>JAKTRT010000011.1:0-348630 GCA_030579895.1 Sugiyamaella grinbergsii
CGGCCATATCCAGAGTAAAATAAGATTTCCCGTCCGATCAATCATATTCAAGCCTCTGAGAGCCTTGATCAGTAATGCCGTGGGAGACCAGGCGTGAGTAAAATAAGATTTCCCGTCCGATCAATCATATTCAAGCCTCTGAGAGCCTTGATCAGTAATGCCGTGGGAGACCAGGCGTGAACAGAAGGTGCTGTAGTTTTTTTTTGGGGGCTGCGGTTTTCATAATCATGCTAATCATCTGCCAGCTTGGACATTGAATAGAATAATACACCGAAAGAGAACAAGTTCTCAAACTAACAAAATAAAGAGGTATAGGACTTTAATCAAGATATGTTCAATTCAACGAGCAAGAAACGATTGTGGTAATTTTTTTCCCGCTGGCCTACTGCCAGGAGCACTACCTAAAGGTACACAGCCGCATAACTCATCATTGAACAGTAAACAACCGATAAGCGAAACTCATCTTAGTCCTTTTGCTATATAGATCATATTTCGTCGCAGATGGCTACTACTAAACACCCGGTTAGCACTTTATAACCTGCCGAATGTTTAGATATATATTCCCTAGACAAGAGCTAACCGTTCAAGGGTGGCTCTATCGAACGTCTCTGGTATTCTTTCTAATCGTATTTATTGCATTATTGGTAGCTACGCCTATAGATATTATTCACCAGTCTAAAACAAGTGGCCAGTTTTGGGATGCCATTATTGTTGTTATTGCCTATGTTTTGGCAGTGCTAATAGCGATCTTCTTATATCTGATCCGACTGATTCAGATCAAAACGTCCCTGACAGATATTCCTCGACGATATGTAACGCGAAAAGACGATGTATCGGAAAGATGTGCTAGCAGAATCCGTAACGAACTAGCAAGATGTGCTGCTATTGTTCAGCGGACATTGCCTCGTTCGGAAGATATATCACACCCGGGCCTGAGAAACCCCGACTTGAACGAAGGGTCCATTGATTCGCCATATGAAGAGATTGCTATTGCTTGTAGCTCAATCATAGAACTCAAGGCTAAGAGCCTCCATCCTACATTTGTTCGGCCTAGAGGAATGCCTCTTAGAGAGTATTTAATATTGTTGGAATCATATAGCCTATTAGACTGGTCAAGTTATGTAGATACTTTTTTGATGCTGTATGAAAAAGTTCGGTTTTCCGAGAAACCGCTCAGTCAAGACGATTTCGACGATTACATTGAAAGTACATTTCAAGTATTATATGCAATCAAAGTACCAGAAGGTAGAGAAATCTCAGATTCAGTAGATGGATATAACTCGAAAACTCCGTCGTATTCTCATGCTCAACCACACAATGCACATTCATTTGTACAACAGTTGAATCAACAGTTATTGAACTCTCAGTATCATCATCATAATCATAATCATAACCATAATCACAATGACCTACGACGGCCTTCTGGACAATCGGGATCTCCATCTTTGCATCCCAATTCATATACCATAGCTTCGTTTCATCAACCGCAGTTGGCACCCGGTCAACAACGACAACAGTCGATAAATTCTAGTCACATGCATCCTATTACCACTACTCAAACAGAGAGCTCTTCTGTACTTAATCCTTGGGATTTCCATGGTACTCAATATACTGGCGGTACACAACATTCGTCTGATTTCCATGGTGGTACGCAGCCATCCTCACGGATCCACTCCCGCGAGAACTCTTCTCCTGCTGCCAGTCCGTTTTTTGCAGGAGTTTCCCATTCCCCTACTCATTACTCCCGTTACAATAGCTCGGGTATTTATCCCCTCCATAGTCTTTCTGAAATGAGCACTGGCGGTCCGTTATCTCCCAATCGCACTCGTCTATCTCATGAATCGCAAGACAGTGATGCTGGAAGTGTCATCATCCATCGATTTGAGTAAGAAGTCATTAGAGGTGATTTTGTTCGCTTGGGCAATGTCTTGCCGTTATTAGCACTATCCCACATTTATTGGCCGGAGCTATTTATTCCTTCAACGAACCGTTTAGGTTCAGTATATATAACTTCTACAAAAATACATATCTGCATCATCAAAATAAACAATAAGAGTTTAAAAAAACCAGTAGAAAAGAAATGGTGGTGAGAAAACAGTCAAAAGGCATAAGAAAAGAAATGAACGGAAACAAAGACAGAGTAAAAAAAAAAAAGAAGAAACGGAAACCTCATATATAAGCACGCTTACAGATCAATTAAATTGTTATAAGCAGTACGCTGCTGCTGCTGTTGTGGTTGTTGTTGCTGCTGGTATGATGACTGCCCAGCATTGCCGAACCCGTAGCCAGTAAAGGCGGGCTGAACAGGATTTGTGGTCGCGATACCGGTGTATTGTTGACCCAAAAATGGATTATTACTGGTCGTCTGCTGTTGAAGTCCATGTCCTGCAGAGTTGATAAAGGTCGACTTGGTATGTTGAGCAGGAATCCGGAGGTCTCCGACATTGCCAAAAGTATCAATACCATCGCCATTACTGAGCAGAGTGTTGAGATCATTCATATGGGATTGATCAAAATTGCTATTTGTTCGTTGTTGTCTAAGTGGTGGTGGTTGCTGCTGCTGTTGTTGAAATTGCTGTTGTTGGAGCTGTTGTAGATTTGGCTGAGCAGATTGTCCATTGGTACTAGACGAAAACATGTCTGGCTTGGCAAATGGGTTGTTTGATCCAGTTTTTAATGGTTTCAAAGGCTCTGGTTCTGTTGTCTGTGATTGTTGTTGATACCCAGTATTCTGATACTGTTGTGGTTGTGGTTGTTGTTGTTGTTGTTGGTGAGGATATCCCGTATACTGAGGAAATCCTCCTCCTGTAGAAGCATAAGCATTCTGTAAATAACCAGTAGAAACAGGCTGCTGCTGTTGCTGTGGCTGATAGATTGGATTTCCAAATAAATCCGTAGCTTGTCCATAAACCACCTGCTGCTGGGCTGGCTGCTGTTGTTGTTGATAATAGTATTGTTGCTGAAGAACAGGCTCGGTGGTATCAATCAAGTTAGGTTGACTAGCGCTATCAAAGAGAATATTATTCGGAAGCTGAGACCCCCGTAATCGTTCCTCCTCTTCACTAAGTAAAATGGCCTTGCGAAGATCTTCATCAGACCCTTCCATTGCTTTTCGTCTTCTCTCATCGTCTTCAGCAGTTCGTCGACTTTCTTCCAATGCTTTTTGAATCTCGTCGCCATCTTCAGGATTGGTATTACGACGATTGCCGTTTAGCGGAGGACTAGGAGTATCCCTTTGCGGTCTCCCCTGTCTTCGTTTTCTTCGAGAAGAGCCTCTATTCAATCTTTGTTCTCTCAATCGGTCATCGTCTTGAAGCAACGAGGTCAACTCTTTCGCCTTGGCCCGAATACTGGACCCTTGGTCCCTTCCGCCTTCATCGATATAATGGAACTCTCGCAAAGTTTTAATGATATATAGATTATCCTTGCACCACAGGACGACGTTTTCTGATCCAGTGTGGATAATATAGTCGAGCACCGTCAAAGCCTTCATGACATGACGCCAATTCTTTCCCTTATCATTTAACCGACGGTCCAACATGTCCATTACTTCGAATAGTTCATGATTTTCATAAGTCAACCGAGAAATCTCCTGCATATCCGAGGTGCTGGGGCCCCAGGAATCGTTACTAGTGGCATTTCTCACTTTGACCTGAGCGGATGTGTAGCCATTAGTAACGTTTTTGATAGAGCGGACGATAGACTTTGACATTTTGTTAAAGATGGAGCTAGATGCACTTTTTTATTAAAACTTTAGTTATGACTGTTTTGTCACGGGGCTTGAGTAGGTGCAATTCTTCAACTTCAAGACAACGGCGGGTTGTATGGCCAGCTATCTGTCGGTGGGTGGCTTTTGTCTTTATGGTGAAGGGGTGAATATGTAACGCAAACGGTCAGTGATAATGTCGGATATCATTCATTTGTTAAATGGTAGAATGGAAGGTGGTAGCCGCACGTCTTGACCGATTTAACCGCACGATACGGGCGGAGAGGGCTGGCTGTTGAAGGGGTAGGGCTGAAAACAGCATCAGTAGGATAGGGTAGTAGAAGTAGCAGCAGTAGCAGTACGAGGTTCTCGGTTCAGAAAACAGCTGACTGAGTGGGCTGAGTGAGCGAACTGACTGAGCGAACTGAGTGAACCGAATGATTGATTACGTTATTTCTTGAAGTAATCCGAGGTTAAAGGATAAAGTCATACACTTTACTGACCCGCTGAATTGGCAGAAATAACGTAAGATGGAGTGTCAAGCGGCACGTTCAATTAATATTACCCCTGCCACTATCTTTTCAAGCTGAAAATTGGTCCAAGACTAACGATATCCAGATTTTTTTATAATAGCTTAGCACCTTGTGTCTAGCTTCATTGTATATGGCTAGTGCCGGTAACGTTGGTAGTCCACTTCCCGCGGTCGTGTGTTCTGTCGCCTTTGCCTGTAAATAGGACCTGGTGGTCATCCAATTGTCCAAGATGAAAACAGCCATCGTCTGGCAGAAATATATCTAAGTTCTATTTATTTATTCAGTTATACATTTAGTTATCTATCACTCGTATTGACGTTCACATTCACATTCACATTCATATTCACATTCACATTCACATTCACATAGTATCTATCTTGTAGAATAAGTAGTTTTAAGATATAGTTGGTATAAGTGGGAGTCGTGATGAAATATATACAAGGCTGTTCTAATGGGTTTAGGATAATAAGAAGAATATATTAGGAGGAAAGTTTATATAGATTCTATTCACACTCTCGTCTCCACTGGTTGCTGCGAGATCTTAAGAGCGCGTTTGGTATTTCCACCTTTCTCCACACGGCTTGCTAAACTCCCAACATCAAGCTGCTCCCACTTAGTTTCAATATTAACTCCTTGGTCGTCCACTGCCTACCTAGCTACTACCGTCTCCCTGTACCCCAGTATAAACGCGCTTGCTCTCCTTACGTCACCTCGAAACTATTGCCAACATCGCCCCGAAAGGCCCAAATCAGCCCAGATACCTAACAAAGAAAAAGCGCCAATAATAATATATCATTTGTTCCAATTCCGGAACAAGAGTTATTCATGCTCTGCTAAGACCACGCCTAGCAGAATTATCAGTATATATGGCCCCGACAATATCGCCGTGGCCCGGCCCCTCTTCTCGTAGAATAAATTCATTAAAAATCAAGCCCTCCCCTCCCGATCATGGCTCTCTTATTACCTGCCAGACCAAACCACACGCGCCCGGCCCCCTGCTCTATATTCCGCCGCGCGTGGTAGATCTAATCTCCCATAACCTGCAATATTTGACCGTTTACGATCTTAAAATAGCTGCTTGAAAAACGAATGTCTTGGCTGATTGCATCTGCATATATTTATACATTTCGTTAACGTATCTGGCCAAAAACTCAGCACTGCCCAAATTTCCAATACAAGTGATATTCTGGGATCCTTTAATATCAATCCAGTGGTAGCTTATCAACTGAAACAGACTCACAAAATACACACATAGCTTTGATCAAGAGTTTGCTGCACTTGTTTGTGATCAGTCTCTTTCGTTACATGAAGAATAGTATAGTCAAACAATAGCTTTCGTCTTCGTCTTCGTTTCGTTTCGCTTCGTTTCGCGTTGCATTTAGTTTGTTGTTCATATTCTATTTATTTCGTTTCTACGCTGACCAACACGTAGATAATACAAGTACTATCTATTCCGCTCCACCACCGTTGAACCCACTCATAAAAATAGCCACTCCTTTAGTTTCTTCTTCAGTTGCTTTTATTTATTCTTCCAGTATCACCATCTGTTTATCATGAAATTCCTGAAATCAAAATCATCTCCCGTATTATTACTGGTTACCTTGCTACAATGGCTCTTCAAGGTCCAAGCTATTGAACTCGATCTCCAAGATGAAGGCTCGGTCAACAACGCATTGGCCCTGATATCCGACGGCCTAATGGACTATTATACAGGCGAAAGCTATGGAGGAACGCCAGGCATGTATGTGTCTCCATATTACTGGTGGGAAGCTGGTGCTGCGTTTGGCAGTATGATAGACTATTGGTTTTATTCTGGAAACACCACCTACAACAATATTCTGAAAGAAGGAATGCTTTTCCAAGTAGGCAAGAATAATGACTATATGCCATCGAATCAAACCACTACCGAGGGTAACGATGATCAGGGATTCTGGGGAATAACCGTCATGGCGGCTGCTGAAAAGAACTTCACGAACCCTGACTCAAACCAGCCCCAATGGTTATATCTGGCTCAAGCTGTGTTCAATACCATGGCGTCTCGTTGGGACACCCAGACTTGTGGAGGCGGGCTTAGATGGCAAATCTTCACCTGGAACAATGGTTACAATTATAAGAACACGGTTGCTAATGGTTGTTTGTTCCATATAGGCGCCCGATTGGCTAGATATACGGGTAATACGACTTATGTGGCCTGGTCGGAAAAAGTATGGGACTGGATTACCGAGGTGGGGTATTTGAATGAACAGACTGGTCAGTTGTTCGATGGTGGTGAAATCGAAAATAACTGTACTAGCCACACGCCATACGAATGGACCTACAATTATGGCCTATTTACTGCCGGAGCGGCCTATTTGTATGATTTCACCAATGACACCAAGTGGCTCACTCGGACTGAAACTCTATGGAGTCGCGGGAAAGTCGCTTTCTTTAATAACGATGTTATGTTTGAAGCTGCGTGCCAACCAACCAGTAGATGTAACAATGATCAAAGATCTTTCAAGGCTATATATTCGCGATTCCTAGGTCTCACTGCTCAATTTGCACCGTCTTTAGCAGATGATATTATGACCCATCTCACGGCGTCTGCTTCTGCGGCTGCTCTTTCATGTTCGGGAGGGTCCGACGGCCATACTTGTGGGCTGAACTGGAACATTGGCAAATGGGACAATGTGTGGGGATTGGGAGAACAAATGTCTGCACTCGAAGTCATACAAAACACTCGAGCGTTACAAGTAGCCAAGCCTTTAACGGGCAATACTGGAGGAACGTCCAAAGGAAGTGCTTCGGCTGGGTCCGATTCTGGGAACAATAATTTCCTCACCAACACGTTGGACATCACCAATAAAGACCGGGCTGGTGCTGGTATTCTTACTGCTGTATTGACGGTTGGTATTGTGGCCACCGGTTGGTGGATGATGAAGCAGTAATTTTATATTTGTAGCTTATTATATACAAGAAGTTTTTTTGTATCTTTTTCTGTTGGAGCATTGTGTACGAGATGCTGGTTGATTCGTAAAGCTCGTCACCTCCAGGGGCCAGTCTATTCGAGAATCTGAACGATTCAAGGAGCTTATCAGCCGACTCGAGACTTTTAAACGTCACAGTTAACGAAATCAACAACTGTAAATATATATATACCTATATATCACAAATAAAAACCAAGAAACATCGCAAAAAAATATATATCTATATATATCGCTCGTACACACAAACAGAATTGTTTTTAAAAGCTATTTGACTTAGATCAACATCCACCAGGAAGTGGCAAGAAGACCAACAACTACAACCGCAGTAATAACGCCAGCTCCCGCCTTGTCCTTGGTGGTGATGTCCAGTGCATCCACCGTCAGTATATTACCAGTGCCATTGGTACCAGCAGCACCATTACCTTGCGAAGTGGCACCAGTCCGTTCAGTTAATGGCCCTTCTCGAGTGTTGATAAGTAGCGTGTTGAATGTATCCAGGGCTGCGATCTGCTCTCCAAGTCCAAACACTCCATCCCATGCTCCAACAAACCAGTTGAGGCCACAGGTATGGCCATCAGTTCCTCCACTACAAGACTTGGCAGCAGCGGTGGCGGAGGACTGGATAAGAGGCATGATCTCAGATTGAAGCTGAGGTACTAGTAACATGGTGAGACCAAGAAATCGCGAGTAGATACCCTTGAAACATCTCTGATCAGTATTACACTGGTTAGTAGGCTGGCAAGCCGCTTCATACATGACACCAGCAGAGTTAAAGAACACTTTGCCTCTGTTCCATAACATGTTAAGACGGTCTAACCAAATGGTCTCGTTGGTATAGCTGTATAAGTAGGCACATCCCGAAATGTACAAGCCGTAATTATAAGTCCATTCGAGATTTCGAACATTGGTACAGTTGGTTTCAGTGTATGCTCCGTCAAAGACACTGAATGTCTCATTATTAATAGTATGGTTAACAAAATGAACGTCTTCGGACCAATTCCACACTTTCTCGGCCCAGTCAACGTACGAGTTGTTTCCAGTGTATCGGGCCAATCTGGCTCCTATATGGAATAAGCACCCATTAGCGACCGAGTTCTTATAGTCATAACCACCGTTCCAGGTGAAGATCTGCCATCGAAGACCTCCATTACAGGTTTGAGTGTCCCAACGAGACGCCATGGTATTGAATACTGCTTGTGCTAAGTAGGCCCAGCTAGGTTGGTCTGGATCGGGGTTTGTAAAGTTTTTCTCAGCAGCAGCCATGACAGTGACTCCCCAGTAACCTTGATCATCATTACCTTCAGTGGTGGTCTGGTTGGCAGGCATATAATCCCACCCTTTGCCTACTTGGAATAAAAGACTGGATTTGATGATATCACCGTAAGTATCATTTTTGGAATAATACCAATAATCGAGCATAGTGCCCCAGGCCACACCGGCTTCCCACCAGTAGTAAGGGTTTGAAAACATACCGGGAGTCTGTCCCGAGTCGTTTCCGTTATAATAGTCCATTAGACCTTGTGCTACGAGAGCCTGTGCACTGTTAATACTCTGGGTGGAATCGATATCGAGGTCTACAGCCCAGATCGATTTACTGAGTAAAGCCACCGACGCTAAAAGGACGGTCAAGAACTTCATAGTGAAGAGGAATTAGCGAATGACGTTTTTTTTTGTTTGATATCAAGGGAGGAGATTAGGGGATTAAAAAAATGAAGGAAAAAAAAAGAGTGTTGATACTTGTAATGACAGTTAAAGGCTGGACACAGCGATGGTGGTGAAGTGGAGTCTAAAAAGTGAATAATACAATTCGAATGAAATAAATCGACTTTGCGTAGTTGTTGCTGGTGTTTAAAACGTTCTCAGATACAAACTGGCATTCAACTCAAAAAGTCGCGCGCACCCTCTTTTTCTGTTTTCTTTACACTTTTTTTTTGTAACTCCCAAACGCAAATCTTGGAATATGTCGAGAAGAGAGTTCCCAAGTCTTGAAACGATAAAAGTGTGCCGTGTTTCGCGTTCCCGAGATGAAAAAAACAAACCGTCGAAATCCGCAGTACAAAAAGTGTAGCTAAGTGGAGATTGTTATAGTCAACAGGAGATTGTATATTGTGTGTAGCAGGGTGGAGTACGATAGATTATCGCTCTGTCTCGGAACCGCAGAAGATCTCTTCGTTTCATTGAGCCGCAGTTCCAGTCCAGCCGTTGCAACTGCACAAGCAGGTAGGCCTATATTTAACCTTTGCACTCTAAAGGCGGCGATGACATCTGTGCAGAGAGAAAGAGAGAGACAGACTTCCGAGCTGTGCTCATTTTCGTCAGACTGGCTAATTCGATTGATACAGTACTGTGGGCGGGAGGCCGACCGACGCCAGGGCGCTAGACGCCAAAGCGAAAGGGAACAGGCGGAGCCCACCCTAACGGGGGAGCTCACACACTCTTGAGCCGTTTTGCCGTTTAGTTCGCAGCACGCCTTTAATGCTATCCCAACGTGCTTTATACGAGTGATAGCTACTGAGACGGAATAACGCCTGAACCCGGCGAACCAGCCAGCGATTGCCAGAATTTGCCTGGATTCTGGATCTTACATCATCAGACTGCTCGCTCGGTCGTCAAATAAATCCTTTTCATGAATTGCTCATGTTTTCCTCACTCGATACATTGTTCCAACGAGTGTGTCGGTTGTCCCCCCTTTCATTCTGCACGTCTAATATTAGATCTTCAGATTACACTGCATTCTGAACAGGTTTTCCTATTTCAGGCCAGTTTCCATTCTCTTATTCTCCACACTCTACTCATAGCCATCGGTATAGAAGCTACATTCAATTAGCTATCGCGGTCACGGTCTACCACTGGTTCTCATCGATCTGTGCGCAATGGCTCGTACTCATTTGGCCCAATGCTAAGTAAGCCAGCCATTGTCCGGCTCTAACCTACCGTACCGTACTGTAGAACGGTTGTGCGAGTTTATGTGTGCAGAGGATTGGCAGAACCACTTCAATAGCCGTTTAGTTAGAGGAACCAGCCACCAGCTGAAACACCAACCGAAAACTTCATTTACGAATACATTCGCTTACCATGCGTAATCTATGTATTTTTTGTACATGACACTACGTCATAGTTTGCAGATCAATCGTTCGACCCCGTCAGCAAGGCTCCTCGGTTTTTAAATCATAATGGTTGACAGACGAACTGACCTTATTTTAGATGTTATCCTTTGACTGCTGAATACATGAGATAGCTTGTCTATTGGTTATTATTGTGATTCTGCCTGCGATCGATAAGCTTCAGTGGATCACTAACATTTTATATGCAGGGTATTAAATACTTGTATATAAATAACAATAAATGTCATATCATCGTCGCATATTGGCCCAGTTACAGACTAATTATTGGATATTGTTTCTGATTTCGGGATGTTGCAACGTGCTGGATTCCCCATTGAAATATCAATGAACATACGGGAACACCGTTCGGTAAATTAGGTCGTTCGACCTGTAAACGTACTGAGAAAAAACCGATCGTCATTTATGAGAGCTATGAATGAATGAATATATCTTGACTAAAGTCCTATACAACAAATAAATTATACAAATAAATTTCCATGACTTATCTATCTCTAAGGAGGACTGTTCTGATATTGGCCCGGTTTCAGGCTGATTATTGGATATAGTTTGATTTCGGAATGTTGCGATGTTGCTGGGTTTCCCATTGAAATTTCAATGAACATACGGGAACACCGTTCGGCAAATTGGGTCTTCGACCTGTAAACGTACTGAGAAAAAACCGATCGTCATTTACTTCAATATCCACTAGCCTGCCTAGACATCGCTATTTTAGCCTCCTTTCTAGAACTTGGCTTGCGGTATTCGGTTGTTTGACTCCCTGTCACGTCCATTTGAAATATCCCTCTGAGTAAATCTATCTGCAAGAGATCTGCAAGTTGCCTTCTACAAATGGCCAATATCTGCCCTAGCCCCAGCCCCAGCTAACGAATGAGTTGCTAGCCATAAGGATGTACTAAAATTACTTTTCAATAACAGCCTTCGTGGCCAAGTGGTAAGGCGCCTCACTAGTAATGAGGAGATCATCAGTTCAAGTCTGGTCGAAGGCATCTGTTATTTTTTTCTTGAAATTTCTTATGGTATTTTACTGTGGGGTGAGAGAAACAAAATTGAGGAGCAAAACTCTACCCCCCTCGTTACATGGTTTAATAAACGCAAAAGTGGGTCTCTTGCCCACCGACGAAATATATATAGTGTAATTTTAATTATATATAGTTTATTTGGTACGTCTACAAAAGTCATTAAAGAGAATAAAAAAATGGATCAGCTTATCCACTGACCAGTTCCAATGCGTCCACCTAGTCTATCATCAAACTCATCTTGTTCACCGTTCCTATTATCCACCCGGATGTTGGCTGCTAAGATAACATCGTTCATGGCGTAAATCAAGTCAGACTTGGCTTCTACTTCCTTGACAGAGCTCACGAGGCGATCTGCCAACACCTGACGTCGACGTTTTCCGACGGCAGGATCAGCGTTTTCATATTCCTCACAAACCTGGATGTAGTTATTTTTTAAGGTGGACAATTCTTCCGTCATTTTATCCAAAACTAATTTCACAGCCTCTTCCGCCGACATCGACGGACGTTCGGTCGGTTCTTCCTCCCACGAACTATCTGAATCAGAGGTTGATTTGCCTTTAGAGTGTATGTGAGATGGCTTAGATTTAGTACTGTCAGGCAGCTCATCTTCAGATACGTCTTCGCATAGTACACATCGATCAATCAATCTTGTAGGGTTATCTGAGTATTTTGGTTTAGAATGAGAGCTAGATGGGCCAGTGGATGACTGGGTTGAATTAGGGGGTATCGACTTTCTAACTGGCTGCTTGGCATATTGACTTGGTAGGGCGTTGATATCAATATCCACCTGAGGAGCATCGCGCTGTTTGTTTAATCTGTGTTGTTTTAATTTGATTAGAGTATTAATGCCTTGTCCGACTTGGGTAAGAATTTCTAGCTCTCTGTCAGAAGAGTCTTCCTGTTGTTCGGGTTGTTCGGGTTGTTCAGGTTGTTCAGGTTGCTCGAGCAGTTGTTCAGACTTTGGCGATATCTCCGGATCAGGGTTAGTTCCAGAAGGCGTTTGCTGTAATAACAGAGATACTCTCTGCAACAGTTCTTTCAACTCAGACTCGTGCCCTACTGGTTGTTCTTTTAGTGGTGGCTCTGGTTGTGGTTGCGGTCGTAGTTCAGACTGGGTCGTAATTGCTGGCTCAGGTCCTTCTAATTGTCTCTTTAGATTAAGATTCTCCATTTGTAGCCTGGATATCTCGTGATCGCGATCTGACAACATCTGTAAAGCGGAATCTCGCTCGTGTATGATCTGGTTCGAAGGCAGTTGTTTGTTTTGTTCTCGCTCATTTTCTAATTTATCTCGAAGCAACAACGACACGGCTTTTAATTTCTTGGCCTTTAGCTCGATACTATCAGCATGCTCGGTCAATTTCACGTATTCGTCCCTGAATTGAGAAAACTCCTTTTCCTGCGTAGTAATAATCTCCTTGAGATTGACCTTGTCCTTTTGTAGTTTATCGATTTTCGACTGAAAGCTAGAGAATGCTGAAAACAATGCTTTATCATCTTCATCCAGAGGCACCGAGACAACGGTTTTATGACGGTCGGCAGCACTCTGTTGTTTCTTCCGTCTTGATAACGGTTGGTCGTCAGACAAGAATATCGAAGATAGTCCAGAAATATCCGGTAATCTTGCTGACAATCGGTCACTACCACTTGCCATTGCCGATGAAGGGGGTCGCTTGCTTTTGTTGTTATTCTGTGTACGACTAGAAGGTGCCGCCGGCTGGGGTTTATTTCTCTTAGCCTTCGCAGCACCGCCTCCACCACCAAACCCCAACTGATCCATGAAACTCTTGTCATCCTTGTATTCAGTAGGTACACTGAACTCCTTAGTAGGACTACCCAACTGTATTCCATGCGCTTGCTTCTTATCAGCTAATGGTGGAGATAGCTTTCTATCAGTGATTTTATCCAAACTATGATGAGAACTACTATCATCGCCGGCTACACCGTCCAGTTCGCTATCAGCAAAATGGCTGCGCCGCTTCTGAATCGATTGATTTGAAAGATTGAATCCAGCTCTATCACCTCTACCGAGCTCAATACTATTCATGAAATCACTGTCATTCAAAATATCATCATCATCATCTCCACCTTGTTCGCGATCTAATCGATACGAGAACCCATTGAATTGATTCAATTCTGACTCACCGATTCTGGGAGACAGAAAACTATTATTTGTGGGACCATTTGTCGCAAACCGAGTAGTTCTAGGTCTATCTCTAAGCCCGGGTCCAGAAGCGGGATTTGTTTTAGATTTCGGTTCCTTTGGAGTCACCTGGATAGAAAAGTCAGTGAATTCCAGATCCGAGTTCATTTTATTTCAGTCCGGAGATCGGTAACGAAACTTCAAGGGAATGTCAGTCTAAGTTCACGAAGAAGTATTACGCGTCGCTCGCATCGGATTGCAGGAAAGGTAAACAAACCGAGCCGCGCGAGCGCCGCACGTCTGGCAGGTATAGCTTATGTCTTAATGACACTTGCATTCAACATGGGTCAGTGTCCTAGTCACCAGCTCAATTCAATTTATTCTGTATTCAGTTGGTATGGATCCGACAGGTGCACCGATGCTCTGCAAAGTGGAGCTACGAGTGTGGGAAGAATCCAGCCGTCGGGGGCAGACCCTCCCCCCAGCAGGTCACGGGACCACAGCACACTGTACGGCTGAACTGAATTCTTATCCAACAGTAGATATTTTTTTTCTGATTTGAATATATATTTCATGTACCTTTTTTTTTTTTTGTAAGCCCAGGGTCCAATTTGTAGATTATAAAAAAAATGACATCTCCTTTCCAAAATGTTCTCATTGAGAGCGCCATTAGCTCGAAGGCGCTCAAGTTTGGCCAATTCACATTGAAGTCAGGTAGACTGTCGCCTTATTTCTTTAATAGTGGTCTTCTCTATACAGGTCAAGCCCTTGCTGCTTTAGCCGGCGCTTATGCCAAAACTATTGTCGATGCTGATATTGAGTTCGATATTATCTTTGGCCCTGCTTATAAGGGAATCGCTTTGGCAGCTATTACGGCGGCCAAGTTGGCGGAATTAAACCCGGAAAAGTATAACAAGATCGAATATGCTTATAATAGAAAGGAGCCTAAGGACCATGGTGAAGGTGGTGTTCTTGTAGGAGCCCCTCTTGCTGGTAAGAAGATTCTTATTCTTGATGATATTATCACTGCTGGTACTGCCATTCAGCAAGCATATAATATCATCGCTGAGGCCAATGGTACTGTTACAGGAATCTTTCTCTGTATGGACCGTCAAGAGAAGGGTACCGATTCAGACCTTTCAGCAGTTCAGGTGTGGTCTGACAAGCTTAATGTACCTATAAAGAGTATTTTTGATCTCGAGGCTCTAATTTCATATTTGACTAAAGCCAAGGTTCTTTCTGCCGAAGAGATTGCCAGCATTGAAGACTATCGTAAGAAGTTTGCAGTTGTTTAGATTAGTAGATTAGTTTTTAGGTATTTCCAATATTTCCAAGAGACTGCGGTAGTTGGGCTCTGTCCAGACTTGGATAATTAGGAGGTGGAAGCGAATGTGGGTGTAAGGGGTGTATAGTGGTTGTGTAGAAAAGAGCTGGTGTTGGGTTTAAGTCGCTGTGTACATTTCTTGATTTCTGTGCCTGTGGTGCGAATTCCATGTAACTTTTTCGTTAGTCGTATTTATTGTTCATTATAAATGAGTTTCTTGGGTTTTTTATTTTTTATTTTTTTGTGTCTGTTAACATATGCCATTGTACGTCATTGTCGTATATCTTACCTATAACTGTTATGTACGATATTCATATATTGTATGTTAAAGGTAGTCAGTCATATCTATATATTGTATGAAAGGTAGTCAGTCATACCCATGTTCTAGGTCATTATTATATAGTCGTCTCATACTACCACTCATACTCGTCTCATACTACCACTCATACTCATCTCATACTAACGCTCATACTCGTCTCATACTAACACTCATACTCATCTCATACTAACGCTCATACTCATTTATTAGATATTATGTACTGAATAAATCTGTGCAGCCCTGTCTTGCAGTGCTTTTAAAAGTGTTTTCACGGCTCAGTAGGGAGATTGGATGCGCAGGTAAAAATCTACAGATATATCACCCATCCATTCGTTCACCACTGTAGGCGAGGCCTCTTTTCGTCCACACCTTACTGCTAGTTTGTCGTCGTAGGCAAGATCGGCGCCAAAACTAACGACGCATAAAGTTTAAAATAGCATCGATCTTGCCAGCAAAAATGCAGCAATGCATTCGTGAACCATCTGGCTAAGCCGAATCTGACGTTACCATGCGTCGAGACTCAGGCGAGCTCTAGTTGTGGGATCCACGGCGTTCTCAGGGCCAACTTGGTCCAGCAGTCTAGACTAACCCACCCTGAGGCCGGTCACCTAGGCAGACACTAGACAGATGGCATGGAATATACGATAGCCTGCTGTTTGAGCGGGTGCCAACTGACCTTATATAGCTTCCACGCGAGAGCTTCCACTCCAGCCGGCAAGCGCGGCAGGTATGCCAGGGAAAAATAACATAAGAGTGTGAAAGGGGGCGGCGGTTTGGCCCAAGACGGGGGGATACGGGCGTAAGTGTACGAAACGTAGGCTGTGGTAGGACATTATTTAAATGTAACTACAATTGCTGAATCGATAATCGTGAATAGCATTTTTTCCGATACCTGATCAGCCTTTTTTTTTTTTGGTTGCATTTTCTATATTTTATTGAATATTTATATCGATAGTTGTTAGATATCTGTTCATGACTTTTTCGATATATTAATTCAACATTTATTCAATATTTGTTTAATATTTGTTCAACATTTATCCGACGTTTCTCAACCTTCAACCAATATTTATTCAATATTTGCTTATTATTTATTCAACATTTGTGAACATTATATTCGATCTATTATTGTCAGAACTTTTATTGTTTTATTGAATATTTTCGCCATATTCTCTCTCCTCTTACTAATTTATTCTGGCCGACACAACCTCGATATCTCATCTCTTAATATACAACCTTAACAGTCGTCTTTTTTATATAGAATATAACCACAATGCTGGTATCAAATACCATTCGCATATTCCTAGCTAGCTGCTCGGTGTCAATAGTCATTCTCATACTATTATATACTCAACTAGAATGGAGACAGCCATTTTTATTCAATACCGAGCACAAGCATGCCATAGACATCCATTTCCAGCCCTCGAAAACTGGTAACAGCACCTTGTCGACTGTTGGAATAGTGACGTTCCTATCTACTCGACATGATAATAAAAAGACCCATGTTAGTCAGGATCAGCAACAGGAGGAAGAAGAAGAAGAAGGAGATCCTGTTGATCAAGATCCCGAGCATCGAAACGAAAAAGATGACTTTTTCAACGCTACCAGAGTATTGGCCTACAAACTGCTTCATGACCCAGACACAAAAACCAAGGGAAATATCCCATTTCTTGTCATGGTGACCAGGACGGTTGATCAGTGGAAGCGAGACCAACTGACAGCGGACGGAGCCCATGTGTTTGAAGTCGACTATATCCCAATTGACAAATCCATGCAAAGAGGAGAAAAACGGTGGATCGATCAGTATACGAAGCTACGACTATGGGAATTGACTATGTTTGATCGCATGTTATATATTGATGCTGATATGCTAATAGCAAAGTGTCTAGATGGCATTTTTGACGACCCGGCCGCGTATCCTCTACCGGTCTCAGAAGACAAGGAGAAACATATCCCCGCTACCTATCTATTAGCAGGAGTAGATGATGTGTTTGGACCAGATAATCCCATACCTCGTCCGGAGTCAGACGGGTTCAATGCGGGATTCTTTGTATTTCAGCCGTCGAACCTGCTGTTCACGAAGTATCATCAGATGATGGCTCATTCCGATAGATATAGTAGTAACCAGATGGAACAAGGACTGTTGAATTATGTACATCGATTAGAAGGCAAAATGCCTTGGCAGAGATTGACGCCCGGCAAGTGGAGTGTAACCTGGCCCAGTTATCATGACTACGAATATGGCGTAGCTACACTTCACGACAAGCTGTGGAGCCCTTCACGTGATGCGCGGTTACGCGAGCTCTGGATGAAAGATTACGAAAGCATGGTAGCATATGAAGCGGAAACCAAGTAAGCAATAAAAACGGGTGCGAGCTAATATATATGTATGTATATAATATACAACCAGAACAAGTTAATGCACTAAACAAGTATACGGACCAGGCTCTCTACGAAGCGGAGCTACGGGTCTGGGTAGATCCCAGTCACAATTTACCCGATACCGGTTTCGTCTCCCCTCTACCTAGCACGAACGATCTTCTTCTTAGGAGGCTTGACATCGGGCATATTCAGACCAGGAAACATTTGGTTTTGCATCTGCGACATCATTTCATCATTCGCTTCACCGCCGCTGACCGCTCGACTTGTGAGAGGAAGAATTTGGTTGATCTTCCATCCGGATGGAACAGCCAATGGCTCGCATTTTTCGGGAAGCTGAACGCCCTGTTGTTGGGCCATTGACGTATATACAGACGATTCAAGAGGAGTTTTTTCAGTCGTGGGATGGGCCCTCAAGTACTGGCTAATGAGGATGTATAGATGGCGCTTGTTTTTCACAGGCGTCCGACTTGTACCATCACGAAGCTCGACTCTGATTCGGCCCGGATTAGCCCAGTCCTTGGGATGGGTTTTCGTGATTTCAAACACCGTGCGCACACCAATGGATTTCAGAGCATCCATGATGGTCTGTGCCAAGGGGTTTGATACTGCCAGTTCTTTGGAAACCCTTCGGCCCTCAGCATGAGTTTTAGATGCATCGAAATAAACGGGATAAATGACCTGCCAGGACTTGAATTGGTCCATGTCGGCTGAACTGTTGATGACGGGAATGCCTCCAGCAGTCGGGTAATTGGTAGGGCGACGGGATGGATCTGGGGCTGCCACGGATGACATTGATGGAGAGCCAGAACCAGAGGGAGTTCCAGAACCAGAGCCAGACGAAGTACCTACTGAAGGATTAGAAGGCTCGCCAAATGGTGAACGGACGTTTACTGGATTGCTCTTTGCAAATGGATTTTTGGGATCAAAGTCAGCGGGATCGAAATCCATGTTATCGATATCTTCGATTTCATCATCGGAAATTTCCTCGATAGTAGGCATTTTGTTTTTGGGGGAGTTTTTTTTGTTTTGGCTGGAAAGTCTAAAGCCGAGTTACGAAAAAGCGACTTTCTAATGAGCAGAGTTTCAATACCAAGCGGTGGTATTAGCTATTTTTCATCACCTAAATTATCTACTCTGTGAACCAACCTACTACAATCTAGAACCACCATACAGTCTGCAATTTGGACTAAGAAGGAAGGGTAACAAGCTGCTGGCGGAACAGACTGTTCTCCCAACTGGGTTCAGTTTAGAGGCCGTACAATGGAACTCAGTTCAGTTCTTTTCTTGTTTGCAAGGAACGGCTAGAAATCAGGCAGGGCGTAATTAATAGCATTTGCATTTCGTCTGTTTCTCAGATGACACTTATAAGCGATGACTCGGGGAATGAATTTTCAGGTACATAATATTTTTTATTTTTTCAACTACATTCATTTTTATCTTATTGTAATTTTTTTTCTTTGATATCTATATATATAGTCGTTCCAATATATAAAATGATGGTCGCTCCGATATCGAATATTGACCATTATGCTATCAGTGGAATCACTGGGTAAGTTGATTGCGGATGTGTCTCCCTTTGTAAACTATGCTAACATCAATTTAAGATCCATCTCCATCGCGTGTTGGATCATTGTTTTCACTCCTCAATTATATGAAAATGTAAGTCTCAGAGTGAGTCAACAATAGCGAACAATACTAACTGTTTGATTAGTTTAAAAGACAAAGTGCAGATGGCCTGTCTTTGACGTTCATCATTCTTTGGCTGGTCGGGGATATTTTTAATGTCATCGGAGCAATTCTCCAAGGAGTGCTTCCTACAATGACCATTTTGGCTATTTACTATACACTGGCTGATATCGTTCTATTAGGACAATGTTTGGTGTACAATAGAAGACAATTAGTAGTATCAGTGGATCCATCCCATCTGTCACCAGCGACTCCGCTATTGCATACTTCCGCAGATGAGCAAGCAGACAGCTATGGAATAAGCCAACAACCACATTCACAGCCAATTGTCGATGAGCCACCACAACCGTTTTGGAAAACTGCCCTCTATAATATCGTCATTGTTATCCTCGTATTAGCAGCTGGAGTTTTCGGTTGGCTACTTTCAACTAAAAACTCCACGAGCTCTCCTAACGACCCTCATATTCCTGAAGATGACGCTCCGTTAGAGCTTAATGTACTGGGCCAGGTGTTTGGATATCTTTGCGCTGTACTATATCTGGGTTCCCGTGTCCCTCAATTGATGCTTAACTTTGAGCGCAAATCATGTGAAGGAATTAGTTTCTTGTTCTTTTTATTTGCATGTCTAGGAAATCTGACCTATGTGATTTCCATTCTTGCTAATGACATATCATGGCAGTATCTTATTATTAATGCTTCGTGGTTAATGGGGAGTGTTGGTACATTATTTTTAGATGGCATTATTTTTATTCAATTTTGGATCTATAGTGATGGCAGCGACGATCTTGAGTCTGAATCTTCATCTTCGTCATCATCCTATTCAGAAGATGATAGATAATCTACGCTTCATACCAGTTGGATATGAATATATATATAAATATAGTATGCATTGTATTATTAGTAAAATTAAATAATTAATTCAGAATGATTGTTACTTAGAGTCGGGCTTGAAATATGCAGGGGGAGTGTATGTACGGCGAGAAATGTTCATTGATGAGGAAAACTTTATTTTCACAGCAGTCTTCCTTATAACATTACCATGCCGCCAACCGATGGGAAAGAAACAGAAGGAGACGTCGTATCTTCTATACGTACGGATGGAAGAGCAATATTAGATTATTTAGACATTGAGCAGCAGACTGATCTTTCGACCCATTTATATTCTGCTCATCTCTTGAGGAGAAACACCAACGGCAGATTCCCGGCGGCTCAATGGACTGATTGGCCATTACCAGCAGTCGATGGTCGAGATTTCAAAGATGCTGAGTATGTTTTTAGAGCCAAATTAGTTAGGCGAGTACCTATTCCGATAATTGATAAGGTATATACAGATGTCGAACACCCGCGACGGTCGATTTTGTCATCTATTCCTGCTCTTGATGGTAGTGATCCTTTAGTATATTTGGACATTGAAGAAGGTGGTCGCGAAAGAGGTGGAAAAGAAAGAGAAGAGATAGAAGCAGGAAGAGAAGAAGAAGAAGAAGAAGAAGAAGAAGAAGAAGAAGAAGAAGAAAAAGAAAACGAAAATGAAGAACTGAAAGACCAAAGTCATGACGACTTCGATTCTATTACAGACTTTATCGAAGACCGGTACTCCAACTCAAACCACAACCCCAATTGGCTCTTAAAATCTCGGCAAATATTACTATACGAATTGAACTCACTGTTCCAAAATATTATCCAGAAGCGAATTTCTCAATCGCCCGTTCCGATCGAGCAAGACATCGACCCCGAACCTCGCATGGGCGAACAAGCGATTTCCCATGTTTTGACCAAGATTAATAATACCTTGGATAGTCTTGCACATGCGAAATACGGGCAAAGTGAGGGATGGGCTACAATAAATAAACGAAGAATATCATGGGTCGATGTAATATCGAATGATGTTCACACTGGGAATACGTTTGAACGATGCAAACGTTTGTTTCTATTGCCATTAGACAGTAACGATGAGCCTGATTTACACAACGGAATCTTGCCGAACTCGATTTCGCAAGCGGATTATGAAAAATTGAGGCTCATGGACCGAAAAGACAGCACGGATCCTTCTGTAACTGACGAGGAGCTTGCTGATTCCATGTTAGTAAAAATTACAGACGTTCCGAAAGAGTATAAAGTTGTTGATAAAGTGGACCAGAGAATCAAACGAAAGCAGCCAGCAGAAAAAAGTAGGCAAGCTATTTTCGATCATTATCTCTTAGATTATCCACAAAGGATGGACCCTACTGCGAATTCCAAAAAAGAGTTCATAATTCGCCCGCAACCCACTAACATCGCAAGGAAGTCCAAGCGGAGGAAGGTCACCCAAGACGCAAATTAGCTAGCTATATGCAGTGCCAAACCATCCAAGCCTATTTATTCCTATTTATTCTATATATGTATTCTATATACTCTATATACTCATCAATGCAAGGAACATATTCCAGCCATGCTATGTTATATCCAACTCCAGGTTACTGCTTAAAATTAGCACTGTAGCCTCCTCCTTCGCTTTGTTGAACGTTGAAGTTATCAAGACTGAGGCCAAAGTTTTTTAATAAATCACTCCCCATGGTCTTTAATTTTCCCATCAATTCTTGTGCTTCGACCTGTTTCTTCTCTTCTAATCGTGGCTCTACTTCGCGCAATCGTAGTAAAGTGGATTTCCGGAAATCACCCGTTACTAATCCCTCTTCTTTTAGTAATAAATGTAAATCCTCCACTGCTGATTCTAAGGATGCCCAGGTACCGATGTTCTCATTTGCTATTGCTCTTCTCGACCGGACCTTGACATGATGAGGATTCTTTTCTAAAGCTTTTGTACAGATAGCTACTGTCTCACTATATTCGCCCATGCTAAAATGACATGCAGAAATGTTTCCATAGTAAACGGCGATTTTCTCTGAAAGATAATTCGGACAAGTCTTCAGAGCCTTTTCATATTCTAAAATAGCAGATTTAAAATCTCGGCTCGATTTGAAAATGCGGTTCCCATTATCTTTAAATTGGTCTGCTTCTCGAACTAATTCCTGTTCTTTTTCGGCCGGTAGCTTGTCTGAATATTCTTCAACCTGTGGAAGATCAGCTGGATCTTGTGACACGGATGACGAAGGCTCTGGCATGGTTGAGGAGTAGAAAGGATGAATAGTAATAAAATTAGAAGTGATTTTGAGGATATTATCAAACGATGATAAAGTAAGTGCCCAGATATAATCCAGCCGTGCCATGGATCCTAACCGCTATCAAATGTCAAGATAGTGTTTCTTCCTTAAAAACTCAATTCTATCATTGACTTTAGCTATACATTCAGGCTCACTATTATTATATATCTCTGTAGCCTTTATTTATAATCGCTCTTCATGCTTATTATTCATCCCAGACCACATTATATTATATTTTACCCCAATTGTTTATATATATTCACACATCTTTTATCTACATTTTCTTATTCGTATCAACCATCTCGGTTCCGAATACCCGATCCCAAAATTTCGAAGTTACGCCGAATCCTAGTTCATAGTTCTTATAATGATGATCAAGATGATTCGTCTTAATGGACTTCAAAAACGACGGTAAAGTAACATGATGAAGAGAGTAATGCATCACATCGTACATAATATATCCCATAAAAGAACCAGCAAATACACTCATGGCATAATAATATGGGAAAATCAAATGTGCCAGCCTGTACAACGGAGTAGTAAGAATCACCAGTAGTGTAGGAGGCATAACCAACCGAAGGCCATCCATTGGTAAGTAATGATGAACTCCGTGTAAAAGGAAATGAAGAGTGAAAGCCGCTTGATGGTTGGGTAAATAAGTATCAAGATGGAATAAGAATCGATGTAAAATGTACTCTAAGAGAGTCCAAATACATAGACCGAGCGTGTAAAAGGCAAATACCAAGAACGGATTTAACCCTTTAACGGCAAGCGAGATGCAATAAATATCAGCAGGAATCCAAAGAATCGGAATCACATACCAAGAGGTCTTGGATAACGGTTCTAGGAAATTACCAAAGATTGGCGCTGACCCTTTACCGTAATGACGAGGTTTATGAACTTGTTCAA
Source organism: Sugiyamaella grinbergsii (assembly GCA_030579895.1). Taxonomy (NCBI): domain Eukaryota; kingdom Fungi; phylum Ascomycota; class Dipodascomycetes; order Dipodascales; family Trichomonascaceae; genus Sugiyamaella; species Sugiyamaella grinbergsii. Next base: position 23,250 of record JAKTRT010000011.1, read on the forward strand.
GATAGAATTCCTTTGTGAATTTCCCAAAGAGAACTTGCCATAAAAGGGGTTTGTTGAGATCCAAGAATTTATGGGTCTTATAATCATTGCTGAAGTCGGTAGTCACCGTCAGTTCCGACTCGGAGTCGCTATCAGAAGAGGGTTTAGATGAGAACACAAACGACTCTCTATTGGTATCAGTAAGAAGTTCGCGCTCTTCTTCTTCAGTAGCTAAAACGGCTACCAAATAATCATCATCCAGCATCTCATAGGCTGCTTCCGAGTGACTATGCGACACTATATCAACCATGATATCCGTCACATCATGGTGAGGATAATCACGAATCAGATCAGCGCCACCGGGGTGACTGTCGACAAAGTCGGTAACATCGTAAACTTTACGGTTGTTGAGCGTTACTAGTACAGACGACGAGGTCTTACGCTGAGCTTCGAGCTCGGCCTTTGTGATGAAAGGAAGGGATTTCATAGTGAAGTCCGTTGGAATAATGCGTTGTGTTTGGAGGTTTTTGCAGCGGCCCGGTCAATCCGAAATATGAAACGAAATAAACAAATGAATTAAAACTACCTACGCGGTTGTGCTAGGTTTTTAAGTGCGATGAGAAAAAAAATAATTTAGACTTTTTGTCTTTCAAGTAGCGTGAGTTTATAGGATTGTGACGTGAGATTTCCAGGTTCCAGCACAGCAGCAGCGTTCACTTGGCACCTACTTTATTCTTATAAAAGTATGTAACAATCAACCCACCCGTTAACAAAAAATTATAAGCAATGCAAGGTCTGGACAACAACAGGGTGAATTTTTTTTTGATTCACATGAAGCGCCCTAACCCGCGGTTGGTGTTGTTTGCGCCTCGCCCGCCGCTCAGCTAAAGGCTCAAGACTGCAGTTACCCTATATGCACTACTAGCACGAAAAACTTAAAAATACTCTCCCGGTAGCTTAGTTGGTTTAAAGCGCAAGACTGTAATGGTTTATAAGTTATCTTGAGATCGGGCGTTCGACTCGCCCCCGGGAGATATGATATTTTTTTTTGACAATAATTCTTTTCTCTACTCCAAAGCGAGAGTGAGTTTATAACGGAGAAGAAAAAAAGCCAACCTCTCAATGGTCAGCCCCCACTCTAGGGGACCAGTGGGGGCCCGGGCCTGTCCGTGGCCCGAGTTGACCGCGAAATTGAAATACGCGGCTGGCACCAGCCCGAGCGTTATCAGAGATTTAGCTTTTTTGATAAGAAATTTAAAATGGCTCCCCTGAGAAATAAAATATATACTAGGCGGCGGGAACATATAGGCTGGTTTCAAAATTAAAGAAAAGAACTTGGGTTTTTTTCCGAATAATGAGCATAATGACTAGCAAATTGCCTGATCAGCTGGCAGCAGATCGCCAGATCTCGAAAACAATTGACGAAATCTCGTTGGGCAACGACGCTCAGCATAGGAAACTAATCCAGTTACCAGATGGGCTGATTCCTTATAGACTGGCCATGTGCTCATATAGCGCCGCTATGGTAGCTACGTCGGTGGGGTTTCCATTAGATTCGCTAAAGACAAGACTACAGACCCACAAATTTCAAAGCGCATGGCAATGTATGCTCGATACTGAACGACACGAGGGAATCCGTGGGTTCTATAGAGGATTGACTGCTCCATTATTATCATCTAGTGCCGTGCGATCAGTGTCTATAACCGTTTATTCCAGCTCTATCCCATATTGGTCGAAACTATGGTTTTCTTTATATGATGCTCCTAAGTCGAAAGGCACATTTAGGTCGACAATGGATTGGATTTCAAGAACAAGTCCAATTACCTTTTGCGCCGGCGCTTTAGCAGGTTCGGTATGTTCGGTTATTTCATGTCCTTTTGAATTTACCAAATTAGCATCTCAGATTGAAGTCCTGGTACAAAGAAATCACCGCGCTGGCACCATGGCCGGTAAACCAGTTGTGGGGTTAACAACCGCCGAACTGAACACTCCATCCGAAGGATCGTTGAAATCCAAAGGTACCCTTAAGATAGCGCGTGAGTTAGTCAAAAAAGGCGGTATAAAGGCGCTTTATGGCGGCTATCGCTATCATCTTTGTAAGTACAACCACCACCACCACCCCCCCTGTCCGTTCCCCACGGCACTGGCGGCGACCTTTGTAAGCCGCTGCTATAGCCGTTGCCGGGACCTTTTACTATGTGTTCTAGAGTCCAATGTTAATGTGGCTACTAATGATGCTCTGCGGGGATCTCCGAACAGAAGGTTAACTTTCCCCCACAACTCTCAATAAGGCTTTGTTCATGTTACTAACCTCATTTTCCCCACACATTTTAGTACGCGATATTATCGGGTCAGGATTATACTTTACTGTCTATGAAAATGCAAAGGTCGCTATCACCAATATCTTACAGTCGGATAAACCCCATCCCATTTCTATCGCTCTAGGAGGGGCTCTGGCCGGTACTGCGTGCTGGACCGCCGTGTATCCGTTAGACACTTACAAAGGAATAGTCCAGCGAGACTTGTATGCATCGAGTTTGAATCCATCAAGCACAGCTATCACTCAAAAAAGGCCCATCAGGTTTTCGTCCATGTTCCACCGGAGAATGTATAGAGGACTGGGACTGTCTATAGCTCGGACGAGTATTATTGGAATGACGTTCTTCTCCTGTTATGAGCAGCTGGTGAAGTGGGTGTAACGGCCGGCGGGCAATATCGTTTATGGGGTTATGCAGGAATCGGGAGGGAGGATTTACGTTTCTATGGCATGGATTCCCGTGCGGAGATTTTTTTTTTGGCTTGCAAGACGTTCGTTCTGCAAGCCCCCCCCCCCACACTTTCGATGGGCTCCCAGTTACGTGCTCCATTGCATATGGCTCGCGGGACCGTCCCTTATCAGGACAGTAGGACATGAGATTTTCCGATTTATGATGGGGTGCGGGGGTGGTCCCCGGTAAATGACGGTTATTTGCTAGATAGAAGTTGCCGGCGCAAAGGATTGTAAATAGATCTAGTAATTATGCCATGTTAGAGTATAAAACCAATAGATAAATACCTATATTCTAGATGATCATTTTATCGGCAAAACAGTATCTCATTAACAACTAAGAAATTATCATGTCTAAATTACAAGAAGAAGTATATATCGAGAATGTGGTTGGCGACGAGGGAGAACTGGAAGCGTCCAAATCTATTGACATTACCGGGCTTGATGAAGCACAGAAGATTATTGGCCATGGTGAATTAAGCCATCTGGACGTCACTCCTGAGGAGATGAAGAAGCTGATTCGCAAGACGGACTGGGCGATTCTACCTCTGCTATCAGTTTGTTATATGTTTTATTATATCGACAAGACCACTCTATCCTATGCGGCTATTTTCGGAATGAAGGATGATTTGAATCTCCAAGGCACTGAATATAGCTGGCTGTCGTCTGTTTTCTACTTTGGATATCTAGTATGGGCCATTCCGACCAACTATCTGCTGTTGAGATTACCGGTTGCCAAGTACCTCGGGGCCAATATCTTTGCATGGGGGTTTTTCTTGATGCTTCAAGCCGCTTGTAAAAATTTCACTTCCTTGGTTGTTTTGCGGATTCTGGGAGGTGCGGTCGAGGCGACTGCTGATCCCGCCTTTATGTTGATTACGTCTATGTGGTAAGTGATAAGACAAGAAAGTAAGGGTGGATATATGACACGACACATAATTCCGGGGTTGTTGTTCCGCATAACCGGCCATGTCCGGTAACGCACGGTTATTCATTCTCCACCCCCATAAAGCGGTTCCCTAACAAAACTCCTCCAGGTACACCAGAAAAGAACAACCGGTTCGTATTGGTCTTTGGTATACTGCTAATGGACTCGGTATTGCTGCCGGTGGTTTACTGGGATACGCTATTGGACACATTGGCGGGTCTGTCGCGTCCTGGCGTTATGAATTCATCATTATCGGCGGTCTATGCTGTATTTGGGGAGTTCTTATCTTCTTTTACTTGCCCAATTCACCAATCGATAACAAAATCTTCACTGAAAGAGAAAAGCAGATCATCGTCTACAGACTGAAAGATAACCAAACCGGTATTGAAACTAAAGTGTTCAAGTGGAAGCAGATGAAGGAGACATTTACTGATCCCAAGACATACTTTTTCTTTTTGATTGCGTTTTTCGGAAATATTCCTAATGGTGGATTATCCAACTTTGGTACTTTGATCATCAAAGGATTTGGATTCACCACCCTTGTAACCACCTTGATGCAAATCCCCAATGGTGCCGTCATTGCGGCTTCGATTCTCATTGCGGTTTTCTTGAACAATTTACAAACAAACCGTCGTACAATGATGTGTGCTATTTTCATGATCCCCAATATTGTAGGTGCGTTTGGTCTCTATTTCATTTCCGACAGCCATAAAATTGGTCGACTCATCTGTTATTACCTTACTGGACCCTATAATGCAGCTTTTGTATTGCTTCTGTCTATCACCAGTGCCAATACTGCCGGTCACAGTAAGAAAGTCATCACCAATGCCGTGCTATTCATGGGAGTTTGTGTTGGAAACATTGCTGGTCCATTTTTCTACAAGACTGACCAAGCCCCCAAGTATCCATTAGGAATGGGCTCTCTTATTTTCAGTCATATTTCCGAGGCCTTGCTTCTCATCTTACTGGGAGTCTATCTTTACAGAGAGAATAAGAAACGTGATAAAGAACAACCTGTTGATGCCGCGTTTGACCCGACCTCAAGCGCATTCTTGGATTTGACTGACAGGGAGAATCCCAACTTTAGATACATCTATTAAGACAGTCTATTCTATAAAATATTATATATATAACTAAGTAGCTATCTCTTAAGGTTTTTGTTTTTGAACATGTTTTTTACTTTACTCGTATGTTTCGTTGGTGTGTGTTAGTACCTCGTATTATGACCCCTGAATCTTTCTTTTCAGTGGTGTTCCGGTGCCGCCCATACTGGCCTGCCCAAATTCCCGTTTGGCTAAAGTTAACTTTACTTTACTGCCTGGCCAGTCGGTCGCCAGGCTCTGTCTGTCTCTTACAATATACATCCACGCCGATTCTCACTCCACGCCCTTCCACGACCATTTCCACTCCACGCCCTTCCACGACCATTTCCTCTCCACGCCCTTCCACGACCATTTCCACTCTACGTCTGCTCGACCTTCACTCACCACATGAACTAAAGCACTCCCGCACACGCTCTCTCCTTTCCAACCGCGCCGCCAGTATCAACAAACATAATCACCCTGGGCAAGGGCCCGCGCCCGAGTAAACAAACCCTACTACTATAATTAGCTGCTTGCTACTGCCGTGCCGCGAAAAATTGTGTATCTCTCTCTTCTCATGGTGCGCGTTGTTATGGGCTTGAAACTAATGTGGAATAATTTCAATTACGACAGCCTAAATATCCAGACGGACGCCTAATCGAGGAATATATCAAGAACTAAAGTCTGGCAACTGGATTTTTTTGTTTTTGTCGTTTAGCAACCACTTGGAATCAACAGAAATAAATAAACAAACAGAAAGCGACAACAAGCATTACCGTTTGATAGACAGGATATATAATAAGAGACTGGGCCGAAGTTTGACCTACATTGATCGAGTTTAATTTACACGAATATTTTAGTTGTTTTCTGCGAATTCTGATATTTTCTCCTTCAACAAAAGGCAAAAAAAAAGCCTCCCCCTCACCATTATCAAAAATGGTAGCGAAAAAATCCATTCTAATCCCTTCTTTGGTATTGGCATTAATCGCTGTACCATATTCAACTGCTCAAGAAGCAGTCCAGTCTGTATCATCACCCAATACTAACGCACTTGCTCATCCACACGAGGAAGCCGGTGCACTCGAGATACAAGATGTGCCTTCTTTTATGCGTAACAAGGACCTCCAGAAACGGGCTGGTCCGGCAGCTCCAACTGTAGTAGCGTCAATCTCTGGTAATGGACAAACCAATAGTGAGAGCAAACCTACTGCTAGTTTAGCATCTGGGTCTCATCACTCTAGCTCTGGGCCTCCTTCTATGCCGACCTTGAAAACCTCCAGCACTGGGGTACCTACACCCACTATTACAGTCCCTCCTTTGGACAATAATCCGTTTATTCTCAAGTCCAATCTTCCCGAGGGAACCGTCTTTATTGCTGTGGGAGCCATCCTCGGTGGGTTTGCTTTGGCGCTCATTGCATGGAGAATTGCTGCTGCTCAAGCATTAAGAAGTTCTATTAAACGAAGTGAAGCTGCTACGTTATTATCGGAACAAGCAGAACATAAGCCTCCTATTTTCAGTGCTGTGAATGCTGGTAGGCGAGCTGGCCGTGATTCAATGAACGCCAACTTCTCGACCGATAATGTTTCGAGCTTTGGTCCATCGAACCGCAACACTATGGCGTCGGGCCACAGTCTGTTTTTTTCGCCTACAACTGAAGTAATGAATATGGGCAAAGAAGGCGGGAATAATAGTTTGCTGGGAGGATCGGTTGGTATCGGTGGATTAACCAGTAGCGGCACTGGCGGTGGTTCTTTAACTAGTAACTTAGGCGTAATGCCTGCTCCTACAACTGCCAATACTCGGTCCAGTGTGTACCTTCCATCAGGATACTATGGGGTTGGCAGTGGCAATGGCGGAAATGCAGGTTCATTCACGTCTCGTTCGGTCCGTCCTATGTCGATGGCAGCAAGAGAAAGCATGTATGGACCCGGGTCTGCCTCGATGGACCAGGCATCTGAACGACAGAGCACTTATGATCGGAATAGTACTTATACTCCAGTAGCTGCGCGAACCGATATCAATAACCGTGCTCCCAGTGCGTATCTTGATGATTTACTGGCTGCCGACGATGATGATGATGACAGTGACTAGTAAATGATATACTATATAAATAATGCATAGATTCAAAGTTTCACATCTCTCTCATTTCGCCTGCCTAATAATCTGTTTTCGCCTATGTCACTCTCTGAAAACACTAAAATCGTTACCAACTGAAGAGTTTACAATTTCGCATGTCAACCCACCTCGCTCCAAAAACTTTGCTTCATTTTCAGATTATTACTAATATATATATCTAAAATTATCTATCTACTTCTCCAAATACCAAATCCATAGTACCAATGATAGCTACGGCATCTGGTAAGAAATGTTCCCGAGAAATATGATCGAATGCAGCCAAATGGGCAAACCCAGGGGCTCGGATCTTACATCTGTATGGACGTTCTGATCCATCTGACACTACATATACACCCATTTCTCCCTTGGGCGCTTCAATGGCTGTGTAAGTTTCTCCAGCAGGAACAGAGTATCCCTTGGTGAAAAGTAAGAAATGGTGAATAAGGGATTCCATATCTTCCTTCATTAATGACCGAGGAGGAGGAGCGATCTTGTAATCCTCGACCTTGACGGGGCCGGCAGGCATTTGATTAATACATTGTTCAATAATCCTTAAAGATTGACGGAATTCAGACATCCGGATCAAATAACGATCATAACAATCTCCATTAACGCCTACTGGGACATCGAAATCAACCAAGTCATATGCATCATAAGGTTGACTCTTACGGATATCCCAAGGAATACCAGACCCTCTTAACATGACTCCTGAAAGTGAGTAATCAAGTGCATCCTGAGCAGATACGACTCCGACATTTTGAGTTCTCAACTTCCACATCCGATTGTCAGACAGTAATTCTTCAGTCTCATCGATTCTATCTCCGAATTGAGTGGCCCACATGTAAATATCATCCAACAGACCAGCAGGTAAATCTTGGGAAACTCCACCGGGTCGGACGTATGCAGCGTGTAAACGAGCACCCGAAACACGTTCATAGAATTCCATCAACTTTTCTCTTTCTTCAAAACCCCACAAGAAAGGAGTCAAAGCACCGACATCCATAGCATGGGATAGAATGGACATCAAATGGTTTAAAACACGAGTGATTTCGCCAAACATGGTCCGGATATATTTAGCCCGGATTGGTACTTCAACATTTAAAAGTTTTTCAACTGCTAATGCAAACACTTGTTCATTGGTCATCATGGACACATAGTCTAAACGATCGAAATATGGTAAAGCTTGAGTATATGTCTTGTATTCAATGAGCTTTTCAGTACCACGGTGTAATAGGCCGATATGAGGGTCTGCCCGGATAATTTCTTCACCTTTGAGTTCGAGAATGAGCCGTAACACACCATGGGCGGCAGGATGCTGGGGTCCGAAATTGACAGTGAAATGACGGATCATCTTTTCTCCACTGCCAGACTTGGCTTCAGCTACTTGTAGGTCCTCTGTGATGATTGTTTTGCCAAAGTTCGGGTCCAATGGAGCGCCAATCGGATTGCCATATTTCCGGGCATTTTCAGCCAAGTCCTGAGGAGCTTTATGATTAGCTAGCGATGCGTGAATATGACGTTGGCCGTAGGTTGAAGTAGAAGTAGCATTGTAGAACTTCTTCGAGGCCACCGGTCTTAGAGCTTTTGACCAAGAAGATCTCAGCATTGTGTATGTCTTTGGAGAGGAGGTGGTTTTTTACAATAACAACGACAATACAGCAATCAAGGTTGTTGTTTTTTTCCGGCTGTCAATGGTGTCTCGCTCGAATCTCTAATGAAATTGATTGTTGTACGCAGAGAGCCCTTAAGCGCATCGAACCGGACGTGAAAAGGCCAATCAGCGAGAAGATTATTTTTTATTCTATACCCTTAACCAGGATGATGATAGGGGGATTCTATTATGGTAAAGGACTGAAAAGAGAGGTGGTGGTGGTGGAGATGGTGGTTGAGGGTATATTTACAGGTGAAAACAGGTGGAATAATACTAGGTCAGTTGTGATAACGCTGGTGGAACAGGATGGTACTAATGTATTCTTAATCAGCATGATAGTCGGCGAAATGATAAATATAAGACGAGATTGTGAACAGAGTAGACCGGTTGCGAAAATGTAACCCTAAACACTATCTAGCAGTATCGACAGGCACTCCAAGACCTCTAAGCGGTGAACTAATCGAACTAGGCTCATAAGACGGACAGGCTAGAACAATGAAAACTTATCCTACGTTGTAGAGTGGCCATTGTGATACTCCACTCACTGCCTCACACCATCGTTTATACGTCGGACCCGATCACGGCTCCAACCCGAAACTCACTGGTCAGGTGGCTCGATGGCAAAAAACCGACCCTGAAGACATAAGAACTCCTGTATAGCCCATTTCAACTCGGACCGCACGATCCTGAATATATACGAACTCCCGTATCGCCCATTTCAACTCGGACCCGGCCGGTTATTCTCGTCTCTGCGTCTCATAAACTCATGCCCGAGAATATGCTAGAATCCCATCAGCCACGCCCCTAGCCAATCCATCCCGGCCCTCTCCTTCCTCCCATTTCCCCTTGCACATGTCGGCTATAACCTAGCCCTGCGTGTTTCTGTGGCGGTTTTACCTACTGAATATCCACAATTTTTTCAGCCCGAGTCCTCCTCTACTTAGCTACCTCTCTTATATATATATGAGCCTCGCTTACCTACAAACTCTGCCTGCCTACAAACTCTACGTACCTACAAACCACTCGACAACACCCAAACCAACAACAATGGCTAGATCATCTTCTCGTAGAAGTGCCCCAAGTCGTCCTGCTCGTTCTGCTCCTAGCAGATCATCCCATACTATGGCAGCTCCTGTTTCTAGACAGGCTCCTCCACCTCCTCCGGCTGCTGCCGCTCATCCTCCTGCTCACACTGCCCAGCCTAGACAGCCCGGTATGTTTGCTCAAATGGCCAGTACCGCTGCCGGTGTAGCGGTTGGTTCTGCGGTTGGCCATACTCTTGCCAACGGAGTGTCGAGTATTTTCGGCGGTTCATCTGCTGCTGCTGTCCCCGAAGACGCTGCTTCTCTCCAAGCTCAATCTCAGACCTATAACCAGGAAAATGCCGCTCGTGCCTGCGACGTCGATGCCCGTAACTTCACCAAGTGCCTTGACGAAAACAATGGCAACATGCAAATCTGTGATTGGTACCTTCAGCAATTGAAGGCATGCCAAGAAGCTTCCAGACAATACTAGAGTATCGGGTTGATTCTGTATTCCATGTACATAATATAATACTTTGCATGTATCACTAGGGGGGAAGTGGTCTTGCTGGCCCTCGGCAGGCCGGGCTCAGCCCGAACCTGTTGTGGCTCTGGTTCATGGAGTGTTCGATCTTGTCCGGCAAATTAAACAATCTTAGTTATTATAGAAGTGAAAGCAAAATAAACACAAATACACAACGCAAACACAACGCAAACACAAACACAAACACAAACACAAACACAAACACAAACACAAACACAAACACAAACACAAACACAAACACAAACACAAACACAAACACAAACACAAACACAAACACAAACACAAACACAAACAACAAAGTTGTTTAGTAATCCACGGCCGGAACTTAACATATCACGCACTTGCTTGAAGTCTCTTCTTCATGAGTGCCTTTTGCTTTGGCGCTTAGGGCACATCTTGCCGCCTCAGTGAACGCTTCATTGACACCTCTGTTCTTTTTGGCAGAACATTCTAGGTATCGAAGCGCGCCAACCTGCTTGGCAACCGCCAGGCCCTCCTCGTACGAGATCATCCGTTTACGAGCATCCTCGCTGGCAGCTCCTCCGCTACCAGCAGGGCCAATATCACTTTGATCCTCCGCATTACGGAGATCGCATTTCAATGCCACAAGTACTAACTTGACCCCTTCACAGTGGTCTACGATCTCGGAAACCCACTTGGTTTGTGCGTTTTCAAGCGAGTCTCGCGAGTCTACTGAGAAACATAGCATAATCGTATGCGTATCGGAATAGGATAAACTCCTTAACCGGTCGAATTCTTCCTGTCCAGCTGTGTCCCATAGAGATAATTGCATGGCTTGTCCATCTACGAAAATATCGTGCACGTAATTTTCAAACACGGTTGGCTCGTATACCTGTGGGAAGTATCCTCTAGTGAACACATTCAACAGTGAGGTCTTACCACACGCACCATCCCCGAGAATAACAATCTTACGGGCGATTGGTTTTGAAGCACCACCACACAGAGGCATTTTTTAGTGGTGTAGAGACTAGATTAGGTGCTAGTGACTGACAAAAGTGTAATGAGAGATAAAAATCAATTGAGTCAAGATGTACAAGATGCACTATTCGATGGTGAACTTTAATGAAAAGGTGTAATATGCTATGAAAAGGACCTTTTGCCGTAGTTCTACAGTCGTGTGTTAGTTAAGAGTATCAAGGGACAAACCAAGCGAGCTACTGAAACCGAAAGAATAAGAGTCTTGATGGTGAAATGAAAAACAATCAACAGTCGAAATCTTTCACCATGACTGGGTTGATAGGAGTAAGTAAGTACAGTCTTGGCAAGTGCTCGTATATTTTTCGTTTCCTTTTGTCGTTATATCATCTCTATTCAGTACAGTTACTTTTGTCCACTCTTCCCGACTCTTTGCTTCACCACTCGACCTGAGACTTGACTCTTAGCCTTGGCCCTGGCCTTGGCCTTAGCATCAACCCTGGCTATGGCCCAGCCCTTCCGCTTCCTCTGCTCGACTTCTTATTCCTCCACCCTCCCTCCTTCCCTCCCTCCTCTACAGTCCACCTATTACTACACCTACCATCAACTTCTATCTCACGATTCAATTAAAAAGTTCAGCGTTCAGCGTTCGGCGTTCACGGTTTACGGTTTACGGTTTACGGTTCACGATTCACGATTCACTCTCCACCGTCGATTTGTTTGTGTTTCAGAAATTCACAATATCCCAATCTCCAAATGTCCTGAATATTTATTTCCTCTGCTCTCCTGGAAACGCACTGTAGACTTCTTTAACCGGGTTTATCTAACACCAGCGTGTGTTTTTGAATCCTCCCAGAAAGGAGTAAGGGGGAAACGGGCATGGAAGTTAGACAGTCAATGCTCCTAACCCCATCGTTATACCCGAACCCCCATCAGTATTGGACAATATTGATATGAGTGTCAGAGAATGAAGGAGAGAGTGGATTGTGAAAGCGCAACAAATGTCTATTTCGGATTATGTTTTTAGTATATGGTAGGAGTGGGAGTACGTAAAAGCTAGGGAATTGAAAATTACCATCACCCAGATACACACACTACTACTTGCGTTCACGAAATCGAACCTCCAACACCTTCAACGCACACACCGACACTCACTATTCTCCCTCTGATAACCACAACCGGATCAATATATACTTATCACATCTTCTTTGCTTTGCCACTTTTCTGTCACATCTTTGCCAGTTATTCATGTCATATAACCATCGCTACAACAAATGCGGCGCCCAATTCAACCTCCCTGCGGCTCGAATCACCGATCGTCGGTCAAGCGATTAGGCGATGGTGCTGCCCTGGCGGATCGAGTATTCCAATTGTATCCTATCATCTTATAACGTATACACCAGATGATAAGTACTCATTCACTGGGCTGTTCGCGATACACGCTGCCCATTTTTGCATTCACAAACAAGCCCGTTCCGCCAATATGCGCTTGTAATATTCGTTGTGCGCATTCATCAGCTACGAACCGGAGGTTCTCGTCCTCGTCCTCGACCTCCACTTCTTCCCATTATGATACTCTTGGCGTGACCCGAAATGCTACTACAATCCATATCAAAAGACGCTTTTTCGAGCTGTCCAAAAAGTACCACCCAGACAAGACGCGGGCTCTCCAGCCAAAGGACAAGACTGAATCGAACCGCAAGTTCCACAAAATTAAAGAAGCATACGACACTTTGTCGAATTCACGATTAAGAAAAGTATACGATAATGACTTGATCGCGCCGTCAACAGGATCAGCAGGCGCTCCCAACAGCCCATACCAAAACCCAAATGGAGGACGGCCATCTGGTCAAACGCATCTACGACGAAGGAAAGTGTACAACTATGGCCGTCCATACACGAACCCCAACATGTCTGCCGGTGATGGCATGGACAATAGAGGATCATCTACGTCATCTTCGTCCGCACAAGATGCTAGTGGAGGCAATCCTCTGAACCCAGGCCACCACCGTAGCGGGTCCAACTACGACGTGCCGCATTTCGACTTTGACAAGCATTTCAAGCAGCAGCAAGGGTACGAAGAGCATCGGACCAAGCGAGCTCAAGAAAGGGCCGATGCGCTACACGCGGAGCAACAAAAGTACGAACCTTATCAAACCAAAAAGTCGTCACCTGTTTCCTTATCAACGGTCGGAACCGTATCGGCGGTGCTTATCGCAGCATTTGCATATTTCCACTAAATCGGGTCGGGTCTGGGTAGCAGACGCACAGACCACACTACTTTGTATATAAATTTATTTATTTTCTACCGATTATTAACAACCGAACTGCACAGACGAAAGCTGACGAGGTGTCTAAGCAGCAAAGGTGAAAGAGACACCGAGCTTGTGGGCAGATTCGTTCAAACGCTGGGTGTCGACCGACAAACCGAGACCGAGAGTGACACCAGGCTTAAGGGCTTGGGAGTAGGAAAGAGCGGCGATTCCTTGCGAGTTGATCTTGGCCTTGGCAAAGGCAGAGTCGTCAAGCTTGTGCTTGGCACCAACCTCGAGTCCGACATTGGATCCAGACTTGGAGTCCCAGGTGGCCTTAGCACCGGCCTCGGTGAAGCCATTGACACGGTGATAGTAAGAGGCAGAGAAAACGCTCAAGTTGTTGGTGGCAGTAACAGCAGCAGTGTAAAGAGGAGCAGAGTATCCAGTAGCAGCAGAGTACTTGGTGATCTTACCGTCGAGGATATCATAACCGATTTCAGCGCCAGCCAAGAATCCGTCGTGGCCAATGGTGGCATCACCAGTAAAGGTAGGGCCCTTCAAGAGATCAAAAAAGGCACGAGCGTGGAAAGCGGGTTGACGGAAGTAGAGACCCAATCTGGCGTTCTTAGCACCAGAAGCAGGCAAGAAAGAAGTGACAAGCTCTCCCTTGAGGCCAGGAGTAAAAGCTTCATCAAGCTCGATCTTGGTATCGAGGACATTGGCAGTAGTCCAACCTTGGGTCAAAGTCAAACCAGTAGCCTTGTCAGTGTACTTGGATTCCAAAGTACCGGCAATGGATCCGTCCTTTTGGTTGGATTTACCCTTGACGGTGAAAGCGACGCCATTAGGAGCCTTGGTCTTGATTTCCAAATTGGCGTTGGCCAAGTGGTAGAAATCCCGTGAGAGGATGTCGTTGGCTGGTTTAGCGATATCGGTAAAGGCGGGAACGGACATGATTGTCTAGTAGGCATGTTAGTATTGTGGGCAATGGGAGAGGGTTGGTGGTTGGCATAGACAATGGGGGTACATAGTAGGAGAGACCATTGGGATAGACGATGGGGTACGTACGTAACGTACGTAATGGGGATACGTTTGGGAATTGTACACAACGGAAGTGGTTTACAATAGTAGTATACAATGTAAGAAGTATACAATGTAAGAAGTATACAATGTAAGAAGTATACAATGGAAGAAGTATACAATGGAAGAAGTATACAATCGAACTAGTACAATCGAACGAGTATACAGAAGTATACAATGAAAATAGTATCCAGTCGTAGTATACAGTCGTAGTATACAGTCGTAGTATACAATCAAACTTATAAATTACGTCCCAGTCGTATGACTTGGCTATTGCACTTGTACACCCGACTCGACATTTCATTAGGTCTCACTCTCTCACTCACACAGTACAACGTTCATGAAACTTTATTTTACCCATTTGTCTTTTCTCACTCAATTGAGCTTGTGCCGTACGTTACGTGCCATTTCAGTCCCTGAGCACAGTTTACTTACAAGTTTTCTTATATTATGTTTTCAGATACTAGAAGTAGATAGAGAAGAAAGAAGAAAATGGCACTGCTTTGGGGGGATATGTGTTTTTTTTATGTGCTAAGTGCGTGTGCGGCAAAACAAGATGATCCAAACTGCCAGAACACTCGCTGTCTTAGAACCAGCAGCGCTGGTAACTGGAGGGTGTTAAGTTGGAATATCACGAGGCCTGTGCATGTGCGATTGTTTGGCTTAGCTACTCAGTTACAGACTGAGGGTGGGGAGACTTTTTTTTTTTTGTTTGTTTCGGGTCTGTTGGGGGAATGAATGAATTGTGTGATTCTGTCCAATCGGATCGTGTGTCATGTGGTTATGTAGGTTCGTAAGGAAGGGGCGCCCTAGCCCTGTTCGAAGGCAGTTCCGGGGAAATCTCTGGCACGTAGAAGACCGAGACGCGCGCAAAATGGGCACCACCGAAACGGCACGCGAATTTTTTTTAATGTGGATCTTCCGGCACCCGAGGCCCGCTCAGGCTCGCTCAGGCCCGCTCAGGCCCGTGGCTATTTGGCAGTCAAGCGGCTCATGGGTTTGCCAGGCTTGAAATGTATACGCTGGTTAGAGGAGACAAGACGGTGGGCGATCTGGGTCCTGGGTGCCAATATCGCCATCTCATAAAGCAAGGGCCCTGCATATGCAGGGCCCTACCCGGGTAGCGGAGTAAGAGACCGGCCCCAGTTGAAACAAACCCACCAATGAACAACCGCAATACCCCGAAATAAACATACAATTAAAACTAAAAAAATTTATAACATAAAATCATCTAATCAACCCTCCTATAACACACCGTACTATTTACCTTCGGCACTGGCATGGCTTCCGGCATTAATGGCCTGCGATAACGTCTGTCGGTTCGTGCCAACACCGCGACCTCTTCGACTAGAGTGAGAAACAGGCAGAGCAGGAGACGAAGAAGAAGCAGCAGCAGCAAGCGCAGCAGCCGCTACATCATCTTCATGGCGTTGTGCTTCGTTTGCAGCCGTTGCAGCCGCTGCGGCCGCAACCGCTACTGCCTCGGCAGTAGTAGCAGCATCGGTCGGTACTTCACTACCGCTACCTTGGTGCTCACTAGATTGTCGCCCGTTTGTATCAGCAACAGCGGCGACCGCCGCCGCAGCAGCAGCAGCAACGGCTGCTTCCTCGGCCTCGTGTTGCTCGGCCTCTTCTTGTTTCTGCTTAAGCTCAGTATCAACATCAGCCATTGACAACAACGTAGGATCCTTGGTTCCTAGCATGGCATCAGTTATAGTCACAGAACGGCCTTTGGGGCCATTTTGAACGACCACTCTTTCAGAATCAACCTTCCACTCAGTCGGGCGCGCCGTTTGCGCACATCGTTCACAATGTTCGACGAAATGCTTAGGAGATGGGAACATCTTCTGACATAACCTACACCAACCACTATCCGATTGTTTGAATTGAACAAAATGTACAAGACGCAAATGTCTTTTTAAAACGTCAAGACGATTGAACGCCCCTCCATTACGGTGACAAGTAGGGTCACTGTTCCAGTAAGGACAGTGGAACGTCGGTTTCTGATGGGACCTCATATGTCTTCTTTGATCAGATAATCGAGCAAACGACCAGTGACAGCCATCAAAAGAACAAGGGAAAGGACGTTCACTAGATGTGACTCCCGGAGCAGGGCGGCCACTGCCAGACGATTCATCATCATCTTCTTCTTCTTCTCCTTCGCTGGATGGAGGAGCCCATCGCTTTCTCTTGGTCCCTTTACCTTTACGATCGCCGGGCTGTTGTCCCATACCACCAGAAGGCAACGGTAAACCCACTCCACTGGCAGCAGCAGCCGCTGCTACGTTATTGAAAGCTTCTGCGAGCTCTGGATGCTGGCTAGGATCGAAAAATGAATACATGGGAATACCAGCACTATCGGCCGAGCCAGGGCTTCCAGACGGTCGGGGGTAAGTGAAGAAGTTCTTACCAGCTGCTCCAGTAGGAGGAATGAACATTGGATACATTGGTGGAGGAGGACCACCTGTGGAATTCGGGCCTTGGGCTGCTGCTGTTGCCGCTGCTGCCGCTGCCATTGCTGCAGTAGTACTGGGGCCCCCTGCTCCTGGAATTCCTGGAGGACCTCCGGGAGTAGGTTGGCCGGGAATACCATAGAAATATGGATATCCATTTAAATAACCATAAGGAGGGTATGGGAATTGTCCTGGGGCTGGCTGAGCTGACCCATCGCCTTCTTTCCCCGCTTCGCCGGTGCCTTCTTTGGCTTCTCCTTCCTTGGACCCTGCTGTGGCCGACGCGGCTGCGGCGGCTGCGTCAATGGCAGCCTGAAACTCTGGAGGATATGGAAATGGAGGGTATCCAAAATATGTAAATGGAGGAGGTCGGGCAGCGGCAGCTTGGCCAGCATTGGGCTCATCCTCTGCTATACCTTCTCCTACTTCGCCATTGTCGGTTCGGGCTTTTTTACTTGCTGGCACCCCATCAGCGCCTTGGGTTTCCTCGGACTGTGCTTCATCTCCATCAGTGACTTCTTTCAGTCCTCCGGTTTTAGCGGATTTTTTACTCTTGGAAGACGACGCAGAAACAATCGCTTCGTCAGTTTGGTCTTCTGTTGAATTAGCAACGTCGACAGCGGCCGCGGCCACAGCGGCAGTCGCTCTTGCTACATCGTCGTCTTCCTCTTGGTTTCCTTTGTCGCTTTGCGACCCGACCTTATTGAGGTCAACCTCGGGTCCGTCTACATCCTCTAAAATAGCAGATTCAGAATCTTTTGCTACAAGAGCGTCATCGACTAACTTGTTATCGTCGATGAAGTCTTCCTTTTTGACGTTTTTCTTGGACTTTGAGCCGCTTAGTGAGCGAGGCATGATTGTAATGAATAGTAGCTCTGTTTGTTAGAAATACAATTGAATTCTAAGCTGTTAGTATAAAGCATGTTGATTGAGTGTATAATGTTGTGATGGCAGTGGCAGTGGGAGGTAAGTCTTGTTTCTACGTAACAGCAGCAAACATGATAATCTCATTCGTTCCCTTCGTGCTACTACTGGCTGACAGCGTGTGCCCCTTTTCATCCATATTTTATTCTTGATAACAACAGTCGTTGCAATATCAACAGCGTCGTCGCCGTCGACCTTCTTAGAGCCGCAGTTTCCACTCTTTGTTGCCGCCGTCCTTTCGCAGGCTTGCTCCGGTTGCTTCACGTTCAGTCCCCTCCCCAATTCTCGAAGTATCCGCACAAAATCCGGCCCATCATCACATACACAAACACCATCATTTCTATCCAACAAACAACAACTCTCATATAAAAATAACACCATTGAAAAGGTCTAATATTGGCCTTTCCGATGGATCTATTTTTATTTAGATTTTCTTCTTCCACTTACCTCAAAATTAAACAAAAGAGTCAGGAGTTACAAGAAAGGCTCAGTACGCCGCGTGAGGCAAACAAAAAAAAAAGGTGGAAATCGTACAAGAAGAACAGAGAAAAAAAAATTTAGTTTCTGGAAGCCGCTTGGGGCTTACTGATGGTTTATATATGAGTTTCGTGCTCGATAAGGTTGGACTGTGATGTACGCACTTACTGCTGAACATCACAGAACAGAAAGCCTCAGAGGTAGTGGCACTTTTGGCCAATCAAGAGACGAAGAGTTAACGACGGAAGCTGGTTCAATGTTACGGGAAGAAGTATTTTGGAGATAGGTTAAATAGTTTATGTTCTTTTCTTTTTAGTGAACTTTTGGCCACAATTTGGTGGATTAGATAGGGGTTGGATAAACCTCGGACCTGGCGTATAGAGGTATAGGCTTGATATATGCGCAGAGCCCCACGAGCCGCAAGTTGATGTAAAAACTCGCCTTGTACAGATAGTTGCTAGCATACTAGCTAACTAACTGTCATATAATGATAAGTGACAGGAGAAATGTGAGAGGAGAAATGGGCGAGAAGAAATATGAGAGGAGAATGAAAGAGGAGAAATATGCGAAGAGAAATGTGTATATAAAGATGTAATAATAGGCATTACGACAGAGCTGTAGTAGACACGGTACGGATCGAATGGGATAGTGAACGTTTGATGATCTCATACGTTTTAATGTCAGAGCCGTAGTAAGAGGAGGAGTATCCGAAAGGCGTCAGTAGATCTGGTCACACCGCTACCAACCATCATTTCGATTCAAACGTTTCTACTGGAAAACCAGCAAGTAATCTTTATTTAATAGAAGTATCATGCTGTTTACTTGTGTATCCTCATAGTGTACTCTCGGTACCCCTGATAATGTCGTATTGAGTAATATACCCTTGACCAAATCATTATCATAAAAACCACGATACCAGAAGATATGAAATATAGTTATATACTGATTTCATCTATCTTATCATAAACAAGCTGCCCTTGGTTTGAAAGTTGGTCTTTTTTTTCTTTATGGACTTTTGATGTGTCTTCCTTCATCGCTAGTCTTTAGTCAGGCGCGACACAAGAGAGAATAGGTCAAAGACGGGACTCATAGAAGGTATGAAAATGAATAGAGTGGTCTATTAATGTAATAAAGCTCCACATTATATATATCGCGTCTAGTTCACCAATTAGCTTGAGCCTTCACAACATTGACGGTACTAGCAGCTACAAGGTATTCATATATATCAGTGTTAATCAAATATAAAACCAAAGCTCACAGTACACATATAAGTACACCATAGTAGGACTGTTCCCACTGTAGATATATACGACACACTAACAAAATACATGGCCAGTCCAAAACCACCAAGCGTGCACTCGACAAGCCTTCACCGCCAGGGGGGTCTAGGCAGAAGCAACGGATTTACTCTGCCGCACATGATCTACCCCACAAACGACTGATTGTTCCACCCATCTTCTCCGTCTCCTTCATTACCATCCAACACACACAATGACCAGACTAATCTCATTCAGAATATATACTCATAATATCAGATACGATAATCGTCGTCCCACTGACGGCGAGGAACTATGGGAGAAAAGGAGAAGCCTGGTAGTGGCCAGTATCCGGTTCCACGCTCGGTCCAACTCCTTTGTATGCCTTCAAGAAGCGTTACATCACCAGCTGATAGACATAATCGAAGGTTTAAATGCTTGTCCTACACATGGCACTTGGGATTACGTTGGTGTAGGCCGAGATGATGGCAAGACCAGAGGTGAATATGCTCCAATTCTGTATCGCACCGACGAATGGGATCTTGTCGATTCTAAGACGACCTGGCTAAGCGAGACCCCCGACAAGCCAAGCCGTGGCTGGGATGCTGCGTTACCAAGGATTTTCACTTGGACAAAGTTTCAAAGTAAATCCCATGGCGGTATCACCCACATCTGTAACACGCATTTTGACCACGCAGGACCAAAAGCAAGAGAAGAATCGGCAAGGTTGATTGTTGACAGAATCCCGCAATATTCAGAAAATGGCCCCACTGTGTTGGTGGGCGACTTTAATTCCACTGACAATGACAATGCGTATTCAGTGGTTGCGACGTCGTTACAGGATATATCCAAAGTGGTTGCCGAGCCAGATCATTATGGTCATACTTTAACATATACCGGTTTTAATAGCCGCGAGACTCCTACGAGAATCGACTACGTGTGGGTTACCAAGGACATAACTCCGGTAAGCTATGGCGTACAGCATAATCGGTATCATAATATCACATATAGCGATCATCGGCCAGTAATCGCCGATATTCAACACAAAGCGAAGTAGGTTTGCAACTTGTATCTCGTTACTTATTCTTTATACTATAAATATATTTAAGTTAAACTACACCTAATAACTACTATCCCCGTAGCTACTTGGACTGTACTGAAATCCCAACGGCTATAAAACCAGTTAGTAATGCTCTATGACCTTGTAATCATCGTACCAAATATACTTACCATCAAAGTCTGTTGAAGCAATTCAAACGAGTCCACATCGGCAAAATCTGACATGGTATCGAGTGGTATATCCATAAGAGACGATGATATCAGTGAATTCGGATCGTGCTCTTGGTTATTGACATTGTTGTTAACAGGACCACCACTGTTGGCACTGCTTTGTTTCATTTGCTTGAAATACTTGAAACCCATCGCTGCTCCTCCCCAAGGGTTACATATCTCCTCGAGGTAGCTTAACAGCAACGTGAATTCGTCTCTCCCGGTCATTTGATGGAAAGTCTGCATCTCATCTTGAACCACAGTCTTCACGAATAATGATAAACATAAGCTGATGAAATATTCAAATGTTGGCAATGTCTTTGCGGCCGAATATCGACCGAAATAGCATGAGCAAACATTCAAAGTCAGACTGACAATGGTTTCCGGAGAAAGGATATTCTTACAATTCCTCAGAGTATCGCAATTGTCCATAAAGTGAAGATTGGCGGTAAATGCAAAGAAAGAAAGCAACAAATTGGCTTTATGAGGTAGTAATTGATTCCCTGAAGACGAGCTATCATCAGTATATTCGATAAAACTACAATGAGGAGGCATTTTCATAGCCCAATCATCCAGCTGATACGATACCCGTGATAACAAGTCCCTCTTTTCTTGATCATTATACTTTGCATACCGAGGCGAGTTTGTTTCACTAATGAGACAGTTCATGAGCTTGGTGAGCTCGTAAAACCGATTAAATATGCTTAGAGTTCTAGCCGGCTCAACAGTTTGATTAGGAGGAGACCGACGATCAGAACCATCGGGACTCTTTGTTTGCCAGTCTCCGCTAGGTTGCTTCCACAGTTCCCACTCTTCGCTGGTCTCTTCTTCGGGCGCCGCGAAGAAATTATCTACTCCGACTTGTGGTTCTCGTCCTAGCCTTCCAGATATAAGAGTATCGACTATACAGCAGCACTTCCACGTTCTTGTAGCGAATATGTTATCTGTTTCACTCACATGCAAACCAATGACATTGGCCATGCGAACGGCGTTTCCAACAATAAGATAACTATTAGACCAATGGCCCTTACCATAGAAATAGAACCCCTGAATCAACATGGCCTGCACACTTTCCAACGAGTACTTACAGTCAAGCGTACAGATGGTAAGATCATGCATGATTCTCGACTTATACGAATTTTGTTTCGGGGTTCCTACATTGGTGAGATTCAGTCCCATCATGATTGTAGACCATAGAAGACAATTGGCACCATTTTTGGTCGTAGCATCCGACGAGTACATTAATTGAACCAGTTTACTTTTCTCAACCATTGGGAATAGCGGGTGAATATAGGCAAAGTATGTATCTAGAAGGTCCATGACGGAATACGAGGAGATGATTGATTTCCAAGCCGAAACATCGAACCTGGCCTGAGTCAATCGTAACCTTTCAAAACTAGCATAGAATGATTCATCGAACCCACTACTGGGCCCCATGAACCGCACTTCACTACTAGCAGCCGCAGGGTTTTCTGGATCATCTGGTTCTTCTGGAATGGGTACTTCCCGCTTGACACCTTGAGCCTGCTGTTCACTGTCTAGGGGAACAATACTTCCATTGTCTGAGACATCGTTTGATTTGGCAGCCCCACTAGACAGATTCTCTGAATTCGCGTTGATGGATGATGGACTTATTACCTGTTTTTTGTCTCCATCTGTTACCTTTGATTGATTGGAACTGACGCTTGCTGGGCTTTGGAATACCGTCGTACTCATTTCGGACGGAGACACGGTATTATCACTATCATTCGGCAGCACAGTTAATGGTTGTTGCGATTGTGGTTTGTTCTTTGATCCACCGGTTCTGGCAGGCACTTCATCGAAATCTTCTACTTCCAGCATTGACAGAATGAGCGCTCGCGATTGAGAATATCTTTCTCTTGTTTCTGCGGGGGTCTCTTGAGCAATTTTCGAAGCAATGGACGAAACCACTTCATAGCCATCATCAATACTATCAATCATAAGAGCCACCAACGAGACCAATTTCTCGTTTGACGTCTCCAACTTCTGTAGAAAACCCGTCGGGACTCCTCTTTTCTTTGGCGCAGTATACGAGCAAGGTGTTTCTGCAGATATACACGCATGGCATGGCATGTTGCCATCGCATTTTGCACGTTTCCTTCGACAAGGATCGCATGCGTGCCTATTACGTCTTCTCTTCACCACTCCCTGAGGAAATTGACCCTCAGGAGCATAAGGGAACTGGGAGTTTGACAAGTCAGCCGAAGACATTTTGGTTGTTGATTGGCAGTGGAACAAAGCTCTGCGACAAGGTGTGACAGAAACCTTATACAGTTGATTTTGGAAACCGGAAATAAATTCACAATCAGAAACTGACGTTTATCCAGTCCTCGTCCGGCGATGAATGATGGATTACTATTCCAAATCAATTGATTTAAGTAGCGAAGCTTGGCGGACCGGATGATAGCGCCGTGCGAAAAGCGAGATAAAGGGACGTGTATTATCCGACTTTTGTTGGTTGTATATGATACAAGCAGGAGAAGGTAGTCGTATTCGGGTTGTCTGGATATATACTGGCAGCTCTAGTTGGGAAGGATGAGTATGGTACCGAGTATATAATTATTAATCGATTAGTGGCCGTGAAAGGAGAGAGCAAGCTGAAACGGCAGAGGCATTAAGGTTTTTCGAGATCGGGACTAGGCTAATGTCGTATAAGAGAGCAATAGATGAATCGTTCGTACGAGGTGCGGTTGAGTTTGGAGAAAGAGAGAGAAAAGGGTATTATTTTAAAAGATAAGGCAGGGTCAGCAAAGTTCCCTTGTTGGAGGCCGATCATGCACGTCCAGATGGGCAACCAAGAGCCGCTTTAAAGATTGAGATGGAGAGAGACTCTGGAGAGACGGCGAGACATCATGATACGATAAGAGAAAAGGGATAACAGGAGATGGAGCGAAGTAAGGCGGATGAGGGATTGCGACGCCAGTTTTTCAATTTAGACTTTGTACCCGTTTTTCGTACTTATTATGAGATAACCAAACCCCCGGGCTCATCTTTCAAAAGCCGCGCATCTCGAGCGTACGCATCGATGTCTGATTTTTGAAATAAAGCGACAGAGAGGACCGTAGGGACGTCACAAACGGAAATAACCACACGGGAATGTCGTTATTACTGGAGGCGGTTCTCTTCTTTGGACCTGTCTTTGCCGTTTTCCTGTTCTTGGACTACCAAATGAATGCATACTGTCTGGACGTGCCCATTGACGATCTCATGAGCTCAGACGGTCCATCCAGTGATTTATCAGACTCTAAAAGCCGAATTGAACATTCTCACGCCACAAGTAAAACAAACACAGATGGCCGTAAAACTGTCTACATAATTACTGGTGGATCAGGGTTCATTGGCTCTTGGATAGCTCGGTCTCTTCTAATAAGGGGTGATTCGGATATCTATGTTATAGACTGTGATCCGTTACCAAAAGATTTGACAAGACATGGTGTCCACCACATATCAATTGATTTAGCTGGAGGTGACGATGATGGCGGGCAGAAATGGCTGAGGTTTCTTGATGGAATGCCCGGGTATAAGTTGGTCATTTTCCACTGTGCCGTTACTGCTATGTTCAACCCTAGGAAGCGACCGGGCGGCACCGACGAACCAGAAGCCAACATCCGAATGGCCCGAAATCTAGTAAAGTATTGTCTACCATTTAAAAGCAATTGCTCAATTATCAACCTTGGTGATGCTTTATGTGTTCGGACGGCTCCTAGTTGGTATGATCCGTTTTCCATCAGTTCATGGAAGACAATATGCGAAAAAGATAGAGCCAATATCTCGCATCGCGAAAGGAAATCTTATATTAACGATTATGCCTTATCCAAGGCGAGATCCGAAGAAATCATTCTTCAGTCTGATATTCCGTCTATTTCATTAAGACCACAAGGGTTCGTCACTGGGCATCTTGGGGATTCTTTCTTGACTCCAGCATTACTGTACAATGGAGGGCTGTTGCATTCACCAGGAATACCAATTAGTCTATTGCATGTCGAAGATGTCACCCGAGCCTGTCTCTTAGCTGAAAAGAGGATGACTGAGCTTGATCCTGAAGCATCGAGAATATTTACCATTTCGTCGCCCGAAATGACGACTCTTCTCGCTTTATACAGCTACATCTCGCGACGAAGGCCGTTTCGCCCATTCAAAGTGCAGCCTATGATTGTTTTGGTAGTCAGTCAGTTCATGGCTGTGTATCACCTCATAGTCAAGCTGCTCGTTCGGTCGTCTATGGCAATTACTAAAAAAGACGACTCGCTGCTTTCTGGCTCGTTTAGATCATTGACGCCTGCTAGATTTAATGTCCTACAGACCACTCAGTTACCGTCTATTGATGACCAAAAGGCCCTGCGGTCATTCCTCTCTGGATTCTGTCTGCAATATTCGATCCGGAACATTCTAGACGGAATGCTAAACGAAGAGAAGCTCATCGCTGAAAAAAATAAGTACTGACAAAGTCGAAGTAGATGTTATTGTAATGAATATTTATAGATAAGCTTGATATTATGTACCCCTGAGCGGTGAGTGCGTTTACGAGCAGCTGTCTAGTTTTACCAAAACCAACGCACTTTTTTCACTTCACTAAAACACCCGGGCCAACCCCAGTACTGTATACAGCAAAATTGGGCATATTAATCTGTATCATTAGACGAAAGAATCAACTTACAACGTCGATGAGCTGGAATCACCTGATTCTTGAAGTAGCAGAGCGTACATGCCATTACACATCACGTGAGACCAAGTTGACCAGCCCTTGCCCACTTTTGTCTCAACGAAATATTCAATTTTTCAATTTGATTCACATATCAACCAACGTCCATCATCACCACACAAAACCACCGAAATTACAGTATGTTTTACAGAATTCGTGCCATTCGGTCTACTATTGGTATGCCCAAGACCATGAGAGAAACGTGTATTGCTTTAGGGTTGAAAAAGAGAGGCCATATCGTATACAAGCCAGTGGACGCCGGTGTAGCAGGACAGATATTGAAAATCAAAGAATTAGTCAATGTTCAAATTGTCGATAAGCCCCTTTCCAGATCCGAAGAGCGCGATTTAAGGAGAGGACCGACTGGCTTTACTGTTGAGAGAAGTTCATGAGAAAAAACCGATCTATGCATTGAAACATGAGTGGAGTGTTTCTAAATCGTTTTGTAAATATCTAAATTATTGTTTGATCATCAAATCTACCGGTCGGGCAGTCTAGCCTGGCGTTGGGCCCCGAGGGCCCAATGTCAGATATCACTATTCCACCACGAAATGAAGCAACCTGCTTACGTCATTGTAAAAGAAAGACTAGAATGTATTTTTGTATTTTTGCTTCATCGCTACATCAATATCGTCGGTTATCAAACGACGAGCCAGGCCGCTGACGCTTATGATCGTCATACTCTGGCCTTCTGTTTTCCGACATATTGTCGTTATTGGCATAATCGTACCTAGCATTTGGCATCGCCTGAGGGGCATCCCGGTAAAAGCCTTGTGAGGACGTCGACATATATTGTCTAGAATATTCATCTGGGTATCCATCAGGTCCCGTACTAGGAGAGCCACTGTACGAGGCAGAAGAAGAAGAGCCTGGTCTATGTAGAGACTGTCCGATTCTTGCTGGGTCTAGATTGTTACTTCGTGAGGCACGGTAATCGTCAGCAAGCAGCTGCATTGTCGGTACTGAAGGGAATGATAGATTTCCGACTGGTTCTGGTATTAGTAACGGAGCGCCGATTCCCCGGTGAGAGTATCGATCTGGCGATGTGAATCTGTGGTCGTTACGATTTGGTGCTTGAGGTGGTGGTGCGAAAACAGTTCTTCCTCGATATGAGCCTTCATTCATCCCCATTGGTGGTGCTCCTCCTCCTGGTCCCTCGCGAGAATAATTGGAAGAAGCTCCGTTTCTGCGATAACCCGACGACGAATTAGAATTCGAACCATTTAGTAATTGATTTTGATTCTGTCCTTGATAGCCATGTTGCGAGTACCCGTCGTGCCTCTGAAACCGCTGCTGTTGCTGTGAATCATTACGATACTGACCGTTATTGTTATTATCTGTCTTGGAAGACCGACTGTCCTCTCTACCAGTAGACCCTATACTGGCAACGCCAGTACCACCGCCCCGTTTATTGAACCGGTCTCGAAACTTGACCGGAGTATAGTCAACCAGCTGCTTTCCAGATTCATTGTGCCTTTGATCGGGGCTATAGTTCTTCTCGGGAGTGTCGACCAACGACGAATCGACCATTCGGAGAACATTCTCTGGTCGGACGGTATCGTTATTGACGTCTGGTTCGTCTTCACCTTCAAATCGAATCCCGATTTCCTTTTTGATCTTCTTTACTGACCCGACGCTCTCTTCAGATTCATCGTCACGAACTCGTTTTACCATTTTCTCCAGATACTTTTGCTTAAACTCTTGAATGAACACATCAAGATCCTTCCCGCCTAATGTCAATGTTGTCTGTTTCTTCGAGTGGATCTCGACAATCTTCTCTAAACCGACCGCATCGGTATTTGTACACTCACGACAAGGCTTTTTTCGAGATAACCCAGCAAAATTCGGCCTCTCGCTTTCAGTATCTACAAACGTAGGTCCAAGAGGTTTCACAATCCGAATGGGAGGTCGATCGGCTAGAAAAACAAATAGGTTAGTTCGCGTTCGTTTCAAGCGCTGTTTTGACTGTATACTTACGATATGCTGGTAAGTCTGCTTCTTGAGTGTAATCACCAGGACGGATCACGGCTGGTTCATTGATAATGGAGTAACCCAATGGTGTATATGCTTTGGGTGATTCATGTCCGAATATCTCACCGTAATGAAGCGTTATCGGACTACGAGGTCGATAACCACCACCACCACCACCGCCGCCGCCATTACCCATATTAGATCCATATCCATTAGAACCGAATTGCCTTTCACCACCGCCACGACGATCACGATCTCTGCCATTGTTATTATAACTTATTGTAGAAGAACCACCTCCTCTGCTTCTGCCCAGACCTCCTCCTCCACGTCCGCCTCTTTGTCGAGCACCGGGTCCCGTCATCGGCCGTGGCGTAAGATACGGCCTTTCCACGTACGACATTGCCAAAGAATAAAAATTGCAAAAAAAGGAAAAATCGAAGATGAAAATAGAAAAAAAATACTAAAACAAAGTTAACTTGGTACGTCGGTTAGAATAATAAATAGTCCACCGGTTCAGGAATTTGATGCCCATAACAAATAAAACCACTGCCCGCACAGCCGTACCAAGTGATCTGCAGGGTCCATCGCAGCGGCATTCCTCGTTACTGTCTAGGGCCTGAGGCCGACAGACAAACACCTTCAATTTGGCTATTGAAGGTGGGATATCAACTCAGACGGGAAGCGGTTGGGCGACCACTGAGTTTTATTTATTACCCTCATACGTTGATAGACTGTTATTTTATTACCAATGTGTCGTGTCTGGAGTAGGACGCCCGCCTTTCGGCTCTCTTGATAAGAAACAAAAACACCCACTTATCCAATGTCCGTCGAAATCCACTCTGCACAGCTCATATAAATAATCAGGTTTATATATCTCTCTATGTACGTTGATAGTAAGTACCTCGTCGTCGCTCATATCGCTCATACCAACAAACCACTTGGAGTCGTGCATGCTCCATACTTGCTTCTCACATACTGAACTATTCCTATTACTAGTAACTTAAAAACCGACAACCGGTACCATGTATTACGTCAAACGGGCTATCTACGGCCCAGATCCTCGAGAACAGAAACAGAAATGTAACGCTCTGATCCGTAAGAACCAACGAGAAATCGATAAACAACTGACCTCTTTAAACTCGCTGGAAATCAAATCGAAGTCCATGATTAAAGGAGCCGCTAAGAGAAATGACATGAAATCAGCTAGACTGCTGGCTAAAGAAGTGTACAATATAAAAGGACAAAGGTCAAGATTACACAAATCCAAAGCCCAACTCAACTCGGTCTCATTACAGGTAAATGAAGCATTTGTTATACAGAAACTAGAAGGAAGCATGAAGTCAAGTACTGGTCTGATGAAAGAAGTCAACACATTAGTCCGACTGCCAGAGCTGATGGGTACCATGTCTGAACTCAGTCGAGAGCTTATGAAGTCCGGTATCATTGATGAGATTGTCACCGACACTCTAGATACTATGGATGAAGCTGAATTCCTTGAGGATAGTGAAGCTGAAGAGGAAGTGAATGCTATTCTGGACGAGATTATTGGAGGCAAGGTCCAACAAGCAGGCCATGTTCCTACCAAATTGCCCGATCAGCCCGAGCCTGTTCAAGAAGACGAAGAAGAGGAAGACAATGAAGCTCTTTTAGATAGCATGAGGCAACGGTTGAAGGCGCTTCAAAGTTAAGAAAGATGGATGTCTATTCCGCCCCCTATTTGATGATATTTATAACCAGACTTGCTTTATGTTTTCATGACTCTATTATTTAGTTAACCATATATATATATATATATATTGCTAATACTGTGTATCTCCACAGGCTAGACTGTCAGCTCTGTCAGTTCCCTTCAGATTTTAGACTGCTGAGTCTGTCCGGTCTCGTCAGTCCCGTCTCAATTTGCCGCGCACGCACGCGCGCGTTTGACTTCCAGTTCGAAAGCTGTAACGTTCACGATTCACAACCTTAAATACCCCTGAGAAAGTGAAAGAGGGGGAGGCACTAGCAATGGGTCACGATGATACAGACATTGGAATTACGAAGGCGGCCCCTTCTTTGTTGTCTGGTATTAAGGTATTTTTAAAGGATCTTGAAAGTGGAAATCTAGATCGCAGCCGCTCAAGCCCGAAATTAAAACAGGCTCTAGACCAGTTCCAAGAGGCTCCTCAATTGCTCGACCCGATCCTGGAATCTATAGTCGTACAGTTGAGCGATGCGATTCTTGAATTGATAGAACAAGAAGAACAAGAAGTCAATGACTTAAATTCTAATCAATGGCCATTTGACTTGCTATATACTCTCTGCAAGGTTCGTGGGTATAAGACTGTGTGTCAGTTTTTACCTCCACAAGTCAACTTACTCGAAGATATCCTACTTGCATTAGACGGAAAAGAATCTGAATCTGATAGCACTCGGTATTTTACTCCTAGAACATGGCAACAGAGATACTGTTTGCTAATATGGTTATCAGTACTTGTGCTGGCTCCATTTGATCTCAGCACCTTTGGCTCGAGCATCCAAAACAGACTCTATACCGTCGCCAAAACGTATATTGCAGTTCCTGGAAAAGAGCGAGACGCAGCCATTCTAGTCATGTCAAGATTAGTTACACGATCAGATACTCTTGACACTTTGATGCTAAGATTCTTTGATGACGTCTCCGACATGTGGCCCAACGTACAACCATCGTCGTCATCCAATTACGAAATATTCAGCAAATTAGGAATCCTTCAGACGACAGCAATGATCTTTCAACTAGCTCCTCATGATAACCCCAAAAGCTTGCGATTATATAATAGATTTCTTCTAAACTCTCTACTAAAAAACAATCAAGACGACAAAAGCAAAAGTACTACAACGACCAGCACTTTAGATAAGTTACTAGTGAAAAACCTCGGAAGAATAGCAATTGTATTTTTATCTCAAATTGAAAGCACAAACGACGACAGCGATCATTATTTCGACTACGTAGAGGAAATTGTTGGGAATTTATTAAGCGCATTATCTCATAAAGATACTCTAGTACGATATAGTGCTTCTAAAGCCATTGCTCGCATTGTAAATAAGCTTTCAGATGATGGGTTTCGAATGGACGTTATCAATGCAGTCCTCACAATCCTTGATGACAAGAAATCCTCAAGGGCAAATGCTCCTTCTCTGTCACAGTACTTTGATCGAGTATCACCTTCTTCATGGCATGGTGGTCTCTTATGTTTGGCAGAAATGTTACGACGGAAACTTCTAGACCCTGACATTCATTTTAAGAGATTGGCGTCCATTCTTAATTTATCTCTTCGATTTGAACAACAAAAATTGACCTATTCGTTGGGTGACAACGTCCGAGATGCCAGTTGTTATGTATGCTGGTCATTATTCCGAGTTTACCAAGGAATAGATAAGTCAATTATCGATTCTATATTTCAGGACCTAGTTAACCTTGCTTGTTATGACCCAGAAGTAAACATCCGTAGAGCTGCTTCTGCCGCATTACAAGAAGGTGTTGGTCGTCAAGGGGGCTGCGATGGGTCTGTTGAGAAGCAAATTGGACTTGTCCAGACAATTGAGTATTTCAAAGTTGGTCTTAGAACAAGATCGTACCTAGAAGTCTCCCTCCAAGCATATGGTTTGGGGTTTACATCGGTCATTGACTACTTATTAGACCGAACTGTATGCAACTGGGATCCGAACGTTCGCAGATTAAGCGGCCAATCCTTGAAGTTATTAGCTGAAAGAAGTGACGACAAGATGATTCAGAGTGTAATCAACAAGTTGTTTGAGATGTACAGTGTTAGAGATGTCGACATTAGGCACGGTGCTGTTTATGCTCTTGGAGAAGTGTTTTCAGTTGATTCTCCGATTGTCAAATCTATTATCCACAGTAACCCAAACGTTATGAAAGTTTTAACCGACTTCTCAGAATATGATCTAAAGGAAGACAATGAAGTATTAAACTGCGATGCATTTTTGCATCTATACAGGTGTTTAGTCTATCATAGAGTGACGGGGTACAATAGAAGCGAGTTTGTCAGAGCTTTAACTATTAGTTTGGAACTGAATGATAAGAATGTTGTAGATGGTATTCGCCAGATCATGGAGTTTTTCCAGCATTGCGTCAAGAGCCATGATAATACAACAAGCATCCCTTCCGAAACTATAGATATATGGATTCAACGTATGATGGCTGGTAAAAGCACTTTTGCGTTTACTCTTGGGTTCATTTCTCCGCAGAATACGGATTCTGTGGTAATAAAGAAAGTTCTCACAAGTTTGATTCAGATAATAAAGGGGTCAATAGAAGTTTCTCTTATTGACCTCTCAACGAGATCCCAAGCCGTTCACAGCTTAGGCAGGCTAATAGTTTCACTAGATAAAAATATCCACAGTGTGGACGACTGTCTTGATGGTTTGGTTGTTGCTCTCGGTGATTATACAATTGATTCAAGAGGCGATGTGGGTTCCTGGGTACGTGATGCTGCCATAGAGGAATGTGCAAATATTTACAGGACCAAAATAGCGAGCAGCGTATTCCGGGAGAAAGTAGTTGTGAGGTTATTAGGAATGAGCGTCGAGGTTCTTTTGAAGTTAAGAGTTAGCGCAATTCACTATTTACAAAAGATATTAGCACCCGGCCCTTTAGGGGTGGTTATCAACTCTATGCCGGAAAACTATGAAAGGTCAACTAAAACGCATTATTCCCATATGACGTTAATATTCGATTTAGACTTAGATCCGTCAGTATCTACGGAATTCTTGACCAGTTACGTGTCTGCTGCTGGTGCTCTGCATGCTAGTGAAGACACTCTTCGCAGCTCGCTTGACGCACTTGTAGATTATCTTAGAAAGCTGAACGTTTCACGATTGGAAACCTTCCTTGATAGACTTTCACAGATGTTGAATATCCGAGTTCACGGAGCCAAGACAGTAACGTGCGCTTTAAGAGTACTTGCTAATATTCTTGAAAGTGGGCTGCTACTTAGCTTCTACTCTAAAGATAATAACAATGGAATTGTAAACCAGCTTTACATAAGAACGTTCAACAGTCATATAAATACAAAGAGTCTGGCGAGGATTTTCGCGGGTATTCAGATCTTCTCTGAGTTGGGGCAATTGGGCCATACTGAGTCTGTAAAAAGATTGACTATACTATGTGCACATATATTCCCGTTAGTGAGAGTTCGAGCAGCGGAATCTCTGCGAGATGTCTTAATGTCATCTATAGATGAGATGGAGGAAGAAGAAAAAGGTGGAACTGCTCTAGAGATAGTAGAATTTTTGGAAGAAACTGATTGGACTAGCAATGAGTATAAAGCCCATGCTAAGAACGTCCAGAGCCAGATTGAAAAGCTTATTATTTTGAGAGAGAATTTTATAGAATAGATAAAACAACAATATTAATGAAGGAAGCACACATTCCTTTAATCATGACTATATATATATATGCGAAATAAAAAAATGTAAAGTAAAAAGTTTACGCCCTACTCTTCTTCACTCGATGATAAATCATCCTCTTCAGCTCGCCTACCCGATACAAAGCCTCGAAGACTTATTGGGCCCGTCGAAGGAGACCCTTTTAATGCAGGAGAAGAAGCCAAATTGGGAGTATGAATAGCCGGCCGTGGGTTCCGTTCAACAATTGTCAGACGACTCATATTGTCATCTTCATCGCTTTCTTCACTGTCATTGACATTGGTATTGGAACCTTCTTTTACAGCAGATTTACTGTTCGAATCGTCTTCTAGAGATTCTTCCAGCTCATTGGCTAATGCTCCAAGAAGATCATCATCGTCGTCATCTTCGTCATCCGCATTGTTTATAAGAATATCATCATCATTAGCATGGTCTTGTTCAACTGGCTCGGCTTTTCTTGGTAAAGATTTGGATGCGGTACGTGGCACTCTATTGGGTCTCGCTATAGACGAGGAGGACGCAGTTGTCGGAACAGACTTTTTAGCCGTGGTAGGTCGGCCTGGTTTTCTACTTGTAGTAATAACGCGGGGCACGGACGACGCTACCGGAGCAGGTGAGGCAGCAGCCAGTGGCTTTGGTTCGTCTTTCTTTGGTGACGTTGATTTGGCAGACGAGATTTCTCCTGGCTCCAATGACAGCGACTCGGGAGACATTCTTGCAACCGGTGAAGCCGATCTGGAATCAGAACTAGATACCGACCTTGAAGCTGGCGCTCTAGAATTATTAGTAGTAGCGTTAGGCAGTGGAGATGCAGTGCCACCAACATTCGGTGAAGATGCCATTGGAGAAGGGGTTTGCGATATCGCAACAGTTGGTAACACCAGCCCATTCGGGCCACCATTCTTTTTCAGTTTCTCTCTACTTGGGTTGATTCGTAAAGTGAAATCCATTTGATGCAGTTTGAACGACTCAGTCGCTGGGTCATAGACCAACACACAGTCTACATCTTTACCACCCGTGGCCTGTCCTCTAAAGACATGGTTTTCGGGCCCTGTGTCTTCAATTACAAAGTCATCTTTATCCCGAGTAAGATTGAGTTTCGACGATGCTTCTAGTGAATCCGGTCTAAATCCATCTATTTTTGTTAGCACTTTGTACACATTGTAATTAATCACAAGAACATGCCTCCAGCGGCTGGGATCCACCCAGACCCGTGGCACGCTTCGCTCATCTCCACTCCACATCTCACTTACATCTCAGTGAAAATATATCACTGGCATTTGCATTCGAACTGTTCACCCCACGATCTCTCTTCTTCAGCTTGGATAGTAGTTTCGGGTCTACGGTGACATCGAAGTCACCCTTTGTTGATACGAAATCCATGATGCAGTAATATTAAATGGCAATAAATAGGTGGTAGATGTCACTAGATTCGACGTTTTTGCAAAGTGGGTCGATAAATGAGCCCTAGAAAAAAAACGTCCCAATAGAGAAGCTGCTGTTGAGTTTTGGCCGAGACTTGCTTGTCAGACGGTGACTTGATGGGCCAATAAACAACCTGAACCGAGAATTGAAATATAGGCGTTGACTGTTGTTTTCAATTTGACTGGTCGCTGCCATGTGATGTAACTTAGTTATAATCGTGGTTGTGAGCAAGCAGTATTAGTAGCAGGTGGAGAAGGCAGGCACTAGGCAGTGGATCGGGGACATACAAGCGAACGGGAACGCCGATCACGTTACTTGGAATCCTCAATTTAAGAGCCGTATCGAGTGGTCTAATTACCGACCATAAATTGCTTGTGCGATGTGAGTCAGTAATAGAGTATCACGGCTCTCGGTATATTTTTTGGAGTGTGCAATTAAGAATCATAATAGAGTTCACCTAATATACTGACAATTCAGTTTGCTTACACGCGCTTAATACTATTATTATCAGTTAGCTGATCTCTGAATAGAAGACTATGGGTGACATATATTATTAGTATTTAGTATATTGGTTACATTTCCAGCCTGCTAATCCCAGCTGTCTCCAAAAGATGAAACCCCATTATGCAAACCTCTAAAACCAACATCAAATATAACTAACTAATCAAAACACAAGCTCCACTCTCTTCCCTTCCATTCATAGCAAATACTCTAGGGTCCAATTCTATCTCCCCCCCTGCATGTGGCGCGCCTCACATCAACATGCAAGATAGATTGTTGCCTACTGAAAAATATCAGTCAACAGGTCTATTCAATTTAATTATTTATTCATTTCATTCACTTATGAGGTTGGTTGCTCGTTCGCTCTTCAAAAACAAGCATATTTATTTTCGCAGGCTTTCGCTTCAACTCAGAACCACGTCGCCAGTTGCATCTTCTCCTTCTCATCTACGTACCATGACGTCCTTCACGGGTGCGCCAGATCATCTTCCAGTCATTTCTTTAGACCCTACAGAACAAAAGATCCGTGAGCTGCTAGTCAAATTCGCCCTTGTCTTTAAAAATTCCAACATCGATCAATCCAAGCCTACGTCTACTGATCCGGTAGTACTGAGAATTACTGGAGGCTGGGTTAGAGACAAACTACTAGGCAAAACGTCGCACGATATCGATATTGCTGTCAACACTTCAACTGGTCTAGTATTCGCCGAGGCTCTTAACGAATATATCACTGAAAATGCACAAACGCTCGAGCTTGAACCGCATTCAATTCACAAAATCGAGAAGAATCCTGAAAAATCTAAACATCTGGAAACTGCTACTACTAAATTATACGGACTAGACATTGATTTCGTCAACCTCAGAGCAGAGGAGTATGCAGGCGATTCAAGAATCCCTTCAACCATTCGATTCGGCACTCCACAAGAAGACGCATATCGTCGTGATGCCACTTTGAATGCGCTTTTTTATAACTTGCAAGAGCAGACGGTCGAGGATTTCACTCAAAAGGGGCTGCAAGACCTCAAAGATGGCATCTTAAGAACGCCATTGCCATCGTTTGTTACATTTGATGAAGACCCCCTAAGAGTATTACGACTAATTCGATTTTCCAGTACGTTTGGGTTCGAAATTGAACAATCTGCTGCCGACGCCATGCGAGAACCGTCCATTCAAGCTGCCATTGTACGGAAGATCAGCCGGGAAAGAGTCGGCGTGGAGATTTCCAAAATCTTACGAAGCAGTATGCCAGCTAAAGGGTTAAACACGATTGCTGATTTGGGCCTTGAAAGCTCGATATTTTTATTGCTCGATGCATATAAGCCCACGCGCGATTTCAGAGCCCCGTCGTCTCGGTTGAAAGAAGCCATTCGGCTACTTGATGATATGTCCAAGTCACCGCCAGTAGAACTTCACTCCGAGCTAAAGAACCAATCCATTATTAACTCTCCTAATCTATGGTTAGCGGCTGCGTTAAACCATTGGGGAATTATAGAAGCATTAAACGAAAAAAAGAAACCCGCTCCAGCAGTTAGTTTAATAATTCGAGACGGTCTTAAACTGCCCAACGCAGACGCCAAATTGGTGGCTGATTTATTTGCATCTGAAAACGATATTCAGCAGGCAGCTCGAAGTTATAATGATTTGTCTCGTAAAGATCTAGGCTTTCTGATAAGGATGTGTGGTCAAGAATGGAGACTTCATTTTCTGTTTGCTCTCATTAAAGATCTAATGAGTCTAAATACTGCCTCTTCAGCACAGAAGATGTCAAAATTTTCAGGACTAATCGACAAAATTCTATCTCTGGGCATTTCGGATGCATGGAACATGAAACCACTTGTTAATGGAAAACAAATCCAAGAGGCGTTTGGGATTCGTAGAGGCGGTCCGTATTTAGCCGAAACCATAAACTTGCTTATTGAATATCAACTAGCAAACCCAGACGCTTCTCAAGCGCGATGTCTCGAATATGTCAAGACATTGAAAAGTAAATTTGTAAATGCATAGATAGATGTTCTAGATAGTATAACAATAATATTCAACTGCATAATAAAAAACAACGAAAAAAACAGTTTAATACAAATACAGAATGCCCATAATAGAAACTAAATATTTTCGACTACCTCCTCGAAAAGCACACCTTGAACCAACTTCGGGTGCAAAAGATAACGTTGCCTACTAACCGGAAAATGGCTATTATAGCATTAGCCCAAAGCAAAAATGCAAAGAAATACGTCGTACGGTTACTGACCGACGCAGAGATTCCAACATCATTAGCATTGGTCGACGTGATACCAAGTGCAAGGGCAAGATTGCTGAAAATCCAAATGATGATGAGATTGGTTCGGAAGCTCTTGTATTCATCATCAGGACTCTTTTTCTCATGGTCTTTTTCGGGAACATAGGGCGCTAATGCGCGGTCTACGATGTGCTGGAACTGTTTATCAAGGTAGCCTTGTGGACGGTCGATTTCTTCCACTACTGCATTGACACCATCAGAGTCCTTTTTAGATTGAGCAACTGGTAATGAATCCACTTTATCTGAACCTTTTGTACCCCAAGACACATCATGCCAATTACAGAATGCATACACATTGAGAATATTGACAAAACTAGGCATGAGGAACATGTACTGCAGAAAACTATGGAATACGTGCCAAGGATCAAGATACAGGAACCCGGAAACAACGTACAGCCCGAACGTGGACCCTAGAGCCACGACAATCAAACTTGTAATGGACGTGAAGAAATTACTGAAAAATTCACTAATCGAGTCAATTGGCTGCTGTTGGAACGCGGTGGCTGCTAAGTAAAAGGAAATCGCTACAACATAGAATTGAATGCCTCCAAAAACAATGATTGAAACATAGTAACTCCATTTGGATCCTTTGGGACGGTTACCCAACGCCAATAAGAAGGACAAAATTACAAACGAGACATAAAGGTATTTCAAGACCAAGGCAATAATGTTGCTGATAGCCTTTTTAAATGGGAAACTTTTCGAGTCAGAAGAACCGCCAAACGCATTGGGGTCGGCAGCAAGTTGCATGATGACGGTAGTCGTAAGATAGTAAGAAGCGAGCGAGAACCACGACAGGACCAATTGGACCATATTGTAAAGAAGTTGCACATGTAAGAAGACCATACGAAGCAGATTATGGTGCGACTTATAGATTCTTCCGAAATGCATGACACTATAGATAGAGGCAGCGAAGGAGCCATTGAGCCATCGACGACGCTGACTAATGAACTCGGCAACTCCCTCGGGAACGTCAGTTTCGGCCTTGGACGCTTTAACATAGGTTAAATGCCACTTACAGCCGGCTTTAAAGGTCACTTCGAAACATAGAATACGATCTTCGGCTAAAAACATGTTCTTTTTGAAAATGTTCATGCCATCAATACCCTTTTTACCAAGCCGATGCGCCAAAGTGTGGTCACCATGGAAGTACTGCTCCAAGGGTCTGCCACAGATTGCTTGGTACCTGTAGGCGGAGAAAGCGCCTGGCAAGACGGAAATGAACCCAAAAGTGGATTCTAATGGCTTGTCAAGGATATTGGAGATTTTGTATTCAAAGTTTTGTGCGGCAACCAGCGGATTAAGGAGTTGACGGTAGTTCTTACCCAACATGGCGTGGATTTCACCACATGCACCACCAATATTTTTGTTATTATAAAAAGCTTGCCATAAAGCAATGATTGATTTGGGGGCTGGTTTAGTACCGGCGTCAAGAAGAATACAAACCTCTGGGTTTAGCATGCGACCAAACGCGTTGAACAGCCAACGATGCGAATTAATCTTTTTAGAGTTTTTCTGCTTCAAGCAAAAAATGAACTGGATAGGTGGAAGAGACGATTCATTTTGTTCAGCAGGTCTAAGGAGCTGATTAGTGGGCGTTACACAGAGTTGGGTGGTATATTCGAAAATATGGGCCACTGTCTCGCTACCGTCAACCTTCTTTTTGAGACGATCTGGTTGGTAGACACCGATAGTAGTCAATACATCCAGAACCCCGTCATCACAAGGATCGATTCCGTCCATAATGAGGGTGACGACGATTTTCTGCCAAGCGGGCCCGCCACGATTCCAGAATTCCGATTTCTTGATTTTGCAAATGTTACGAATGTTTTGCATAATCCCGTAGAGGGTACGAGTGGTCAAGTTTTTGTCTTCCTAGAAGGGGTGTGTTAGAGGGATATGCTACATAGAGGGATTTTTTTTTGACTTACATTGTAATATGTAACGGCGATTAATAACTCGGTATGACGCCTCTCTTCAGCGACCCTCAAGCTATAGCCATTCTTTACGGTGAAATCGTCTGGATCACATGTCGCAGCAGTGTATCTCATATGGGTGAACTCTCTATTTCCACTTTCCACGTCACGGTATTTTGACAAGATGGACGTCTTGATAGCAGTCGGAACTGGGTATTCGGTAGAAAAGACTTTGCCTTGGACAAGATTGACTTTTCTGGTTGGAAGTCTTCTTAGCCCGCTGTTGTTACGGGCGGGATCAGCGGGTGGGGCCAGCGAAGGACTTCCCATGCGAGAGGCACTTTCGTCAGCATAATAACCAGCAGGCTCATTCATGGTATCGCCCGAAAGCTCGCCAGACGAATTGTCATAGCGGTAGTCTTGGAACGGGGCGATGTCGACGGAGGGGAATCCTGTGATACCGCCAATTGGTTCAAACCCACCAGCAGAATCGCTCATATCGTCTGGATATGGCAGAGACGGACGGGCAGGAGGATATTGAGAGTACCCCTGGATAGGGCCAGGATGTGTTAAAGGTTGGTTATCGTCATAATTATAAGTGTCATCCATAGGAGGGTCATGATGGGATAAGTCGTACATTGGATAGTTGTTATTATCGTGAGAATCATGCATAGGGTCTTGATCAGGGAGATATGTCTGGCTTATATCGCCATGGTAAGGAGATTGGAAGATTGACTGTGGGGCATCATAGTCGTTTGTAGCGGGTCCCGAGTATGGGGTGTAGGATGTTACTGACGGATCTAAAGAAGGGGTATATTGGATTGGTGGGTCGTAAGGAGAGCCAGGGGGTGGGGGTCTAGGGGGTTGATTATACTGGTCATTTTGGTCTGGTGAGAGGTAACCGGAGAAAGTGCCAGACCCAGGTTGATTTGACTGATGCGAGCCACCACTGGGGATTCTCTGATTTGGATTATAAGACATAGGATGAGGTATGGACGGGAGGCTTAACAGGAGAATAAAAAGGGTAAAAGAGCCAATTGAGTAAAAAGTCCAAAAGTCCAAAAGTCCAAAAGTCTGGTCGATTGTCCGGCAAGAAGCTAATTATAAGTCAACTGAAAAAAAGTATTCCAGTAAACAGGTATGCTCGTTTTGTAAACGCACGTACTGCACACGTCAAACAGGACCACCAAAATACAAAAAAAATATTTATAGCAGTAGATTGCAGGAGTTATTGCGTATGAATGCAGTTGTGAAATGAGGATTGAGGTGATGGCAGAGAATGGCCGTCTCAGATGGGTGTAGTTTGATGTATGAAGAGCCGTCTCTGATGGGTGTAGTTTGTTGAATGAAGAGCCGTGTCCAGATATATATACAAGCACAAATCTTTTGCGGTTGTTTTTATTTGTAGAATAGAAACAGCTTTGTATGTAATATTTAGCTTTTAATATTTTGGTTGTTGTTAGTGCGCGTGCAGGACGAGCCTGCGGTAAGCAGAGCACTAGCGAGATCGGCAGTGGTGCGTGTATGGGTCGCGTCGTGAGCAGCACTGCCAGGGCTGGGCTAGGACGGGCGAGGAGTAGTATGGGAGCAGAGTATGGGAGCAGAGTATGGGAGCAGAGAATGGCAGAGCAAGGCAGAGCAAGGCAGAGCACGGCAGAGCGGGTGTAGTTGAGCCAGCGAGCTACAATAGAATTGGGAGAATATATCTCTACCACTGTATCTGGGCCTTACGTCTTTACATTATATCTACCACTGTATCTGGGCCTTACGTCTGTCTACATTATATCTACCACTGTATCTACACGGTTTCTACGTCTGTATAACCAACTACCCACGCCCGCGCCCGCGCCCACCCTACTCCCCACCCCCCATCCCGCATCCCCTCGCTAAACTCAACCGTCAACCTTATTCTTAATCTCTTGATTCTTTTTCCTATTGAACTCATGTGCCCAACTCTCGCACAAACCTATAAATATCTCCCGCGTTTCTTTTTTTTTGGAAAACTCTCTCGATCGCGAGGCTGCACTGTCCAGACAAATGCTATAAATAGTGCCAAATAAACCCTTTTCTCTTCTCTCCAGCCTCGTTCGTTCGCTCTACTCAAATCTATCCACTACATAGCCCTACCAATAAAACTAAAAAATTCTGTTCAGATTCTCGCTTAACCTTAAATTCTTCTCTTCGTCAATCGGGCTGGTCATAGTTTCCCCCGAATTCTGCGTTCTCTCCTCCTTTTCTTGTTATCTCTTGAAACTTTCTCGTCTATCGTTTCATGTCAACATTGCATATGCGTGTTTGATTCGAAGCCTGTTTCTGAAGGGCTCAGCCCAGACTCGAGCTTCCTCCTGGCCCCGTTCGGATCCAGATATGGGGCCGCGACCTTGGACTGTTATGGCCAAGCCTCACCAACAAAACGCCGACACCTCCATCAAAACTACCCATATGTTGGCTACGACTACTACTTCCCAACATACGATGTGGTTTATTCACACAAACGGCTCTCTATCTAGCAAGGGCCTGGTTCATGCTTTTATTATCGGACAAATACAAATAACAATTGAGCTCTTATTAAGACAGCCAAGCCAGGAATAACTGAGTGTCTGTCACGTGACCTGCTCAAAGCGGTAGGCAGATTCGTGAATCTGGGGTCGTGCCGAGATGGACGCACCATACAACTCCGCCCTCATCTCCGCTACAGTCAGAACCACTTCACAAATCTACTCCTCCCGTGAAGCTCTACTTCCCCCATCCTAATACTAATACTTGTACAAATAAATTAATAATAAAAAAAAATACAAAACAAACAAATCACTATAAATATATCTAATATGAATTTTTTTTTAAATAGATACAAGTTCCCTCCCCCATCCCGATACTTGTACAAATAAATTAATAATATAAAAATACAAAACAAACAAATCACTATAAATATATCTAATATGCAGTTTTTTTACATGGATTTAATCATTTTCAAGATGTTTTCTAGTGCAGATTTAATCTCGGGTAACTTCTCCACTGGACACTGTTCTTGCAATGCCCACACAAAATCACTTTGCAGGCCTAGGGGAACTAGCAAGGTGTTCCCATCCACACTGGTCGATGCCATCATCTTCTTCATTCTCGCAGTGTGCTCAAACTCTTTTGCTGCTTCCTCCGCTCTATCGACAATCACTTTATCGATTCCACACATTGAAGCAACATGCATACCGAAGGAACCAGGCGACACGCCTTGCTCGAGCTTATACAAAAATGTCACCTTGCGACTAGTGTCGTCAACCAGAATAGCCATTCGCTTAGCATTCACTTGCGGATGGCTACTAAAGCTATTATTCAATGTTCCATAATGGGTAGCAAAGAATCCTAAACTACCCACATGAGTAGCAACATGATGAAGCACTGCTTCTGCAATTGCAAATCCATCTGAACTACTACCACCTCGACCGAGCTCGTCAAGAACTATTAACGACTTATTAGTCGCTTCACTGAGAATTCTCTTTGTTTCAGACAATTCAACGTAGAACGTGGATTTTCCGGCAAAAATATTATCGTTGGCGCCCAATCTTGTCATAATCCGGTCTACTGGCGTCAACCTAGCACTCTCGCTAGGAACATAGCACCCAATTTGTGCCATGATGACTGCTGTACAGGTCATTCTGAGCACAGTGGATTTACCTGCTGCATTAGCACCGGTCAGCAACGTAATATTTGCCTCTGACCCCCCAAGGGAAATGTCGTTGGGGATAAATTCATTACTAGCAGACGTAAAACAAGGGTGACGAAGCTCCTTGAAGTCCAATACACCGCTCTCACAATCAATGAACTCGGGTCGACAACTTGGAGAGCCCAAGCAATCAGACGTTTTAGCCAGACTGATCAAACAATCAATATTAGCCAGCACTTGAACAGCTTTGAGCCATTGTAAATAATCCTTATCAAATCGTTGATAAAACTTAGCTTGCACTCCATCCACTGCTACCTTGTGTAATTCCCGACCTTCTTGTAGTTCCCTTACTAGACTGCGAACTTCAGGGGACCAGAATCGTTTCACCTTACCAGTGGCACCCATTTGCTGCCAATTTTTAGGAATATTCTTGACCTTGACTGGCACTTCAATCAAATAAATCTCCTTGCCACTATCACGATAGCAAATACCGACGGATCCATATTCGCGTTTATATTGCTTCAAGTATGACTCCAACTCCTTCTCAATAGCATCGATCTTAGCCTTTGTCAAGTCAAACTCTTCTTCGACGCCCGGTTCTGGCACAAGCACGCCGTCATATTTTGCCTTTTCGCGATCAAATGCGTCAGCCCATTGAGGCAATAGATTCTCCAGACTAGGCATAGTGGCAAGTAGCTCTTTAATAAGAGTACAACCATCTGACTTGGCAAACTTTTCGTTGACACCGATCATAAGCATATATATCAATTCAAAGCTTTCAACCACTTTTACAAATTCCTTTGGCTTAAGCTGCCCTGCGTGAATTCTTGACAGTAGTCTTTCCAAATCAGGAAGCGACACCAGTTTTGCCTCAATGTATTCTTGAACATCGGGATTGCTGTTTAAGAAGTCCACGGCATCCAGTCTAGCATTGATCTTAATAGGATCCATAAGCGGATGACTGACCCATCCTTTAAGCTTTCGCTTTCCAAACGGCGTGATACATCTATTTAACAGCCTAAACAATGTACCATCCGATCCCCCGTCGAAAGTATTGGCAAAGACTTCCAAATTCTGTAGAGACTGACCGTCCAGAATAACACTGGATCCTCGTTGGATAGTTTCATAGAAGTTAAAGTTACCCAAGGAGATTAAACTATCATCCAATTTTAGAGATCTCAAATACCACATAAGGCCACCAAATGCAGACATAGACAATGGTTTATTGTTGGCAACTTCTTTCA
This sequence comes from Sugiyamaella grinbergsii, assembly GCA_030579895.1. Classification (NCBI taxonomy): domain Eukaryota; kingdom Fungi; phylum Ascomycota; class Dipodascomycetes; order Dipodascales; family Trichomonascaceae; genus Sugiyamaella; species Sugiyamaella grinbergsii. The sequence continues at coordinate 67,134 of JAKTRT010000011.1, forward strand.
TTGCCGCTGGGTAGTTAGACAAGTCGTCGGCATCCTCGCCCTTGAAAAAACGAGAATTCAGCAATTCCTCATACGAGGTATCATAATCCCAAAATTCGCTACTGGGTTTTAAATAGTTCCATAGAGTATCGACCGAGGTATTGTTCTTCAAAATTTTAACTGCTCGCGAAGCAATACATCCTCTTTCCAAAACCAGTTCTCTTGGTCTTATCTGAGCGACCAGAGTTTCAAACTGTGAAAAGTCAACGTCGTCTTCAAATTCGGTGGTATAAAAAGCACCAGTAGCAGTATCTACGAAACAACTAGCAAACTGGTTGTCTTGTTGCTTGATAGCCATACAGAATGTCGACATTTCATCTACAAGCATGGCCTCATCAGTTAAGGTTCCGGCAGTCAGAACATAAGAAAGTTCTCGTTTAATGATTTTCTCTTCCTTTTTACCTGACTTGCGGTCATTCATCTCCTTTGCTAATGCCGTCTCTTTTTGATCAACTCGGGCTACTTTGTGGCCCTTTGCAATGAACGCAGATGCCCAATAGTCAAACGACATTTCTGGGATACCTGCTAATCTCATGTTAGCTCTTCCTCCGCCAGCCAACTTCAAATCAAATTCACCATGAGCGATGTCGGCATCTCTTTCATAGAGTTCATAAAATTTGCCTTTCTTGAAAAACACAACAGTATTCCACATTTTGCTTTTGATTTCCCAGTATTGCTTTTCAAAGGCAGTGAACTTGGCCCATGCGGATTTAGGAATGTATAAGGTGCGAGGATCGTATTCAGCATCGCCTTCGCGATATCCATCTGCATCTCTAATGTCGACCAGCCAGGAATAACGTTCTTCGTTCTCCTTTTCAAAAGACTTGCCACTTCTACCGAACGCTCCTGTTCCTTTGGTAATTATTGGAGACGAAGGTCTCGCAGGAGAAGATCTGGAACCAGAATAGGTAGAATTGGCAGAAAACTTGCTGAGAGCAGCAGGAGGAGACGACGGGACCACGGAGGACAACGAAACGCGTTCAGGAGAAGACGCAGAAACAGAGCTGCTCTTGGACTTTGATTTTGATTTTTTCTTGGGCTTGAGGTCTTCTTGCTCATCCTCGTCATCATCTACAATAAAGTCATCCATCTCATCGTCCTCGTTAACAACGTCATCGGCAAGATCACCGACGTCCTCTTTGCTAGTATCTTCCTTATACTCGTCTTCCTCGTCTTCTTCTTCCAATATTTGACGTCTTTTGGCTAAAACAGTGAGTTAGCATACTGATATCAGAACGATTCTAACGATGTCGATTATTAGTTACCTTTTTTAGACTGAGATACAGTCACTCCTTCGTCTTCGTCGCTACTTTCGACATAACTGACTCTCTTTCGTGCCTAGATTACGGTAAGTTAGTACAATGAACAGGAACTTTAAAAAACCCAAGACTAGACTCTTACCCTTCTGGTCGGGCTAGACGTGATAACTCCAGTAGACGAAGGGAGTTCGGACTCATTGACCTCATCTCTGGAGAATCCGCTTGCCCTGAGCTCTTGAGAAAGATCTACAGTGGTGATATGAGAAGGAGTACGTGCTCCTACAGTCACGTCTTCGTCAACATGGGGAGTATAGGGAGTAGTCAGACCGACACCAGCACCACCTACCATTTGCGTATCGTCCTCCCCTGACTTGGACGGTCTGGAAGGGGTTTGGTGTGGTTCATTGCGACTTCTGTCGCCGGCAGCGTCATTTGCAGTTGTGGTTCTTTCCAATGAGACCGGAGTCGCAGGTTCTTCGAGTTTGACCTCTTTAGCAGACGAAGGGGGCTTTGAGTTCTCTTTGCCAGTGAATGGAGACTTTGGTACAGCGGCTGCTTTTGAAAAGAAGTTCAGGATACTCTTTTGACCACCAGTGGTCTTTGATTTTGGAGTGGTCCTAGGAGGGGCCATATTAGCTTAAACGAAAGAATAGCTGCTATGAAGTGACGTGAAAGTCAGAATGCAGAGAAGTGAGTATTGTATATCTGAGAATTAATGATTGAATAGGGTGAATATGAAAGATGACTCAACATCGAATGATTAGCGTCGATATCTTTTTCTTTCCCAAAGTAGTTTGTTATTGAAAGAAATTTGCCATTAATGAAGCTGAAAAAGAGGTGATTATCTCGGGTGGGGTGGTAAGAGGAATTATATATAAGGAGAGTAGATTTAAAAGGTGCAGACATCAATTAACCAAGTCGCGTTCGCGTTTACACGCGCGACAGCCGTGCGTGCTCAAGGGTCTCGCAGGGTCCAGAGCCTCTGAGCCCCTAATCGCGAAGGACAAAGGCGATCAGAGCCGAGCTTAAGGAGGAGGGGATTGAAGTGAGAGGAGGAGCGTGAACTTTCAGAAGCTCTAACTATTCTACTGGGCGGTGCGGTTACTACCACTGCTAGGTGCCACTCCTGGCTACTGATACTTCCGGTATCGCTAATCTACCAGCGGATACACCATCTACTGTCAGAGACAGTCAGATAACGCCCAACTACACTATTCTTATAAAATGCAAGACGAGCTCTATTAAGCAAAGTTTGTTTCTACAAAGCTTTTGATCTGAGGGTATATTATGTCTGATGTTTCTCCTCTAAAAGAACGAACAAGACCCTTTTGTCCATAATAATCTAGCAATGGCAGGGTCATATCGCGATATTTATCAAGTCGCTGCTTAAACACTTCTGGGTTGTCATCAGTCCGTTTGGATAAGGGCTCACCAGTTACATCGTCTTTACCGGGCACATTTGGTGGATTGAACGTAAGATTGTACACTCTTCCAGACTTGGCATGAACCCACCTGTTTTCAATTCTATCAAGAATTACTTCTTCTGGAACTTTGAGCTCAACGACAAGGTTTAGAGGGGCTCCCTTTTTTTCGAGAATCTCATCTAATGGAGGAGCTTGACTTACTGTCCTTGGGAACCCATCTAGAAGCCACGAACTTTCGACATTCAACCAACCACGGTTCTGAATTTCATCTGTAATCAACGACACCATCGTCCCATCAGGAACTAGCCCGCCACTTTTGATAATCGAGTCTGCTTGTTTACCAACATCCGTTCCTCGTAGGATATTTTCCCTCAATAAGTCTCCAGAAGAAATAGCATGAATGCCTTTAAAGTCGGTCAAGAGTCTAGAAACCTGAGTTCCTTTACCAGCTCCTGGCGCTCCAAGGAGCAAAGCACGAATTGGCCTTAGTCTGGTCATAATTATGGCTACGAGTTGTAGTTGTAGTTGTAGTTGTTGCTTTGGTACATGTCGATGTGCGAGCCAGAGTTTATTTGGCTGGTTTTCTCAGGGGTAACGTGCGCCCACTACCAGGTCGAACCTAACCCTACTCTCGGCTAGATAAGAGAACAAGAATGATAAGTATAATAATATATGGAATTATATTAAGACCATCTATATTATGCTTATAAACGTTGGATTTCAGTTCGAAAGTTTCTAGCACAAGGAACCTATCCAAGGCGACGCTTACGCTCTTTATATACTCCAAAAGGTTCCGACTGGGTCATAGAGCTCACCGAGAGTATGCCATGCCGAAGATATCATGTTGGGAGAGATATCTTATCCAGCATGTGGGCGACACTTAGAGTTTACACGACGACCAAGTATGAGAGCTGGGTGATCGCCGGGTTGCGTCCCAAAACGATCAAACCTCCTTCACCGGTCAAACTTCGGTAGAGTCTATCGGAGCTCTATCGGTACGTACCCCTCTTCTTCTAATGTCGCCGGATTATTTTCGGAAATTCAGATTAAATATATAGCCAGCTATCAGGCATGGTCCATGCAGAGGAGCGAAGGAACACCGGGTGGTCGTAATGCCCATTCTCCGGGAGTCCGGCATATTCTCAAGCAATTGAGTTCAAATACTAGTATTTATCTTTATTATTATCACTATATTGACGGTTAATCTAATGGGAAAGACGATGTGCACCCGGCATGAACCAAGGTTTGACCTGGATATAGCAATTCTCTTTAGTAGCAATACCAGCAAATGCAATATACCAAGCCAAACCAGAAGCAATGATACCAAATGCACCTCCCGCCTTGATACAGTGAGTGCTCTCGAGCATGTGGCCCAAACCCAAGGTTAAGAAGGCAAGATCAACTGACAGGAACAATGCAAAGAAAGCGACGGTGGATCTAATAGTCATAATGGTCATGATGGTAACAAATATAAACCATGATAATAAATAAAGACCAAGAGCGTTATCGAGCTCTCGGGGATCCTCATAGCCAGAAATGACTCCAAATGAAGGAGTAAGAATAGCGCCGAACGAAATCCAGAATGCACCGAAAGAAGTCAATGCAGTAGCGGCAAATGTATTTTCCAGAACAAATTCAAAGAGCCCCGCGATGAGTTGAACTGCTCCTCCATAGAAAAGCGTCACGCCAATTAAGATATTGGTAGTATGAAGTCCTCGTGTGCCAAGATTAACCAAGGACAAGATAAATGTGGTAAGAGCAAAAGCGCTCAAACCCAATGGGGTCGGATTGGCCAGCTTTCTCGACGGGGGACCATGGACTCCGGGATTCAAATCTCCAGCAAATGCTTCCATAAGTTCACTCTTTCTTACAATGGTATTTCCAATATGGATATACTCATTACCAGTACCAGAGGTCTGAACACGGGAGATTATTGGTAATTGGCCATCATCATGATAAACGCTGTTTACCTTATCGACGCCTGCGGTTTGTTCAATATCCGACATTTTAAATTGAGAATAAATAGCTGTACTATGTAATTAGTTTTGTTGGACAGTGGACATTGAAGTTTTATTTATAGTCTCAAGGATCAATCATAATGCGGGAGAAGGAGCTCTGAACAAGTTGACAATTGCTTGCTGAGATGATGTTACAAAGAGGGGAAACAGACTGAGGACATGATAAGGTAGATTAGTTGACCGACACCTTCAAGGTGGTGGAATACTGTCAACATCATGTTTAAACTAAGTTTAGAGTACCCCACCTTCCGCATCTTCCCCATTAGATGTAGGCGGAGGCAAATATCCAATCGTATGTTTTTAAGGAAAAATGTCGGACCATGTTAGACGGCACTAAATGAAGCTAGTTACGATTAGTGGGGTTTCCATTTCTCCGCATTTTGACATCTTCCGGTGGCTAGGTTAAAAAATCTAAAGCTGTTTAATGGCAACTACTGACATTTTTGTATAAAAATATATGCTCTATATTGACAAATGAATCCTATATATGACTGCTCGAATGACCGTCAAAATCATTACAGCTTTATCGATTTAGTCCCTTAGTCCTTTTCTTTTTTGCCGGATGTCGGGGACCCGCAGTCAATACACCAAACATCCCACATTTCAGGCTTTAAGGGGCGGTGTCAGTTTTCAAACCTCCTCTTCATTTGTTGTCTTTAATTGCGTCCTCTATTGACAATGGAATTTGTTGAAAAAGCGAAGACGAAACGTACCTAAAGAGTGCATGATAGACGGTGCCTTGACGCACCTCATCATGCAAGATAAAGCGGGGATTGCCATTTCGGGCATAAAGCATCCGCAATTTCACCGATGGCCTCCTTATAGTCTTAAATACGACGAAGAGACAATGTTCAATCTTACCATATTAGGAGTTTAATATTTAAGGTTGAAGGTACGAATACTGTCTAAGATAAGTATGTTGAAAGGACTCTCACGGCCAAATGAGAGTCAGATAACTAGTCATTCAGTATTCTCAAAAAGCTGGCTAGTTAAAATGCCCATCATAGGCACTACAATAAACCAATGGTCAGGAAATCTTTTAATCATATCTAACATATATATATTACTTGTTACCTAAGCATAAAACAATTACAAAGTGAATTGAAACCCAGTCTCTGGGCCCAACCCATCGACAGTTCCACCTCTCTCAAGCTTCTTATTGAGTTTGGTCAAGTGCCATTTAGCAATTGTCATGAAAACCATTGCAAGAATTGCAGACGCAAGACAATAGCCAAAACCAGCATAAAAATGAGGAGAGTAGTTTGAAGAAAACAAGTATGGAGCATAAACATTGGGCAAGTTCCCACCAATGTTCATAATAGCAAATGCTGCAGCACGCTTGATAGGAGGACGAGGAAGATTACTTGATGCCCAAGCGTATGATAAACCATAAGAGTTGTATACTTGCAGTAGAAGCATCATGGCCACATATCTGGGAGCAGTTTTGAGAGTAGCAATACCAATGATGAACGCAACCATGGAGATAGCCGGTCCGAGCATTACGTGCCAATATCTTTCATTTGTCTTATCTGAGTGCCAAGCAACAAGAACTGAAGTGATGGCAACCAATAACCAAGGCGGAGCGGTCAATAATAGAGTCTTGGATGCATCATAGCCCAACGATGCTACGATGGCAGGGAAAACGGCATTAAGAGAGGCAGTGGCAGCGGAAAAGAATAAAATCGACAAGAATAAGTAAACCTTAACATCCAGAAGTGCCATTTTAAGACCTTGCCATGCTCCCTTCTTAGTAGTTGAATCACCATAATCATCATCAGCTTGTCCGATATCTTCAATTAATCTAACCACGCCAAGAAGTCGCTCCTCTTTGCTTAACCAATGGGTGGTAGCAGGTAGTTCAGGCAAGCAGAATAAACAGATAATAGCAACCGCAACAGTAGCAACACCTTCAATAATGAATAAGTATTGCCACGAGTGTAGACCGTGAACACCCTCCAAATCAGTAATAACTGCATAAGCAATCAAACCACCAAAAGCACCACTTAAAAGTGAGCCAGTGTAAAAAATAGACATACGTTTGGCCAACTCATTTCTGGTATACCAACTGGACAGATAGAACATAACACCTGGGTAGAAAGCAGCCTCAAACGCACCAAGAAGGGCTCTAATAGCGACCAACTGCTTGAAGTTCTTGGCAGCCGCCATACTGGCAGAAATAACACCCCAAACAATCATGACTCCAGAAAGATAGAATTGAGGTTTGCCTAACTTCTCCATAATGATATTTGATGGAACTTGCATAGAAATGTATCCAACGAACAGAATAGCCTGGCAGGTACTGAATTGAGTATTAGTTAGATTTAAATCTACCATGATAGTTCCTTCCTTCGAGGCAGCAAGGGAATTTCTATCCAGATAGTTTAGAATATAAGTAATAATCAATAATGGGAAGATGGTGAAATCCAGCTTGCGTTTCAATTTGGACTCAAGCTTGACCCTTTCTTCGCTACCTTTAGGCGGTAGAGACACACCTTCAAAAAGGTGAGCGAATTCTCCTAAGTCTGGTAATTCATCATTAGGTTTATTGATGCTTTGCTGTTCATCATGGATGAAATCGCTTTTATTAATATCAGACATTTTTTGATCTTATCTAAAAACAAAAATGGTAGCACTGTCTAAGGGGGATCCTCTACATATTTATATTGCTCAGAATAGGATAACAACAGTTCAATCAGTTTTACTTGTACTGTTTTCTTGGCTTGGCCGTGGGGCACCGGGGCCGATCAATTAAGATGCTTAAGTTATTATTAAAATATGTGAATGTTGAACGATCGTAGATGCAGGATTTGGGTCTTCCAGTATCGGTAGAAAGTGGACTTGCGAAAGGGGTACAGTTTATATTTGCGATGTTATGTTGCATAGACTAATTGCTATGAGAAAGGACAAGAAGAAAAGGTGTTATGACCACTAGTTGTAGCAGCTGAATGGCTCATTTTGCCCGTCAGTTTTCTTTACTCTGTTCAACAACTGACCAAGAATATGCCCATGCAATAGATTGGAACCATCTTCCTACCCCGCTCTCGCCTGCTTTGTGCTGATAGTCGGCCGATTCCATTGCTCCGCAGGGAAATCATCTGCTCAAAGACCTAGATCTCCCATGCGCAATGCTGAACTTTGGCTCACTGGACATCTGCTTCATGAAGGTAGATTTTAGGAAGAAATCTTCACATACGTATGCCAAGCGAGTGGGGGCAGCAGCAAGATATTCCGTGGGCTTTTCTGCAAACTAGTAAATTTATCCGATATACATACATAACGGGAAGAGGAGTATGATCATCAGTAATTGACACTTTAAAAAAAGGGCAATGTATTAACCGCAGAAAAAGGAGAAAAATGTCATCCACTTTAGAGTTGTGCGATATAAGAACGTTGTCCATAAGCGATCAAAAAGATTGGATTGAGTAGCATGTTGAACGTGAAGAGGAGTATATCGTTTGTCTCTTTTTATCAAGGCTTTAGCGAGAATCGATAAGCCCAGGCTCTTTCCGACCCCTCATATTGTCGCATGGGCTAGAACAGGAAATACTGTAAGCTCTTATGGTACATTACATTACATGGTCCCCGATTTTGCGCTGTCAACCCCCAAGTAGAAGGCTAACATAACTGACAGTATAGCCGGCGTAGAAAGTATGGGGAAGAACAGAAGATGGGCGGACGCACCTAAAGAAATCTTCTTAGTGAGAATTTCCCGTCAAAACTTCTCCTCGCTAAGCTAAGCATGCAACCAACCATACTGTTTGATGTTACGCTGAAGGCGGCCTTTACTGTTGCCCACAATGGATAAGCTAGAAGAGACTCTAGGCTAGACTTCCCCATCGCGCCCACAAGAACCTATAAATGGGTTATATACATTCTCGCTCAGCATATTCTTGGCTTGTCTGTGCATGTTTCACTTCAAGATGGGATGGCTGCACCTACCTGTGTCAAGGGCTTGCTAGACGATGATGATATGCACTCCGGTGGGGGTTGGGACATTGACAATGTTTGATGTATTGTTTCGTCATCTAAGTTTCATTCGCCTAATATATTATTGCTGCTAATGGGTGTTTTGAGGAGATTGTGCTATATAATTAATTTATTACACGATAAGGACCCGTGAAGCGGGGAGAGAAATATTTACACATCAGGGTTACCCCCGCCGCTTATGTGAGTCCAATGCATCCTGCCGATAATTTTCCGTCGGTTCGGGCTTGGCACTGATATGCCCCATACTGTCGGTATGGCCTAGATCAGTCTGTGTTGTTTGAAAAGTTCTGTACAAATTATAGGAAAGCCGATGGACAGCTATCCAGCCAGATGAGCTGCTTCTTATGTGGTTAGGTTGAATTTATATACGCGCTGAGTAGAATAAATGCTCCAATTCAAGAGGTTTGAAAGCAGTTTTGAAAAGAAGCTCTGCTTATAAACGCGTTGAGTATAATAAATGCTCCAAATCAAGAGGCTTGAAAGCAGTTGTAAAAAGAAGCTCCAAATAGTAGACCATATTTTTCTACGCTGAGGAAAGAAAGCTAGGGCCCACCGTCTAGACAATCAGAACATAGAACAACCTTCACAATCATCACAAACAGCATATAGAACCACGAAATGTCAAAATCTTAGTCTCTAATAAGCGAAACAGTGTGCTGAGCCCTTGACATGCTGTTTGACTTGCGTCTGTGATGGTTGATGGGTATCTGCAGGTCCTGGCAGATTGATGCGCCTAGCCAATAAGGGTAATATTTTATGCAGGCTAGATGACCATCTCCAGACTTGAACGCATTTATAAAAAAATTCAGGTATGTACTTTAGGCATATTTCAGGTGTGACTTCGCTATAATATTTCATAATTCTTGGCAATTCTTTTCGAATTTTTATAAACCGTTTTGATCGTAGCTTATACAGAAACTCAACAAAATAAACTGCACGCTAGAACAATGGCACCCTAAGGGAATATGTAGCATCAATCGTAATTACAAACTCCTCCAGAGGGCTATTGATGGTGCGATGAAGTCTGTCTTTATCATCAATAGATGGTGTATGACCTGGGGACCAGTAGACTTCCGATGCTTTATAGCTGCGTTTTAACCAGAACATTTTGAACCGTAGTTTTTATAGATGACTGTCAATGCTAGTCGCTAACGAAGTAATGAAGTTGATGAAACTATATACTTTGCTTATGATTGAAAGCAGAATACATATACGCGCTTCCGTACTATGATAGCCTCGGTATGTGCACAAATACTAAAAAAAAGCAAGGATGTAAAGTATTAAATATAGTAAGTCAGAGTTATATATGTTCGCTGCAACGAATGTTACACTCCGCTACATCGCAGTATGGATCTTAACATTTTCTAGGCAGCTGTTCTCTGTCTCTATAGTTTAGACGGCAACCAATTAATACGATTCACAAGAAAGTTATACCTTGGAGTGACTCCAGTTGTGCTGTTTCGTCCACCAAAAGGGTTCTCTATATATAAATGTCAATAATGAGCAATTTGCTTCAAAAGCCGTCTGATATTAGCAAGAAAGAGGCCCGGGCTAAAAACATATCAGTCCACTTTACACAGACAAGTGTTCTTTGTTTTCAGGACCAACATGGAGAACCGATGTTCGGAGCCTAGTACCGTTGGACGTTAGGGACAGTTGCATACTGTTTATCTCCCGCCTCGGTGGGAAATGAGGTGCGAAAATCATGTCGCGTGCAAGCCTTGGCGTCTGGAAATGCTAGTAGTATCAACGGTTGTGCGAGCAAGTATTCTATGTCAATATAGTTATGAAAATGTTTTTGCTTCGCTACATAACAACCTTGGGCAGGCTTTTGGGTTAGTTATTTTTCAAACACTAATAATTGCCGACACCGTCTGCTCCTTCAGAAAAGGGATCGAACTTTGGAGTAAGAGAGTGAACCATATTTTGCAGTAGCAATTTCGGGCTTTCTGCCCCCGGACCCCGTGGAAATTTCAATGATCTCTGCAGAAACAGTCTCGATGTATGGCTTCTGTCACTTATGTTTGTATTCATGTTTGGTAGATCTCTACATATTTAACTCCAAATAAGGGGAAACCTCGACTAGAGAACCGACTAACGGACCAGCCAATTCGATATATCAGAAGATTCATAGCAGTTCAGTTTGTATCTATATTTCATACGCTATATAAAGAAAACATTTAATTGTCTATTTAAAATATTTACTTAAATGGCAATGAAATACTTAAATACTTACTTTAATATATTCCGCTTCATAGATAATCGACATTCCTGCCAAAACAGTAATAATTACAATCGGTAACTCCTCCAGCGGTTAATATGCCAGTTGAGTAGCTGGTCAGAGACGTTTGCTCCATCACCGTAGACGCCCGGACCACTATTGACACCCCAAGCCTGTTCCCTATCCAGCATGCAATGGACTCTAACCGTCTTCAATGCAGCCTGCCCCCTGTTGAGCACCGCGCTCGGCAGACCCAAGCATCTCACGTCCAGAAGCTCCCTAATCAACCCATTTGCGCAACGTGCTCCAGGCTTGAACTGCTTGTGGATTACTTGTCGATGCAGCCCAGGAACATTTCCTTAACCTAGCGGACTCCAAACAGGAGGCCGTACGAGCCATGGTGGGAGAATTCGGGGCTTTTAACCGACCCATTATACAACCGACTGTACCCGACCATGATCGAGACGGAATGGCCATTGCGAGGGTGTTTAAAGTACTGGAAAAAATATTTTCTTTCGATAGGAATGACTCAAGTAGATATTTGCGTTTTAGCCTGTCTGACCGAACGGTGCGTGCTTTCGGCGTGGGAAAACCTGCCTGCCGTACATAGCCTTCTGTCCTTGAGCCATGTTAGTACACCAGATTTTGCACGCCATTTTTATCCCTTCTGGATCTCTCGCTTTCCGACAAACAAAAACATATATCACTATATAGAACTTACGGGCAGCGGCTTGCCTGGTCATAACCCGAACAGCCATATAATATGCTCCTTCTCAACCGTAACGGAGATAAGATTAAGCTCCTGCGCACTTCTTTTTTTTCTTCGCCGTACAAGAAAATATCACTATATAGAGTGGACCCGCATCAAACCGGTGTCTCTCTCTGCAACTGTAACCTGTAACTACTCCCCTCCTCAGCGTACATTATACAGAAACGCAAGCTATAGGGTCGGACCGTACATACATCTTTTAATCCCGATTGATTATTTTTTTCTTCTTCTTCTTCTTCTTCTTCTCCTACTTGTATGCCTTTGCGCGTTCATTTGAAAGTGTGTCTGTCATTTCCAGAGCTATTTCATACCCTTGAGAGAACCTTTTTACCTAACCTTAATAATCATCTGCCAAGTTCCTCCCATCTGGTCAACTTCTGTTGAAACATTTCAGTTGCACAGTTGACAGGCGGAGAGAGAGAATAAAATAAAACGTGTGTCAGAACAAGAGAGCCCCAAGTTTTGCTAGATACCACTACTTCTAGTAACTACTGGTAATAAGATTTAACAATGATTCCTCCTAATGACTGGCCATATGATTCTTCTGGGATCTCTCCAATTGGTGCCCGAGACAATCAAGATTCAAACCTAATGTCAGTGGATATGCAATCGTTCTTGGAGTTTTCTTCTAACCAGGGAGATTCTCCAAGTACCGCGAATGCCATGTCATCTCAACCGGGTGGGGATTTTAACGATTTTATCTTCCAAGGGTTTCCGGACCCAGCAGCAGCAGCAGCAGCAGCCTCTGGCCAGAGACCTGGCAGTAGCAACGACCAAACCGGACGAGATGCTAGCCAGAATACAACCCAGAATTCATCCACTGGCAATAATACAAGCCAGCAGCAACCGCAACATATGAATTCTGGGCAGCCTGACCAGGGTCGTTTTTCTCCACATTTTAATCAACAACACCCCCAGGACCGGCAACATCAGCACGACCCACAACAGAACGACCCACAACAGCAACAGCAACAGCAACTTCAGTATCGACATTTCCACCAATACCAACCCAGCCCGAGCGCAAATCAACAACAGCATCCGCCACCACCGTCTCTATCTCAACCCAATTCTGATCAACCGTCTGTTAATCCCAATGACGTCTTCAGATCGCCAGCTGTATTGGCCACCGTCGGCGGAAACGGCCCTAATAACGCAATCTTACCGTCTGCTGATGATATCAACTTCACCCCTTTACTGTCACCCTCTGTTGAAGTGCCGTTCATCTCTCAAGGCCCCCCTGACTTCTCTATGCCGGACTCCTACTTCAGTCCTATGAACTCTCCAAGCGTAGATATGGCCTCGTCGCCTGCTCTAGACCAACAGTTCCATTCATTACCACAACAACATCAGCAAATCCAACCGCGACCGCCCGTCAGCACCAACAGTTCCAACACCTCTACCAGTACCATCCGAACCCCTAACAGTGGGTCAACGACTCCCAACGGTGCTAATTCTGGTGCTAGACGATCAAGAACCACCCCTATTCTAGCTCCGTCTAACAGTAGAACCAATAGTTCGTCCACCATCAACAGCAGTGGCAGGGTAGCTAAGAACTCGCCAGTTATCAAACCATCGAGACGGAAAAGTTCTCAAACCCAGGCGGTATCGTCCAATAGCACTAGTACCAGCCCTGCTGATGACGATTCCCCAGACAATATCAATGAATATATGATGCCTCCTCCACCGACTCGCACCCGATCGTCTATCGCCTCGATTTCATCCAGTGCTAGCAGCGCTTCGGCTTCCAGCATAATCGAGCCGTCTACACCAGTGACCCCGGCCAGTTTAATGAATCTCGGTCCTGGCGCAAGAATGCATCAACAGCAATTTCAGAATTCCGCGTCCACTGAAGATAGACTACAGAACGCCATTCGCACAACAGTCAATATTTCGTCCAGAAAACCATCTGCGTCGTCTACTACGAGCCGTAATGGCGGTAACAGTGCAACCAATTCTCCACTCGGAACACCCACTACAAATATCATGCCCAAACCACCAGCGGGCAGCAGTAGCGGTGGAATTACAGCCAATGGCGGTGGAGGCGCAAGCGGAGGAGGGTCCGGAGGTAGACAATGGGGATCAAGGTCCAGCAGTGTCTCTGCTTCGCCTATATTAAAGCCAAAGGTGTATTCACCAGGCATATCTCCACAGACCCATCCCAACATTTCGTCAGACCTGTCTGCTCTCCTTGCATCCAAATCCAATTACCAGAATATAATCGAAGGTACTCATAACCAACTTGGATTGTCGTATCCAGACCATCTAAGTGCTGGTTTGGCGTCTAAAAAAGCCAGCCATAAACTTGCTGAGCAAGGAAGACGGAATCGAATCAACAATGCCCTATCAGAACTCGCTGAACTAATATCTCCTCACGCTCCACCTAATTCCAAAGCTGATACTGTAGAGTCTGCTATCATCTACATCAAAAAGATCCAAGGCGAATTAGGAAATCTGAAAGAAGAGTTGGCCAAATATAAACAGCAAGTGAAAACTGAAAGCTAGTATAGATAGATGTGAAGTCTATTATTGTAATTATAATTTATGATTTAATGGAACATATAGTTTGATGTGATGGGGTATGGAGGGTGTACCAGTGGCTATCTACGGAAAGGAAATGAGTAGAAATTATTTCGGTTCTTTACAGTTATATATCTACAACATATATAAGATGTATTTTATGCAATATTAATAATAATAATAATAATAATAATAATAATAAATCATCGAAGAGACGGATCAATATCAGCGTTGCTACTGCTCGCTTCAATTGGCACAATCTGGTCCATTTGTTGGCGATGATGTTGGTGGTCAGGGTGCTCGGGATTGGTCAAGGAACCCATGAAATCAGGACCCATGACCGCCTCTACAAGACTATTCACATGAAGCATGGAACTATCACTGTCAAGATTGTGTTTGTCTTGTAGCGGGTATTCTGGATGAACAGATGCTAGATGTCTTTTCAAGTCATATTGACGAGAAAATCGGTAACTACAGTCAGGGATATCACAAGGAATCGGCCTCTTGTCATAGTCAGCACCAGTGAGACGAGATAAGATGGAGTAGTCCTGGGACAATTCCACTTCTGGCGACGGAGTGTGAGATGCAGATACAGAGGTGGAAGCAGGCGTAGTGGCAGCAGTCGAATCCACAGCCAATAACGAATCAGGAACAAACCCATGAGTGGTATGATAATGAGTGACAAGATCGTCTTTGGTATGGAACGACTGGCCTATATTAGACAGACACTGTTCTTCAGCACAAGCCCAGATTTGAATCATATAATTGTTGATTAGGCCGTTCTCACTTTCAAGCTCATGAACCTTCATATGCTGCTCAATAGCGCCAGGGCCAGAACATGGCTTACCACAAATTTCACAAGGGATCTTCTTGTGAGTATGTTTAATATGTGCCTGAAGAGAGGACCAAGTCGTCAACTTCTCATCACAGTCCGGATGGCCGCAATGATAGCGTGGGAAAGGAGAATGATTTTTCAAAACGTGCAGGTTGAGTCTCCCTTGTTGGTTAAATTCTCTAGAGCAACCTTCATGAGGACATTTGAAGTTCTTGATCAGAGTATGGACTCCGGAAACATGTCTTCTTAATTGAGAATGACGATAGAACGATTGACCACATCCTTCATAAGTACACATGTGAGTAGCATAGTGGGTCTTCTCATGTCTATTCAGGTGTTGGTTGGTATTAAATCCTTTACCACATACTGAACAATGACGAGGCTTTTCGGTCGTATGAGATAACATATGAACCTTAAGATGAGAGTCTCTTAAGAACGCTTTAGTGCACCCCTCAGTAGTGCATTTAAAAGGACGTTCATCTGAATGAGATCTTAAATGTTGGTCCAAAAGACAAGGACGGGAATATGCTTTTCCACATCCTTCAATAGTACACAAGTAGCGTTTTAATCGTGGTTTAGGAGGTGCTTTTGTCGGTGGAGGAGGAGCTTCCCCCATAGTTGGAAAAAACACCTTTGGAAGCGACCTTTTTGAGTCCGAGGTGGACTGCGAGTTTGCCATTTGCAAATCGGTAGTATTAAAAACCTGTTCTTCCATTTTACCAAGACTACTGACGGTATTGAACACCAGACCAGCAGAATCTACTGATATCATCGGAGGATTTCCAGTAGACACACAGTTTTACTAGTGAGGTTTACCAGATTAAACCTAATTATGCAACAGATAGATTGGTTTTTTTTTGTGTTTAAATAAATAGCCGTTTTGTGAGCTTTCTACAACAAGATTTCTGGCTCGGTTTTCAAGATCAAAAACCGTAGAACTCGATCTTCAAGCTTGAGATTATGAAGTAGTGAGAGTTTAAACAGGCCAATTTTTCACACACAAAAAAAAAAGTTTCTGATGCGAAATAATACCCTAAACCAAGCGCTGGATTACAAATGGTGGAGTTGCTTCCGAGCTGAAGTTTGCGAAAGCCGCACAAACTGTGGATACGCCAAGATGTGGATACGCCAAGAAGTTGGAATTCCTAAAGTCATAGTGGAGAATAAGGAAGAGTGACAAAAGGCAGGCAACTGCGATGAGACCACGCTGATATAATGGTTGTCGACACAAGAAAGGAGATGTGCACTAATAGGCGTATACGCCAATATATAGAGAATATGCGAGGAGCAGCTATTGAAGAAGAAATATAGGGTAGATAGATGGTAGGACGCTTAAACGGGAAATAGAAAAATATCATTAGGTAGCTCGGAATTGTGAGCTATATGAACTATATGAACTATATGAACTGGTACTTGCTAGAGAAGGAGAATGCATAACATAAAGAGCGGTAGTAGTAGTAGTAGTAGTAGTAGTAGTAGTAGTAGTACATAATTCTTTACCAAGCGCTCTCTACCAAGCTTAGTAGCAGCAGTCTTTAACTTGCCCACCTACATCAGAATCTCTGATACTGCCACTGAAATCAGACAACCAAGTTGGCCGCTACCTAATACTGTTCTCCTTTTGTGTGTATCTTTTACCCTAATGCAGAACTAGAAAGTTACTAGTATAGCTATAAGCTGTGAAGTAAGGGGTCGCCCACATTTGCATACACTTTCTGATAATCTGAAATAAGCCTAATCTATTAATCCTCCCTACCTGGCTGACTCTTTATTAAACAATCCCATCTGCTTCCTCAACAGTGTCAATCCTTTCTATTCATTTCCATACTTGAGTATGAAGTAGATTTCGATTCCCGTCATACATATATAAATCTCATATCACACATCTAACAGCATACCACGTGAAGTTTCATGCCGTGAAACGTCTACCCACATTATCTAACTGCTTGACAGCAAATCAGTTACCTGTTTTTCCGTATACTTCTAGCGACCTCTGAGCTCTAACTGGAATCTGTGCTTTTGCATATGTTGGTGGCAGTAAGATTCGAATAGAACTGTGCATATGCTCCTGTTAATCCTTATCTTGTATAGTTCTTGTAGATCGGTTTGCAGTACAGCCTTGCCGACTGCCAAACTATTAGACCATTAGACGGCCGTTATCGATCTCCATCCAGATTAGTTAAGGTTGCATGCCTCAAATCTTCCATGCCTCATCTTGACTTAGGAACTGTTAATTTCAAATCGATGCGATGACTGGTACCAAAAGATAGGTAATTTTTAAAATATAAAATATCAATTTTTTTTTTGGATCGCATAAAAATGAAGAGTGTCCCCCGCTAGTGTTCTGTTAAAATTTCCCGGAAGATTCGAGGCCTTGACGGCCGCCTGGAGTTCCTTTCATAGTTGCTGTCTCAAAAAATTATATGCATGCCGGTGGTGGTGTTTCACAGACAAAGATCTCCAATACAGCTCCACTAAATTTGGATTCTCGTACGTAGTGCATTTTCGTATGCCTACCATATATGATTGAGGAGTCAAACCTAGGGGAATGGACCAAACTACACTAATTCAAAATAATAAAAGGGACCTGGGAGCCAAACGACCAAGATATATTCGGGGTTTTAAACTACTTTTTTCTCCCTGTTGCTGGCGGTTGTTTTTTTCGTTTTTTCCGTCCTTAATTTTTTGGCACTCGCTAATATTTCCGATTATTGAATATTGTTAACAAAAAAACCTGTGTTAACATGTCAAGACACCACACCACAACTGTGCTATTTAGGTAAGAAGCGTTGAGTATTTACTATTCCTTGTGTAATCACTAACATATCGTCCAGCATGAATGATCTCTTGGATCAAGAAAGCCCTACGACTCCACGGTTCAAAACATCATTCGCTACAAATGAGCAGCAACCGACCCCTAACTATAACCCCCGTTATCTATTATCTTCATTAACCCGAACGATTTCAGGGTCTACTGCTACCTCTAGCTCTAGCAATTCTTCTCTCACCGCTTTCAACAGAACTTCTACGTCCAATTTCTCAAAGCTGGGTAAAAATAAAAGATCATCGATTTTCTCAAATAAAGCGCCACAACATGCTTTCAGTCGACCTTCCATCAGTTCTGGGCGTTCATTCAACTCAGAGACTCTTGAAGAATTTCCCAATGACACTTCAATTGCCCCTTTGAATTATTCGAAACGTAGTAGTCCCCCTCCCGGTCTTGAACTGAAAGCTGATATTCAGACACCACGGTTTGCTAGTGACCCAAATCAGCTTCATGCCCAATATTCCCCAACTGCCCCTCCAGCAATTCCATATATCTATAAAGCGACAAATACTGTGTACTCAGGCAATTTGGTTGGTCTCAACTGCTGCTTTTGTGAAGAGTCTTTAGAAGATGCAATGACTGGTGAAAAGCTGGCTATTCTCCATTGTAGCCACGTTGCCCATTGTGAATGTCTGAAGCAGTTGATTGATTTGACATTGATTGACCCGAATGACTCTTCCAGCGGAATGCCTTCTTGTCCTACTTGCGATGATGTTGCTATACCAGCTGATAACTCACTCTATCATGATCTGATTAAAGAGAGATTGTTGGAACCTAATCAGTCCATGGTGGATGCCAGATACAACTATAATCCCATGCATAACGACTACAGTCATTTTACATTGGCTCCGATTCCCGGTTCGCCATATGACGGTCATTCCTATGCCCGTCCATCATCTGCTGGGTCACCACCTCCTCTTACACCTTCTGGGCAAAGTTCACATGTAACGGATAATAGTCCGGCCTCATACTCAGGGGATAATGTAATCCTTGCAACACCACCGAAGGATGAGTTTCGTCATAATTTTGGCTTCACGACAAGAACAGTTTCGACTAGAGAACTCAAATATCATCGGGAGTTATTGACTCCTACGAATCCCAAAAATCCTTCTAAACTACATAAGACCAAGGGCTCTCTCAAGAACACAAATACTGTTGTTCTGAAGCCAAGTGCCCCCAATATTTCCATTGATACGGAGGTTGCTAAGATTGGAATTTCAGATTCTTATGAGCAATATATAAGCTGCCTTGTTACTATAGAGGTTCCAGTTGAGTTTTATTCGTCACAGAACAAATACCGATGCACCTCAGAAGATCTCGATAATGGTCGCAAGATTACAAAGCGATTGGCAAAAGCATTTCTGGAGAGAAACAAACTGGACATTCATACTCTTGGCTTTTTACGAGTCTATGATACATTCCACGTTTCAAGAGACTTACTCACTTGGCAAGAAAGTACTTGCTATCTGTACCGAAATATGCTTCTTTTGGCTCGTGATTACAAGGACCCTGGTGATTCAGATAAAGCAGGCGAAAAAATCCGAATTAGAGGAACAGTAGATATCACTCGACACCTGAAATCGGTGTCGGTTATTTCAAAGAACGGTACTATGTTGCATTTATCCCTAAGCTCGACTGAATTTCCCAACTTATACTTATCATCTCAGAATCCTGCAGTCATAGATGCTTGGCGCTCAGCGTTGCTAGATTTATCTTTGAGCTTTCCTATTCATAGAGATATTCCATCTCGTGACGAGTTTAGAAGAAGGTCATTGGTTACGTCGAATGATTTTTCGCCAGTGACACCTCTTAGTGTCCGACCCCCAGTTGATTTGATTTTGGTCTTACCTACTACTGGATTTGCTGTTCAAGACTCAAAATTCTCTGTACTTCGAGACTGTGCTAACTCGCTCTTGCTCGAAATGAGGAACTTCGACAGAATGTCGATTATTATGTTCAGCACTAAACTTGGAGCCATAACTCAGACAGAATTCTTTGAGAGAGGATGGACCGGTTGGCCAGGAATTATTAATAGTATCGGACCCTCTGGAAGTCGAGGGACTAAGAACGATCTATTAAGTGCATTGACAACCTGCAATAACTTGATCATCTCAAGAGATTTGGAAATCAACCGAGTGACTTCAATACTTTTAGTAAACGATGCTAGTAACTATCATATGGACCCAATTGCTCTCGATGACGTTGTTCATAGTTTCAAAGCAGCATCAGTCAATGTCCATAGTTTTGGAGTCAGTATCGACCATATTCCAGATGGCCTGGCCAGAATCTCGTCCAATACTGGTGGAACATATTTTTATGCTCGAGAATGGTCGGAACTTTCACAATGCTTAGTTTCAAGATTGCGGGTAGATCAATCATTTTCTCATCGCCGAGTTGAAGTCCACCTTACTCCTAGAAATCAAGTTTCTATTACCAGTGTCAGTGGGGTTGAATCTGTTATTAATAGCGAAGTCTTGAGAAGTATCGAAGGTGTGGCACCAAGTGCGAATCCAACTCGAAGTTTCAAACCCACTCATCTGAAGAATGTCAAGCTAGGTAACTTGTATGCTGGTCAAACATGTTCGTTTCTTGTTCAAGTGTCAATTCCTCCCAAATCATTTATGTCCGAAGACGAAAATTGGAATCGAGAAAAAGAAATGGATCTGGAACTCTTCACGGCCAAGCTATCATATGGTGGATTTGGTGAAGATCCGACATATGCAGATGAACTTCACATAGACGTTAAGGAGTCTGCGGTTGTCACTCTCTTCGATAATCCTGAAAACAGTGGATTGATGCCGCCACCGTCACCCTTTGAACATAATATCATGAATAAGTCGGGCCGTAGACTTAGTGGTTCCAGTAGTTTCTACGGCCCTGAGTCGGGTTCGGAGTTAGGTTCAGGTATCAATTCAGTGATTATGAACGATGTGCCTCCATCTCCATTGTATGGAGACTTGTTGATTACCTTTGATACGCTTCGGGCACCGATGTTTTTGTCCAGCGATAGACATAATCTACAGGTTGCTAGGCGAAGAATTCAATTAATCGCAGCACGTACACTTGAGAATGTGCTATTTCAAAGTTGTACCGGTAAAGAGAAAGACGCCTATAGAAGTCTTGACGAAGCAAGATCTTTGCTGAAAGGAGTAATTGAAGTTGCAATGACGGGATCAGAGCCCAGTGATCTGTTAGGAGAAACCAAGCGAGTAGTAGAGATACTTGACAAAGATTTGGGAGTAATTTCTGAAAAGGTTCTGCAACCAATTGCATTTGCTAGTGACGTGAGAAACTGGGTGATACAAACGATTGGAATTCTGAGAAGTCAGACGGGGTTCACATCTAGGTCGCCTATTGAGACGATATTCTACGAAAAGAATTTAGGCAAATATGCTCAGTTCTAAAGAACAGATAATTTTATGTATAGTAATAATTTATTAAAATAAATGCTTAGTAACAGAGGAGATGCAAAGGACAGATAGAGAATTAAACTCCTCTAATAGATAAGTCATACACTACTTCTTCTACTTTTTTAATATCATATTTCAGACTATCAAAGCGCCTTCGCAAACTGTCATTTTTTAAGTTAAGCACCATAAATGAAGCTTGTAATTCCTTGAGAAACAGTTCAATTTTTTTAGGATAGGATGTGAAGCCAGCAGTGACCGAGGTGGTTGCGAATCTTGCCAATTCATTAGATACTGAAATGACTGCCTGTAAGTATTCATCGCATGTGAAATGGAAGTTATCAGTGGGCTCCACAAAGTCCAATTCACAAGGGCACCCGAGATGGGTACTTATATCTTTAGGTGGCAATAAGAACAGCTGGTTATCTTTGCTTAAGTTGTCTAGGCAATGGCTCATGAGCAACACGAATATGACGTTTTGAATGGAGTGCGTCCATAAACCATTGTATTTATAGAAAGGATAACTATGAACAAGGCCTGCTAGTGCTCTAGCTTTGCTACACAGAGTGTCTAATGGACTAGCCAGTTTGTCAACGATGGATTTTAAGAAATCCTCAGATTGAATGTTAGAAGTCGGGGTGTAAGAATGGATTCTTGCGATGTCTCTAGCACAGATGCGATAATAGTCGTCTATTTGATCAGTGGCAGATCTGATTTCATCTTTAATTCTAAAGTTATCCACCGACTTTTTTTGTAAAAGGTCGAAAATGACTTCGATCCCAGACATTGAAAAGGTGTGTGGGATATGTGTCGATGGGTGGAGACAGATGAGACTCGAATCAGGAAAACATTTCAGTCACGTGAGAGATGGGCAGCGCATCACCAATGTCAATAGCGGTATCTGACTGATGTGGAATGATTTTTGAGCATTTTCAAAGGACAACTAGTTTAATGACTGTTTATAACGGATGAGCTAGTCAATTGGTCAGTTATATTTAAGGAGCTGTATCCCATAGAGATTTGATACAAGACCAGATATGGGGCACCTCTAGATCTACTGTTACAATGGGAACAATTATAAAAATCGGTATAGTTGGCACGTATGTAAATGTAGGTCCGCCTGCTACACTACTAGCTAATATTCCTCGCTTGTAATAATGTACGAGTTTGTGAATTGGTCAGTTAAAGTTTCTGGCATGGCATGGCGCGTCCTCACATTGAAACTGCTCGAGGCATATATAAATCAGTATAGTTGGCACGAAAACTGAATTGAGTTTCAGAAGTGTCAGTGTCAGTGTCAGTGCCAGATTAGTCTTCATCCACTGGCCTGGAAACTGATTATTTATTTCATCTCATACGGATATTATTCTGCGGTCTCGGTGCCCATTACCGTGCTCAATAGGCCCAGGGCAGGGGCTGCTACTGTTGCGGTTGCGGTTGCGGTTCCAGTCGGCGAGACGGTTGGTACACGATCAGCTAACAACTGGAAGTGGTGCCATCATTGTTCGATAGCGCGGTAAACGTTTTCCAGGTCGCCCGATCGTAGGACGGTTCACGGTTTTTACATTTGCCTAGGCGTTCAATTGGCAGTCCAAAATAATTCCAAATTAAGTGCATTGGCAATCCAGCTCCTCTCTCTTTTTAATATCTTGTCAATTATTACCATTTTTATGTCTGGTCGATTATTACCATTCATCCGAGCTATAACCGATGCTGCCGCTGGCTCTGCCGCTGTCGCTGTCGACTAAGCTCACGTAAACGGCATATGACTAGATCCGCCAAAGACCTTTGTTCGGTATTATTTTGTTGGCGGGTACTAGGTCTGAGAGCGCGCGGTGATATCCGCCATGCTCCCCCTCCTATCAGAACGCGCGTAAAGACCCATTATTAACCCAAGCACCTCTGGCATCCGTATGGGGCGTCTCGATCGCAGGCCTAGCATGCAGCCAGGGTCATAGGGCTGGGCCTAGACTGGAGATTGATAGTGAGCGGTCCCAAGATTCTTTGTAGGATCAAAGACAAAGCATAAATAGGTGGGGAAAACCGTTGAATTGTTCTTGGATTATTTTGTTTAATACAAATTTGTTTGTTTTGTGAGATTCACCGGACAGGAATTGGAATTGAGAGGTGAGTGGAATGCGGGGGTGGGGTGTACCATTATATATACGATGAGCATGAGCATCATGAGCGTCATGAGCTATATATTATATATCTTGTTATCGATTGCTCCGTGAACCAATTCTAACCCTTATTAGATGTCATCACTTCGATTAGCTAAACTTCCTTTGAGACGACATGTCCTGACTGCTTCGCGGTTCGCAGTCAATAGCGGCAGATTGAATGCAGGTGCTTATGGCACCCGTCACTTGTCCAAGACTTCCAGAAGAGCCCAAGAGGCTGTTAAGCCCAAGGTCCAGGCTGACGCCGGCTCCGGTGCTAAGGAGTCTGGAAGTGGAGGCGGTAGTAGTTTTGGAGTCATTGCCGTCGTTCTAGGCGCCGCTGCTGCTGGATACTATGGTTATACCCAATATTTTGGTGCAGCTGCTGGTGAAGTTAAGGCTACTGGGGTTAAGACCTTCGAGGACTATAAAAAAGTCTATGAAGCCATTGCCAAGAAATTAGTCGACGAAGACGAATATGACGACGGGTCTTATGGACCGATATTGGTTCGTCTCGCTTGGCACTCTTCTGGAAGTTATAGTAAGGCTGCCGGTGACGGTGGATCATCCGCTGGTACTATGAGATTCAGCAAAGAAGTAGGCTATGGAGCCAATGCTGGTTTGGACAATGGCCGTAAATTCTTGAAGAGCATTCATGACCAATTTCCTTGGCTTTCTCACGGCGATTTGTATACTTTGGGAGGTGTCGCGTCGATCCAAGAGTTAGGAGGCCCTACTATTCCCTGGAGAGCAGGGCGGGTTGATCAAGAAGAATCGGCCACTGCTCCTGATGGTCGTCTCCCCGACGCATCGCAAGGACCCCCTCATATCAGAGATGTTTTCTACCGAATGGGTTTCAATGACCAAGAGATTGTCGCTTTACTTGGAGCACATGCTCTTGGAAGATGCCATACACAGAACTCTGGATACGATGGACCATGGACTTTCTCTCCCACTTTTTTCACCAATGATTTCTACAAGCTCTTAATCGACGAGAAGTGGCACTTCCGTAAGTGGAAGGGTCCTAAGCAGTATGAGGATGACAAGACCAACTCGCTTATGATGTTGCCTGCTGACTATGCTCTTGTTCAAGACAAGGAGTTTAAGAAGTGGGTCGTCGCCTATGCCAATGATAACGACCTGTTTTTCAAAGACTTTGCCAAGGCGTTCAGTACATTATTGGAATTGGGGGTCAAATTCAAGGCTGAGACCCCGGTATGGGAATTCCCAGCCGTCAATGTTTAAAGGACTAGTCGTATAATTTAATCTATTGAATATTTTTTTTTTGAACAGTTGAAGTTGGCTGAATGGGGGGGGGGGTCACTGGCAAGTGCCGAGTGAAATAGTTATATACATAGAGGATGGGTACAGCGCAGAAACACAATGAAAGAAGAATATAAATATTTACAACTAAATAGCTTTACAGTTACAAGAACGTCTCGGTCTTCTTACGATAGACTCGTCCATCTCTTAACCATTGTCTGTAATCCTTTAAAGAGCCGATCTTCTCTCCATAGTAGTCAGTGACGGGGTTGGTATAACTTTGGCTTCGTGGATCAGGTCTGTTTCTTTTAATATGACGAAGGAACTCGACGTCCTTTTTAACAAATGTACCGAATTGCTTTCTGATAGAGGCTCGGAAAATGGTTGCTCCAAGGGTGGGACCTGCCAGATAACCCATTCCACCGCAAACGATAAGCACCACTGAAAGAACTTTGATAGGGTCGAATCCATAAATAAGAGCAGTAGGATCGATTTCTACGTTAGCGACCGCTCCCCATCCAATTAGAATGCCTCCGAAAGTGGTGACTACGGATGCAATAACATTGATCTTTCTACGTTTGATTCTGAGAGCAAGGAACTCGTTCCAGGATAATACGTGGTCGCGCGACGTCGACGATGGGCCCGTACTCGATGCTGCAGTGGCTTCCTTGCCGCTATTTCTTAAGGTTCTGGAACTATGTAGAAGTCTTTTTTTGATTAAATTGGTTGTTGCGACTCGAGTGACTTGGCTATCCATCTGCAACTTTTGACTTCGGAATGGGCTCATAAGGGACATTGAACGGATTGGAGTTGAAGTAAGAAATGTTGACGACATCAATGGCCGGGCTACAAAGCTCGACGGAGTCTGAGAGACTCTGGTCATTTGGCGAAGAGAACACTTTAAAAGAGATGAATTCATTGTTGTGGAAAACTGGTAGTCGTCGCTTGTGTTCTAGATTTCCTATTGAATCGGCTTCAATGAATGAGTTGAAGGAACGATAAATATCGATTGAAAATGTTAGAGGATTAGTTGACGGGAAGGTGGCTGTTAATAGAATATCCGTATGATAAAGGAGGCAGGATGGCAAGAAGAGATCAAGGGCTAATTGATGTTGCGAATGAAAGGGAAATAGGTACAAATAAATCGATAAAGCAATATCTTAACACTGACACTACTACGGAAAGGTTACTATACCATATAATTCTATCAAAGTTCTGCTGCTTTTGCTATAAATAAATATACCAACAGCACAAGTGAACCTAATACCAGTACCAACAATTCGTTTATCTTATCAGTTGTACGGCTGGCAGGAAACATTTATTCATGCTCGAAAAATATTTATGAAAGCCTTCTGAGAAACAAACTTCAGATCAAGATCAGTTCAATACTAAAGGATGGTGAGTAGTAGAGGGTGTAGGCGTGCCTCCGGCGGCTGGGCTCTGCCCAGACCCGTGGCTCCGCTTCGCGGAGGAGGAGGGTGGAATGCACACCCACTAACGTGTATTACAGGCACCCTTAATACGCAAAAAGAAGCCCAGAAGCGAAACACCGGCGGTGTCAGAAGTAGAAACCACTTCAGCTCTGCCCGCGGTAAGCGTTCTTAGCAGAGAAGACAATCCGTTTCTTCGTCAGGCCAAGACGACCAAAAAGGAAAAACGGGGCCACAAGAGAGATGCTCTAAACGAACGACTAAAAGCATCCACTCACAGTGGAGTGTCAAAGTCGTCTGCTCGAAGACAGAAAAGAAAGGCCAAGTCGAATCTGACTGGTAATTTGTCGGATCTTCTCTCATCGCTGCCTGTTACGTCAGCAGAAGGGAGCAAGAATGCCGACTCGTTGGCTGCGACTATAGTATCGTCCAGCGGGTATATCCAAGCCAAGCCAAAATTAATAGATCCGAAAAAGAGCTCTAAAAAGAATGAGAAAGTTGTTAGAGAAGAGATGTCCCGATTCAATAAAGTACTGGCGGAGAAGTCGTTTCGTCAATCGCCGTTTGATGCATTGAGAGGGTTCATAAATTCCAATATAGAGAAAAAGGAAGACTTTATAAAGATGGAGAAGAGAGCTAACGAGAAGGAGGCATCTAAAATGCAAATGTAGCGACTACGACTTGAATCTATTTATTTACCATACCATTCACGCAGTGACCCAGGTCTCTCCACGAAGCGGAGCTACACGTCTGGGCAGAGCCCAGTCGCCAAAGGCAGAAGCAAAGAGAAAAAGTATTATGAACATATTAATAATATTAAGATAAAAAAAGTGAGCCTAGCAAAATAAACAATCTAGTTCGTGTGGGGGAATATTCTTATAGTTTAGCATCATCAACGCGGGCACCACCGGCACCGGCCTCACAGTGATGAGAAGGATGTTCACCGCCGCTGTTACGTCTGGTTTCAACTTGAGTAGCAGGACCGTCGGCAAGAACCCTTGGCAAGTCGTCAATTTGAAGATCGCCGTAACAGATATCATAGATGGCAATCAATAGTGGGAAATCTTCCGTCATTCCTCTGTGGGTTAGGAGTTCGTGGACCTCCTTCATGGTAGCAATACCTTGTGCCGATTGGCCATTGAGAAGCTCCTTTTCGACTTCGTCAACGTGCTTGCCAGTACGGGCGGCTTCACGACCAACACGGACGTTTCTACCAGAAGCACACGATGTGATGAGATCAGCCACGCCCGAAGACTCGACAGTAAACGTCTCTGGTCTGCAGTCGGGGAAAAAAGTGATACCGAATCTGACCATTTCCATGAGACCACGTCTCATGATAGCAGCCTTGGCATTGTCACCCCAGCCGTAACCTTCCACAAGACCAGCACCAATAGCGACCACGTTCTTAAGTGCACCTCCGATACTGACACCAGCGGTATCGGGAGAAGTACGGACATGGAAGTAAGTTCTTTGGAAGAGGATTTGTAATAGGTCTTCATCAACATCGCCAGGATAGTAGTTTTTGGGTAGTGGGTAAGCGACAGTAGTTTCAGAGAACTTTTCGAGGGCCACCTCAGGAGCCAAATTAGCCCCGGATAAGACACCACAATGAAGACCTAATTCCGCTTCAATATAGTCGGATAGTAGGGTGACACCGTCCTTGTTGACGTTAAGACCCTTCAAACAGGAAATGGCTCGAACTCTTGAGAAGTCGATTCCTTGCATCTGTTTGAAGATGTTCTTAAGGAACTGATGAGGGATGTTGAAAATGATTATGTCGGCGCCCTCGACGACCTCGCGGAGGTCTGGAACAGCGACTAAGTTGTGAGGAAGCTTGATATTCGGCAAGTACTTGACGTTCTCATGATCGGTATTAATGATTTCCGTGAGGTTTTTACCGTTGACTTGTTCTTCGTAGACCCACATCTTGACTTCATTTTGAAAGAGGGCAGAGTGTTCGTTGGTGTTTTCCGCAACGATTTTAGCGACAGTAGTTCCCCTTATCGATAGTTAGTATTAAGAAGAGAGAGAGAGAGAGAGGGAGAGGGGAAGGGAGTAGAGGATGACCTCGGGATCGGAACCGAGCGAGGCATCTCATCGTACACACAGCCGTTTGATGCAGCCAGATCATGCAGCACCCAACAAAGCTCGCGAGAGAGAGCGATTAGGCGAGCAGCGATACTCGGATCTCGCCGGACAAGAGACCACAGTCAGGATAACGACCGATGTAACGACCGATGCAACAACCGAATCGTGAAACCAAAGACAACTTCTTTGTAGCAAGTGGATGCCAGCAGAAGGTAGCACACTTGCCAGAACATGACCGAACGGTGACATCTTGACAAACGCGACACCAAGCTACAATCGCATGTCGTACAACATACCGCACACTTCACGTCACCTCTACTTGCTGTCCTATCCTATCCACTTTACAAAAAACTTACCAGTTACCAGAACCAACAATAGCAACCTTCCAGGTCTTAGCATATTGCTTGCTCTTCATGCTGTTTCGACTGCTGGGCCGACTGATGTAGTAATCAACACTGCTATAATTTTGAGGAGTTCTGCTACCATCAGATGCTCCACTGCCTTGGTTAAGGCTGGTGAGAGCATGTAATCCTTGAGGTAGAGAGATGTTTTGAAAAGACGACATCTTGACTGAAAATGATCTGGTTGGTAATGCTATAGTTGAATTTGTATTAGTTGCAATTAATCTTTTTTTTTAAAATGTAAAGAGTAATTGAATAAAGAATTGGATATTTTCAAATGGACAAGGTGGGCACAGTACTTACATATATATAGTTTTTTTTTTTTTTTGTTTTTCTTTCTCTTTCTCTAGCTATCTATTTCTTGGATGTTGGGTTATACAGACGGAAATATTAAACTCATATACTGAGAAGGGAGCGAGGTTAAGATTTACGTGGGCAGGGAATTTTTTTCCCTTGGGATGCAAATTATTTGCTTTTTTCCCGGATCGTTGTATAGGATTATCTGTGATAATGAGAGAGAGGCAGTAAGGTTGGGAGGATGAGATAGAGAGATAGAAGAGGGAAACAGAGTGAGTGAACAGGAGTTTGTGAGTGAAGAGAGTAGACAAGATCAAAGAGAAGAAACCATACAAACAATTCTTCCACTATTACCAGCTCACACCTGGAGCCATCGCCGGCATCACCTACACCACCAACCGACATCACCGCCTCATCCTTTTCACCACCAACCAACATCACCCACCACCACACAATCAGTTGATATTTTTCATTTCCCCCCTGGATAGCCATTAACAACAGCGTAGACAACAGCTTAGACAACAGTATAGACACTACCGCCAGCCAGCACTAGCCCAGGGACTTGACCAATTTCCACTTTCCAGCTCTCCCATTGATAACTGCCGCCATTATTTCTTTCGGAGAAATATACCCTAATCTTGATTTAGAATTGTTCCGGTAGGCGCTGACGAGATGCATTGTGTTCTCGGCGCACTTTGACGTCAACTGTGACGGGGTCGTTCCGAATAAAAGCAAAAGGGGTTTTTTATCTTTTCATTTTTTTTCCATTTCCATAATGATACGGTTGTTGTTGTTGTTGCAACGCTATAGGTTCTCATCTTATACCACTTTTTATCACTTGTTCATCCTCGACCTTCCCTCCTCGGTATAATAGGACCCTTTTTTACCAGATCCATCTCCTACAAAATGCTACCAGCACAATAAGGTTCCGTCAACGCCTGCTCTTTTTCTCATTAGTTGTTATGTCAACTTACCTGATACGACTTTTAGCCAGTTATCAGTTATTGCTGTCACCATGTATATATATAAGATCAGCAGGAAAATTAATCTACAAGGCCGAATGGACCTGCATCAAACGGTTTAATGTCGACTGGATGAGGTGATGATAGACGGTGCCATCAATAACGGCATTTCAATAAAAATCTTCTACATCGCCAAGTACGTCATTGCGACCGATTATATACGTCATTCTCGACAATGCCTGATAGAATCATGTCCGCGTCTGATAGTTGGGTACATGAGTTGTTTCAATGGGTATTCCCGACTAGTTTCGTTTGTTCCGTCTCTACGTCGAGATGCTGGATATAATATAATAACCACTGCTCAATAGTCACCAACCGACATCCACCGTTTCCGGAAAAACTAAATAAATAAAAAAGCCATTCTTAATATATCAAATACAAAATGTCCATCAACGGCGATTGGCAGGCCAGAACAAGTGTCGTGCATTTTTGTTCGGAGAAACTCTTTAATTAAGGTTAACTACCTCGTCCCTCGACGATCCAGAGTGAAACGCTAATATCCGGCCGTCATAGTAAATGATCAGCCGCGCGGTTTGATGTTACCGTCTCTCAATACAGACACCAGCGAGCCATGAAACAGATGCAATAATTTCGGCGTTTCAACCAGCTCGGGTCTAGGGGGAGCAGCTCTCGGCCCATTCTTGCCTCCATCGTCCGAACCTTCATAGTCGCTATCATCATTCGGGTCAAACTGTTCCAAATCGGCCTACAACCTGTTAGTACGAACGTACACAAACACTCCGCGAAGCGGAGCAACGAGTCTGGGCAGCGCCCAGCCGCCGGAGGCATCATCACCACTTACTCCAGACAGTCCAAAATCCGACTCATCCATCAGTCCTCCCGAAGGCATGGCCGAGTCCCAGCTGGTGGCGCCGGCGCCGGCGCCGCCACCTGGGTTCCCGTTGCCTGATGCGAGGTTTTCCAGTTGAACGCGCCTGTCGCGCCATTCGCGTCTATCTTGGATCCATTGCTGTATCGAATCCATTTCAGCCGAAAGCACATCGATGGAAACACTGCCTCGGTCCACTTCTTGTTCCACCAAATGAACCAGGTCTAGCGGCTTGATAGGGCCATTCCGTAGAAACTCTATAATATCGCTCATCCACAACAGGATGCCGTCAAACAGGCCATTGTCGTTGATATAGACTTCGTTGATAAACTTGATTATACTGTTTTGATGGCGTTTGCAAAGATCGATAAACTGCTGTACGGTTTGGTTCGGATCGGCGCTCAGCGACTCGGCCTCGGCCTTATTGACAGTGCGAATCAGGTCGTTCATGAACTTCTCAAAGTCGCCGACCGATTCATGGATCTTGGCCGACCGGAACACTTGGATGAGAGGGCCATAAAAGACCGACACTAGTTCTTTAAGAAACTGCACTGTGATTCCGTCTTCCCAGAACAATTGCATCATATCCTTGTCGCGTTTCCGCACAATCAATGTATATAACTCCTTTAGCTGTTCGTAGGAATCCGATTCAGACGTCTGTTCAAATAAACTAGTGCTTTCGTTGTTTTTCTCTTTTTTCTTCTTGATGGCCCAGTCCTTGTACCATCCTTCGACAGTCTGTAGCTGGTCATGCGAGATAGGCGAGTTCAGGGCCTCTCCGCAGAGACGATAGATTTGCATAACCAGGTCAGTGCCGGTTTCTTGGCTCATTTTCTGAATATAGGTGTGCACCTCTGTGTCAGCGTCGACATATTCTTCGAAAACATCGCACAGCTCTGGATGAACCATTTTCGCTTTAATTTCGTTCACCAGCTTATCCTGCGTTTTCATATCGTCGGCCAGTACCACCAGCATGAGATTTTGCATAAGCGAGCGCTTTCCAAATGGCTGAGCAAGGAACAAGTCTGTGAGGCCTTTCATAACTGCCACTGGATTCGATACGCGTAAAATGCCCTTCAGTACAGAATATGGCATCAGCATATGAAGCCGACGGATCTGAGAAAAGATCTCTGGAGAATTATCTTGGGCCACAAAAATATGATACAGAGTAGCGGCGAATTCGATAACCACCCATTCTATAAACTTTTGAAACTTGGGTGACATGTCTTCTACTTTCCGATATGTTTTCAGCTGTCGGAAGATATTGGCCAGCCCGTCCTTTTTAACTAGCTCTTGTTTGAATTCTCCAATATACACTTCTAAATTGCGAGCTCGTTCTTTGGCTATTTCAAGGAACTTCAGTTGCTCTTCAATGCGAATAGAATCCATTTGTTTTCGGATTTGAATATCAATTTTTTCAGCAGCGGTCAACTCGCGGATTCGGTCCTTGAACAGGAACTCTAGAAACGCCTGAGATTTGGTGACTTTGGGGATTTCTAGAAGCTTATGAAGATATGCACGCAGGACGATTCGTTGTTTTTCTCGAGGTACTTCACTAGGGGATGATACCCCCGACGGAGTTGCAGCGGTAAGTTTTGCACGAGCAAGAATAGACGATAGAGGGACTTTCAAGTTCTTCTTTTTCGTCGATCCGGTAGTAAGATTCACATTAGTAGACGAAGAATCACCCGATGCGACAGAATTGCTATCTAGAAAGTCATCATCGTCGTCGTCTTCGAAATCCAGTGAATCGGAATTCTCTACTTCTAGATTATTGCCATTTGTGCCCGGTATATTGCCGCCACCACCATACAGACTAGAAACTTTGTTCCTGGCTGGTAAAGTAGGCACCTCACGACCAGGAAACTCCTTGTGCAATCTTCTATCGAGTTCTTTAAACTCTCCATAGCTTCTTGCAACATGCACAGCAGGAGCACCATCGATACTCGCTTCGATAAGATACTGATAAGATGTGGAGTCACTAAAAAAGCCTTTTCGAGATGTAACTTTTCTAACCCCCTCTATATTAATACGATAGCCATTAATGAACTTTTCAGGCTTGGCCGCGTTCTCCGCGACTTCGGACTCGTCTACTTCTTGAATGCCCCGTTGCGAGATCGTCTGGACCTTGATCGTATGTTCCTCCGGGCGCGTGGTATGAATACCTGATACGCTGTATAATTGAATCAGTTTGGTAATTTTGACGCCCATGCGTTTTCTCTTTGTAGTTTCTTCGCGGTCTGCCGTAGAAGAGATATCTTTCTCAGCAAAGCTTTCAATAAAAGGTTGAACTTTCTTTTGCCAAAACTCTGCATCGTCAGCTGTTCCAAGGAATGGGAATGTCTTGACTCTATGAGTGAAGAAGTGCCGGAGAATAGGGAACCGCTGTTCAGGAGATAGATTCTCATCAATGGCTTCCAAACTAGACCGGCTGATGATATGACTTGTAGAGGACGAATCCTGCTTCTTATCATTCGCCGCTTTTTTGTTGGATCTCGACGAAGATCGCCTTCGTCGTCTGGTGGCATTTCTGTGGTGATTGGGGTCGTGATGCTCCAGAAACGGAGGACCTAATTGGCCGAGATTTTTAAAGTCGTTGAGCTTCTCTACTTCACGGTCGATCTGAAGTCGAATCAATTCTCTTTTCAAATAATGTTCGTGGACTATAGATAATATGGAATCGCTGCCTGGTGGATCTGGTGAGACAAAGTTGGTTGAAATATCACCATCTTGGAGTGGCCATGACATGTTGGCGACGCAGCACGAAGGAATATCTTGTTACCCGCACAGCAACAATATGCTAATAACACCTCTAAACGTGAGATATAAAGTCCGGAATTATAGAATAAATAAATAAAATATTAATGACAAAAGTATGGAACCGGTTACTAAGGCATACGTACTTGTGTGGGCATATCTATACATCTATACATTGATATTAGAACGGCTGTGCAAGATCGATTGGTGATAAGATAGCCAGTGCATGGGCACGGGGGAGAAGCGAACTCTGCTAGTGAGTCTATGGCAGTGCTTAGCTTGTTCATAGAAGGGGTCGGTCTCGTTGAATCAGATGAGATGGCAGTTAGTGTGAAAAGCAAGCACATAAGTCCAGTCTAGGCAGAGCCCAGAAAGCCGATCCAATAAGCGAGGCAGCCGACAGTGGAAAATGTTTTCATGCTTCATTCATTAATCTATAGCCGCTCGACTTTGAGAAACATAGACGTCGGTATCAGACCCTCATGATCTCCAGGAGACAAAATAACCCCGTTCTCAGATATAAAGAACGGAATGCCTGCGTTGAACGCCTCTTTGTAATTGATATAAATAAGTATCTTGGACCCTGGTCGCATGCCGCTAGTAACATGAGCGTCTCCAGGACGGCCAACTGCCATATGAATATGATTTCTGTTCATTCGAGAAAGTCCTGCTTGTTGGATAGTTTCCCATGCTTTCACGGTCGTTCCGTGGATAACTAACTCGGGAAAATCATTTAGGTGTAGCAGTGGTTTTAGCCCAGGGTCCACCACGGCTTTTAAAGAGTGTCCTTGATTAGCTTTGATCTGCCAATGAGTAGGATCGTCTATATCAGGTACTTGAACAGACTCTATAGCACTCAAAGTAAACCTTCTCTTCGCATTGGTATCCACTACTCTTTTGATATCTTCAAAGGTGTAGGGCTTGAACTTGGAGTGTCTAAGAAGTTCTGATATAGGCGCATAGCCTTGAGGCGACAGCTTGATGCCCTGTTTCTCAGCACCATGGCGTAATGTCTGAGAGAGCCCCTTGGATAGCTTTACATCTGGCGAGACATCTGGGCGCTTGCTCTTGGGTTTAGCAGGAGAAGTAGCAGGTTGAGCCAAGTCAGTTGGCATGGCGGGATTTGCGATAGTTTTAGATTCAGAAAATGCTGATACGTGTAGTATTTAGTAACCAACCTTATTACTAGTCCGATATCTAGTGAATGTTTAAATACAAAGTCGTCGCCGGACGACGATCTAACCTTTTCAGATAATTTCACTTTGCTAACATAAGAATTATGACCTAACCCTTATCTTTTGAAAAATAGGAAGTTTGTCGATGAGATCAATTGATTGATTACCTTGACATAATATTGGGCCATCATTATGTCACCATCCAAATTTATATATATATATATATATATATATATGAACAAGCCCTGTATATTATTCCCCATCTCATTCAACGTCTTCAAACAATGTATAGAACCACAGCAGCGGGAAACTACGACGATTCCAAGACAAGTCAACGTCAGAGGGGTCTATTGGTAAGTCTCCAGATACTGCCTGTTACCATTAAGCAGCATAACTAACACATAGTCTAATAGACAAATTCACAATGCTCGGAAGTCATTGAAATCGTGAAAAAATATGACAAGAAACGCAGTGATAAGAAGAAAATGAAAGGCTATCAACGTTCTCGTTCACCAGCAAAAGGACAGATGTTCTCTGTCTCACAACGCCAAAAGACAAACGATATAATAGAATATGCCCCGACATATTCAACTCTTTTGTCTGATATTTCCTATTGCTGTGGAAGGTCAGTCAAACTTTTTCTAAAAATCTTATGGCTATCGGCCAATAGTGCAACAAAGTACATGGCGATCTCGGTTGAAGCAGGCATTCAGGGGCTGGGCAATAGCCCTCCTCCAAGATTGGACGGTCAGTGGGGTTCAGATAGTTCTGCATATGAGGGCGGAGGGTATGTTGAAGAGTACAGTGGTATGGATGAGGACGAGGACGAGGATGGGGAGGAGAAAGGGCGAGAAGCCGTCAAAAGATGACCTTCCGATATTAGTACTCAGAAATCTCCTATAGTTAATGCAATTTTCACGTTATCATTGTCCAGAGAAATGGACTCCTTTCTCGGGGCTAACAAATGCTATCTACAATATCTGTCTATATCGCTTATCGATCAGGCAGACCATACATTTGTTCGATCACATGACGGTCGACGGTTACCCTGCCTTTATTTTTGTCTCCCAACTCCTTCGCACAGATCTAGCCGACAGATTTTGAACTACGACGCAGTTTTTTTGTTAAAATAACATTTCGGAACTGTACACACATTCACATCCATTGAAACACAAGAATCACAACCGTTCGGTGTTGGACAGTGCAAAAACAAAACCTCGAATTTTTCAGCAAACGCAACAAGGGGCATTATCCCAATCAACGAGATAACGCGTGCGTAAGGAAGATTTTACTTGACTTCTGCTAAGAAAACCGAACATAGGTGTGGCGCGTTTTTTTACTGATTTTCCGTTCAGTCCTAAATATCATCGGAAAAAATAAAAGAACGAAACTTTGACGAGGAGCAGGACGTTTGAACGCGAAAAGCACCAAAACACATCCCCCGAAACCAAAACTGCTACTTACTAGTACGGCATTGAAGCGAGTGCGCGATTGAACCCGCGCCAAGTAAACTACCACGAAGATGGCAGTCGTTGCTTCTACGTCTACGAACAATCCGGGTTCTGGTGCTCCGGCAGCGCCAGTAGTGGCCCCGGCGCCATCTGGGATCCCGATCCCGATCAATAAAGAGCAGGTCAAGTTGTTATTATTGGTGAGTAGAATACCCTTTTTTGTGGTGTCAATGAGAATTGGCTTATGAGCTCCGTAATCGATTACTAACAGACGTTTTTTTTAGCGGTGGAACGCATTGAAGAGAAAGGGTGCCCGAGAAGAGTCGAATACAGAGTTGGCGGAGATTAGCCGGATTCTGAAAGATATTTCTAATGCCCAAAAGGTTTATAATGTTCGAGAAGAGAAGATTGGCCAATTGAGAAAGACTTCAAGAGTCGACATTTCGGTTAAAGATGAATATAGTAAAGACAAGACCGCGATGCCAGATGATACTGTAATTGATCTCCTACGTACTCAGGTCAAGGCATTCAAGTTGCTCTCTCGTAATATCGACCTGCCCGCTAATATTCAAGGCACGTTGGTTGACTCGATAGCCGATGATTTAAATGATCGCGTACGACAACAAGCCCAGGAGCAAGAAGAGCAGCAACAAGCGCAAAAACAGCAACAAGACCCAAGATCCTCTCATTCGCGCTTCCAAAAGTCGTACGACCGGCTATTCAAGCAGTATGAAAACCGTCTTAAGTCAGTCGGTGGTAAAGCAGAGGTGATTATTCGGAACCGTCTAATGTGTCGTGTTTCCGAATTAGAACGCTTGCCTGGTAACCTCGGTACTATAGATACGAAGTCCGTGGCATATATTCCCGACGATGAGATCTATCCAGAAGACGACATCTTGAAGCTTAAAGCAGTCATCGAATTGAAAGGGCTGCGTTTATTAACAAAACAGAAATCTTTACGTCAACATATTGTCTATACCATAGGTGCCAAGTCGGATCCTTTGGCAGAGAGCATGATGAGCAGAGCGCTTAATAGAAGAATCAAAGTCCATACTGCCCAGGAAATGAGACTGACTGAACAACTGGAATTGCAACAGAGAATGGAACGTCAACGAAAACAACGAGAGTCTCAACTGTTGCATGTTACAAGCGTCACTCGACACTGTAGAGAGGCCTGGGAGCCTGCTAATCAGCGTCATGTTCGCAATTTCTCTCTCGCCAAGGCAATCAATCAGATGCATAATCTCATTGAAAAGGAAGAATCTAAACGTGCCGAAAGAACTGCTAAACAACGTCTTCAAGCTCTTAGATCCAACGATGAGGATGCCTACATTAAACTGTTGGATCAAACCAAAGATACTCGTATCACTCATTTGCTCAAGCAAACCAATTCATTTCTGGATTCTCTTGCCCAGGCAGTCAAGGTTCAACAGCAGCAAGCTGGTGTTGCTATGATAGAAAACGGCGAAACAGAATCTGCAGATAAAATCGATTACTATGAAGTTGCCCATCGTATAAAGGAGAGTGTTCATAAACAGCCATCTATTTTGGTAGGCGGCTCGCTTAAAGAGTACCAGGTTAAAGGTTTGCAATGGATGGTATCACTCTATAACAACAATTTGAACGGTATTCTAGCAGACGAAATGGGTCTTGGTAAGACCATCCAGTCGATTTCCTTGATTACATACTTGATTGAAATGAAAAAACAGCCTGGCCCATATCTTGTAATCGTCCCATTATCCACACTCACTAACTGGACATTGGAGTTCGAAAAGTGGGCTCCATCAGTTAAAAAGGTCGTTTACAAAGGTCCACCTAATGCTCGTAAATCTCAACAAGGAATCATTCGTATGGGCGATTTTCAAGTTCTTCTCACAACGTACGAATATATCATCAAAGACCGGCCTATTTTGTCCAAGATCAAATGGACTCATATGATCATTGACGAAGGTCACCGTATGAAGAATGCCAATTCAAAGCTCAGTTATACCTTGACTCAGTACTACTTTTCAAGGCATCGGTTGATTCTCACCGGTACCCCCTTGCAAAATAATTTGCCCGAATTATGGGCATTGCTAAATTTCGTGCTCCCCAAGATTTTCAACTCTGTTAAAACTTTCGATGAGTGGTTTAATACTCCGTTCGCCAATACTGGAGGTCAAGACAAAATGGAGCTGACTGAAGAAGAGACTCTTCTTATTATCAGGCGGTTGCATAAGGTGCTCAGACCTTTTTTGCTGAGAAGATTGAAAAAAGACGTTGAAAAGGATCTTCCTGATAAGGTTGAAAAGGTTATCAAGTGCAAAATGTCTGCTATTCAAAGTAAGCTTTATGAACAAATGCTCAAACACAATATTTTATTTATTGGTGATGGCGGGAAATCAAAGATGTCGGTTAAAGGTCTTAACAATCGTGTAATGCAATTGCGTAAGATCTGTAATCATCCATATGTTTTCGAAGAGGTCGAGAATCTTATTAATCCCACTCGAGCGAATAACGATAACCTCTGGAGAGTAGCAGGAAAGTTCGAATTATTAGACCGAATTTTCCCGAAACTTTTGAACACCAACCATCGTATCCTGATGTTTTTCCAAATGACACAGATTATGGATATTATGGAAGATTACCTTCGACTGAATGATTTGAAATATTTACGATTGGATGGTAGTACCAAAGCCGACGAACGTTCAGAGCTTTTGAGGCTGTTTAATGCGCCCAATTCGCCGTATTTCTGCTTTTTGTTGAGTACGAGAGCTGGTGGACTGGGTCTCAATCTACAAACCGCTGATACAGTCATTATCTATGATACGGATTGGAATCCCCATCAAGATTTGCAGGCTCAAGATCGTGCCCATCGTATTGGGCAGACCAAAGAAGTTCGTATTTTGCGATTGATTACCGAAGATTCGGTAGAAGAAGCTATTCTTGGTCGAGCCCATTCTAAGCTGGAAATCGATGGTAAGGTTATTCAAGCAGGTAAGTTTGACAATAAATCTACTGCTGAAGAACAAGAGGCGTTCTTAAGGTCATTGATAGAAGCCGAAGAACTGCGTAAAGAACTGAAGGATGAAGATGACGAAATGGATGATGATGAGTTGAACGAGATCCTTGCTCGTTCTGAAGGTGAACGAGAGTTGTTTAACCAAATGGATCAAGAGAGATATATTACTAGTCCATATGGTAAAGATAAGGACCATGACCGTCTGTATGGAGAGGATGAGCTTCCTGAAGAGTATAAACACGATGTGCGAGAATATTTGGAGCCTCGAAAGAAAGAAACGCTTGGCCGAGGTGCTCGTGAGAGAAAGACCATTTACTATGATGATGGTTTGACTGAAGAGCAATGGTTGGATGCGGTTGATAATGACGCAGATACGCTTGAAGCAGCCATCATAAAGAAGCGGGCCAGGCAATTGCGTCGTCTGGAGAAGAAAAATAGAGCAGATGGCGGCTTGGCCAGTGATGATGAGGAAGACGATGTAAAACTCGAAGAAGACGAAGAGGAAGATGGCGAGATTGATGGAGAAGAACGAAAACACGATTCCGACAGTTTGATAGCAACGATTCCTCGTGGAAAGCGTAAACGTAGTCGAAGTGCTAGGATTGTATCTACTGATGTGGACGGTCTAGACGATACGCTTGATAATGACGAAGATGAAGAAGATGCTGATGAGAGGCCTGTTAAGAGGTATAATCATCGTAAGAGTGAAGGCAGAAAAGGGTCATCTAAGCTGTCTACGCCTATTGGTGGAGAGGAACTGACTTCTGCACAGCGCTCGTTGTTGGCTGCTGCGGGAATGGAACTCTACAGCCTTGCGTCTTCTTCTGTCGAAGAAGAGTCTGGTCGTGATAGAGCCGATATCTTTGCCGACTTACCACCGAAGTCGGTTTATCCGGACTATTATGTTCTTATTAAGCAACCTATTGCTCTGAATGTTATTCGTAAAAAGATTCGCAGCGGCGGGTATAGTAGCTTGGAAGACATCAAGAGTAGTTTCGACTTGATGTTCAACAATGCGAGAATGTATAATGAGCCAGAATCGTTTGTTTACGAGGATGCTGATTTCTTGGATAATTTGCTTACGGAAAAGTATAATGAGTTGTTACCGGAGTTGACTAGAGAGATGGAAGATGCTCTTCAGAATGGCAGTAATTCCGCTGACAAGGAGAAGGAGAAGGAGCCAAAGTCTAACGGGAAACGGGGTCGAAAGTCTAAGACCTCAATGCCAGTGATTAAGATCAAATTATCAAAAGGACGGGATGGCGATGGCGACGATTGAGTTTATAGCGTGAATATATTTATATTTTTAATGTTACTTGAGATAGATAAAGTAAATGAGTTCTGCGAGGACATGTAAAGTGGTTGTTGTAGCTTTCTATGAATTTGTTCTTTGACTTGACAGTCTGTAGACGTCAGAGTTTTCAGCGGTACTCATTTATATACTTCTTCATTAATTGAATATTAATCGCTTTACTTATTATATAACTTGTATATAGGAAGATAGCCTACAAAACAGTTACTGAATCCAGCTGATCTCAACAATTGGAAATCACCTAGCATACAACGCTATAGAGAAGAACCTACCGAATATATCGTAAACTGGCAGAAATAATCGCACCTGAGCTTTGTGCTGCTGCTGCTACTACTTATTGCCAACCTACTTACTGGCAGGCCCGAACATGCGTGCCGTACTCATAGCTCATAGCCGGGTTTCCCCATATCTTGCTGCAAACACAAGTAAAATTGAGCGTAATTGGGCGTAACAAAAGAGACAACATGGGCGAGACAAAAAAACCATAATTTTATAGTTTCTCCTGTCTCGAATATCTTGAACTGTCCTAGTACAGCCATGCCCATCTTAATCAAACACAAGGGTTCTATCTATAAGTTCCCTATTCACTTCAATCCAGCCTCTCTTCCTATAACCGTTAGAAAACGATACCACTGCCAACCGCCGTTTCCAACGAGGCAATTGACGTTCCAGGTTAGGGCTTCTAACCCCTTACGTCGGTCACCGTGTTCACAGGGGGTAGCATAATCAAGAAATGGTAGCGAGAGACTACCAAGGTATTATTCTAATAATTATTTCAGTTGGTAACTATCGATTTTCGTAGTTTGGAATATTTTTTTCGTTGTGGACAGACTAGTATTGCAAGAGCTCAGCAGAATCATTGTAAAAGTTATTTTGGCAACGATTGCCATTAGAAGGATAGTAAGTAGAGGATGGAAGGGTACAAGTGGTAGTAAGGGAGGATTGGATTGGCTGAACGTGAAGGTAGCAATGGGCAGTTGATTACTGTTGAGTTTAAGAATTGGGAGGACCAAGCTTGTATACTGAGTACTAACTAACACATGATAGATTCATAAGCGTAAAAAAGCAGATTTTGTCTTGCGATTGCGTGAAATATCGTCAGCTTTTTCAACAATGCCGACTCTTTCTCTGCGTTGGAAAAAACCTATGAAGGATAATAATATATCTGTCAATGATTCATCAGGGGCGTCGGAGAATGGAATCACTGATACAAATGCCACCATCGTTCATGGTATAGGGCATAGGAAGAAAATCGGCTCCTCACAGTCGTCTTCATCTTTCATTTCTAGCGGTAGTGCGACCAACGTACATCATAGGCTAGCGTCAGTGTTTCCTGATTCATCAGGGGCGTCGGAG
The DNA here is from genome assembly GCA_030579895.1 of Sugiyamaella grinbergsii. Classification (NCBI taxonomy): domain Eukaryota; kingdom Fungi; phylum Ascomycota; class Dipodascomycetes; order Dipodascales; family Trichomonascaceae; genus Sugiyamaella; species Sugiyamaella grinbergsii. The sequence continues at coordinate 108,978 of JAKTRT010000011.1, forward strand.
AATGGAATCACTGATACAGATGCCACCATTGTTCATGGTATAGGGCATAGGAAGAAAAGCGGCTCCTCACAGTCGTCTTCATCTTTCATTTCTAGCGGTAGTGCGACCAACGTACATCATAGGCTAGCGTCAGTGTTTCCTGATTCACCAGGGGCGTCGGAAAATGGAACCACTGACACAGATGCCACCATTGTTCATGGTATAGGGCATAAGAAGAAAATCGACTCCTCACAGTCGTCTTCCACTGATACAGATGCCACCATCGTTCATGGTATAGGGCATAAGAAGAAAATCGGCTCCTCACAGTCGTCTTCATCTTTCATTTCTAGCGGTAGTGCGACCAACGTACATCATAGGCTAGCGTCAGTGTTTCCTGATTCATCAGGGGCGTCGGAGAATGGAATCACTGATACAGATGCCACCATCGTTCATGGTATAGGGCATAATAAGAAAATCGACTCCTCACAGTCGTCTTCATCCTCCATTTCTAGCGGTAGTGCGACCATCGTACATCATAGGCTAGCGTCAGTGTTTCCTGATTCATCAGGGGCGTCGGAGAATGGAATCACTGATACAAATGCCACCATTGTTCATGGTATAGGGCATAGGAAGAAAAGCGGCTCCTCACAGTCGTCTTCATCCTCCATTTCTAGCGGTAGTGCGACCAACGTACATCATAGGCTAGCGTCAGTGTTTCCTGATTCATCAGGGGCGTCGGAGAATGGAATCACTGATACAGATGCCACCATCGTTCATGGTATAGGGCATAGGAAGAAAATCGGCTCCTCACAGTCGTATTCGTCTTCCATTTCTAGCAGTAGTGCGACCAGCGTACATCATAAGCTAGCGTCAGTGTTTTCTTCGTCTGCCTCATCATCATCATCATCGAAGCCTGGAAGTGGTAAGAAGTCCTCTTCTTTTCTTCCAAAACGGGACTCCAGTTCTCATTTAGGACTGACTAGAGGCTGGTCGAGAAGACGGGATCTAAGAAGCTCGTTCGGTATGAACGGGAGATCTTCGACCTCTATGTCAACACCAGCACCGACCTTAAACCCAGCGGCAGGGTCTGAGTGTGCTTCTACTAATTCATTTGGCCGTCCGGCCACGTCGCCCAATCTCGAGTGTGCTTCTACTAATTCATTTGGCCGTCCGGCCACGTCGCCCAATCTCGGTTCCACTGGAACGGGCGCATCATCATCTGTCGTTTCATTACTATCCAGAGTAAGACAGTCTTTTGAAGATTTGCGAGATGTCACGGGCTTGGGATCAAGCAATCATAAAGGAATGACACCAGTACAACCGGGAGGAGGATCTAATTCTGCTCCACTAACATCGTTATCTCGGTCAAGAGCCAGCACATTTCAATCCATCCGTTCAACTGACAGCAGTCCTCCGTTTGATGTCAGATCGCCGCCTTTGTTCCCACTGAGCGATCTGCCGTCTCATCAAATGACTGAAGTGTTTAACAAGTCGTCGCATGGCCAATCGGACCCTCACTCCAGAACATCTTCCATTGTAATGCTTCCATCTAAATCACCGGCAGGTGATACCGCTAATAATGGACTCCCAGGCACTGCCACGAGCCGTAATAGTAGCAGAATCAACAGTCCTCTAACAGTCTCTCTACCCACCATTCCCACCACATCTGAACTATTGATTCCAAACATTACCCTCGATTTGTCGGATCCTGTGTCAAGCATGGCAAGCATCCCCAAGCCACTTGACGATGACAACAATCTCCCACATGTTACGTTCAACACCTTATATTCGAGAAGCATCCCGGACTTGACATCAACATCCTCCAATACATTAACTGGTGATTATAATAACCATGTCAGGGGCCTCTCTCCTCCAGGAGATATTGATGGACTATCTAAGAATAGTGTCGGGGTTGCAATTCTGAAGGAATCGTCATCTTCCGTTCCAGAGCGAGAAATTGACAGCAAAAATTCAAATAACATACATCATCATACATCGGGCCCTTCCAATGCATCATTGACTGAAAGGTCATACTCATCGCCTTCAAGCTATTCTAGCTCACAGTCGTCTGAAGCCCCTATATCAATCAAGGAAAGAATAAAACGGAGAACATTGTCAATGCTGTTTACTGATAGTGAGTCGGCTATTAGTACCATAAACGAGTCCTCGGCATCACGACCTGAAAATACTTCTTGGCAGACAAGGCATTTGACTGCTGACAGCCCTACCACTGATAATAGTACCGATAATGTTCATTTTCCATTGTTGCCCACTAGTCCATCTGAGTCTCCGGCTGACACCTTGCAAGTGTCTAAGAGAGCGCCTCTAGTCAGATCATTGTCGAGTCAAGAAGTAGTCGACAGTAACAAGGACAATCAGTCCTTAGTCGATAGCGAATCAGGATCAATGAAGAGTCCCGACTCTGAAACATTGCCTGGAAATAGGCCGAGAAGCAGGACAGTGGGATCCGTTTCGTCCGATTTCAAACAAACTGGAAATCACAGTAGTCCATCAAGTGCAAATATTGGTGGATTCCTTCCTAGACCTTCGTTTGGTTCACTACTAACGGGTAAACTGAGGTCTGAAAGCGAGCTCAGTGTATTAACGCCGTTCAATAAAAAGGCGTCACCTAGTCCGCGTCCTTCGCTCTCAGTCAATTCAGGTACTGAAGAGAAGCTGCCCGAGAGGTTAACTGATGCTGAAGGGAATTTGGAGTCCCCAGAGGTGTACTTGGCCCGAGTCAAAGCGACAACGACGGTTGGAACTTCTCTGGTTGCTTTATTATCTAGATTCGATACCCTCTTTTATAGAGAAGCGTTGCAGCTATGTGTCGACAATGAGTCGTTTTCAGGCGATCCGCTTGACATGGCGTTAAGGAAGTTTTTGATGCATTTCCGATTGCCCAAAGAAACACAGCAAATTGACAGAGTATTAGAAAGCTTTGCAATTACATATCACAAGAACAATCCCAACGTCTACTGTGATAGAGAAACAACGTACTTTATTGTTTTCTCGTTGGTCATCCTTCATACTGATTTTTTCAACAAAAGTAATCGCCATAAGATGGCGAAGCATGAATATGTTAATAATACGCGATCTGAGACTGTTTCTCAGGTTGTGCTGGAGGTTAGTATTTTTCCACTCAAAGTTCCATCTCCCTCCGTCCCGTAACTAACCAATTTCTAGTGTTTTTATGATAATATCACATACACTCCCTTCATCCATACGGATGAAGACGTTTTACCCTCGAATAGAGCTTGGACTAGAAGAAATACGGCTTTTAGGAATGCAAAGGACCTTGTTGATCCTTATACACTGTTGCTGGATAATCGCCTTAACACCCTTCGACCAAAATTGGAGCAATTGGATCTCAACGACAAATATGATTATGTTAGATCAGAATCAAAGGAAACTTTCCTAAAATTACGGGACCAGTTTGTTTATGGGCCCTATCTTCAATTTGTATCTGAGAGATCACGGCCAGAAGCATTCATTGACCGGTCGGAGCCAGAGGACTTTGGTTTGGCTAATCCTCCGGGTATGGTCGACATTAAGGTTGTAAAGGTAGGCATCCTATGCCGTCGGGAAGAGTCGTCTAAGCTTGCGCTGTATTCCACCAAAGTCTGGAAGGAATGGGGTGCCATCTTAACGGCCTCTCGCTTATATCTTTTCAAAGATGTAGGGTGGGTCAAGTCGACTTTGCTGTCCCTTCAAGATTCAACTTCGACAAAGGGGCAATCTTTACATGATTCGCACACGTTAGGAACCAGGATAATTCGCGTTCCTATGGATGGCTTCAATGCTAGCGTTGTTTGTTCGACCAAGAATATGATTGCTCTTACAAGCAAGCTATCAGATCGCCAAAAGCATTCTTTTTTTGTTGGCAGCGAGGGAGACTCTAGAGGCGACTCTGCAAATAAAAATTGGTTTTCTGCGGAATCAGCAGATGAAATGAATGACTGGATTTTGAAGATAAATTATGCGGCTTCTTTTAACACTTATCATATTGGCATTCATGGAATTAGTAATTCTCGGGATGATTTGAAGCATATTCGACACTGTAGTCAACCGTCAGGGTCATCTCTGGTAGAACTCGGGAAATCCAAGAGCGAGTCCTCTCTGGACTTGAAATTAAACCACAACAGTAATGAAAATATAGTTGAGGATGACGGCGTGTACCTTCACGATTATGCGTCAAAGAAGCATCAGGAGCGAGTTATTGTTGTAAGACAGGAGATAAACAAGATCCTCGAAGTCCTCAAAGAGAAGGAGAAGGAGCTGGAATTCGACATCCGTACCGGTAATCACTTGAAGCTATTGGCACCAGTTTTACCAAAGACGCGTGAAGCGGTTAGCGCTGCTGCTAGAGAACTGGTCGATACACTTGATACAAGATTTATAAATAGAAAGAGACTTGAGTGCTATCACAGCTTATTTGAATTGGAACTACAAGTTGAAACTGATTTCTGTAGCCAGCTTGGGATCTCAATTGAAGATGAGATTGTTGGAGCTCCTGAAGCTGGTGAGGAGTCCATTCATGGTAGTCTTTCGACGGATAATGAGTCCGTTAAGACTGCTGAAGAGGGACAGAGCATAAGAGATGACGAATCAATTAAAATCACAAGGTCTTTAACTCCTCCACATTCACCATCACGATCAGCACATTCACTATCACCATCAACGCATTCACTATCACGATCAACACGATCAACACATTCACTAGCGCCATCAAAATATACACCAACAAGACCCATCAGCATAGAACAGAATTCATCAGACATACTCAAAACTAGTTCTGGAGGTAATAACTACATTGCTGACAATTTGGAGGTAAACACCTCCTCAGCAACTAATAAAAAGCCTCAAATTTCAGTAGGCAGCATCGCGGATAAGCTTACAATTCCTAAGCGGTCGAAAAGCACATCCTCAAAACGAACTTCGCTACCGGATAGTGGTAACGATGATAGCATTTATGACAATAATGACAACGATAAGAATGAAAAGAGCAAAGAACGAAGCAACAACCAAAGAAGCGTTTCGCTACTTCGAAAAACCAACGATTTCACATTACTTGGCAAGAAATTCACGGTTGTTGAAGTAAACCCGGAGTTCGCTGCTACTCCGAACCACAATAGAACCACTTCACAAAGCGTAAACAATGACCGCAGTGACTCGGTCGGTATATCTCTCAACGAGCTTGAACCGTCACCATCACTTCATTCAGCATTGTCTTCTATATATTGAAGACCCACATTTCGAAATATTAAAAGGAATAATAGAACCCCTTGACATGGCATCAACGGGCTTGAACCGTCGCATCACTTCATTCAGCATCTTCTTCTATTTATTGAAGACCCAGACAATAGAACCACTTAGCATGACATCTATCAACGGGCTTGGACCGTAGCATCACTTCATTCAGCATTGTCTTCTATTTATTGAAGACCCAGACAATAGAACCACTTAGCATGACATCTATCAACGGGCTTGGACCGTCGCATCACTGCATTCAGCATCGTCTTCTATTTGTTGAAGACCCAGACAATAGAACCACTTAGCATGACATCTATCAACGGGCTTGGACCGTCGCATCACTGCATTCAGCATTGTCTTCTATTTACTGAAGACCTAGACGTCGGAATATTAAAAGGAACAATAGAACCACTTTGCAAAGCATAAACAATGACCGCAGTGGCATGACATCTATCAACGGGCTTGATTCAACATTGTCTTCTATATATTGAAGATCCATATTTCGAAATATTAAAAAGAAAACAAAAATGACATTTCTGGCTATATATTTCTTATTTTTGCATATATTTTATTTATGACTTTATGACTGTAAACCAAATAAATTTTAACGGCGGGTGTTCCGTATTTCAATTACAACTCGTGATGAAGTAACAAGTACTAACTGTTGCAGTGAATGGTTCGAATCGGATGTTATATTTCTCACCGATATAGGCAGTACATCGCACTATGCCGCCCGTCATTCACAATATCATTACATTATTTATATAGAGGTCAGTTCGATACGAAAACAAAAAAAACTACATGTTTATTCCCAATCATCTTCGTCTTCATTCTCATCAATCGACTTGCTGGTCGACGGAGGCTTTGTATCGGTAGAAAGGTCCACAGTCGAATTCGTCTTGGAAACCAAATCATAGCTGCCATCACTAGAAGATCGTGTACTCGTGGAATTAGAAACAGCGGCTTGGTTAATAACACCACTAGGTAGCTTTTTTCCTTTAAGAGTACTTCCATTTTCGCCATCCTGTCCATCTTCTTCTTCGTCGTCTTCCCAAGAAATATCCTTTTCTTTTCCCACTTGCTCGGATGCCTTTTGCACTAGGAGCTTTCGTCGTTGTTCTTGATCTTGAATCTGTTTTCTCATGTAATAATATTTGGCCCAGAACTCGGTATAGGAAACCTTTTCAGGAACGAGGGATTCCATCAAAGTACGCAATGGCTTATATCTGTCGAGATCGTCAGCAATGGCTTTTGTATTAGCATCAATATTGAACTCCTTTGCAAATGCCTCGTAATCAGGTTCAGTGGTAGTAGTCAAAAATGGTTGACTCGATGTGTGTAACGCGTGTAGTTGAGCGTCTAGACGGGTGGAATAGATTTGAGTACGAACTGCTTCTGGCACATCAAACAAGATCTCGGCAGGGGCGTCTTCTCCGCTTTCAGAATCATCATCACGGCCGCCATTTTTAGAAGATCCAGGAGCATCAACCGTCACAGCGTCTTTCAAAAATGATTTCACGTCTTTACCGATTTGACCAACATATGAGCCGGCGGCATTCTCTAACTTTTCCAAATCTCGATCCAAAGTATCAATATAAAGTTGGGCACGTTTGGTCAATTCGGAGAGCATGGTGGATGCAGACAAGCCATCATTGATGGGAGATGAAGATATGGATAATTTCTTAACCACGGTTTCTTGCGAAGAAGAAAGATCATTAGGTGTAGATGGTTTACTAGTTGCGTTGGACAGGGTCGACGAGGAAGTTCCTGGTTGCTCGTCTATGCCTTGATTTGATAACAAAGTTCCGACTTCCTTTCTAAGCGCAGTAATATCCTTTGAAGTCTCCTTTAAAGCATTCTCCCCTTGTTTCTTGACGGAGGCCCATAGTGAGCCCCAGTTGGTCTTTGTGGCAGCATTGGACAGTCTTGTATAAGCATTTTCAATCCCAGTTTCGAGTTTATCAGCTGCGTAGTCGATAGAAGACGGTTCTTTGGGCGCATTGGGGGACGAAGGGGTAACGTCGGGATTGGATGCGTTCTCGGTCTCTTCTGATGATGGTTCACCTGGGGTAGCTGGAGTACCAGCAGCAACTTGAAGCTTATCGTAAACAAAATCCATCTTATCAGTATATGTTGAAGTGGTTTTAGAAGCTCTATATGTTTATCGGGAATTAAGATATCAGTATGCGTGCCTCTATTTGGCGGACTGGGTCGGATCGTGAAGTAAGGAGGATGTATATGAGCGACTAAATAGGGTTGTTGATGTAATGAGGTAGGATGTCTTTTTAGTGTCTGTCTGTCTATCGTTGCTCTTGGCTGGGGAATTGATACAGCCGTGCCAGTCAAAGCGATTCCACCTTTACACTATATATTTTGGGGCTTGGGTGACACGATACCCTAGCGAATGTTATGAGGTTCAGGGATCTGAAACGAAGCAAGGGATGTCGATGAGAGTTGTTTATGAAATGCAGGTGGAGAAATTGTATTACAGGATAGTTTTAAGTGTCTCTCAAGTATCTGAGCAGGACTCTATTTGAGTGGATCACAGTGCCCGCTTTTAAAACTATAGATAGTTATCATGGTCGATCAGTAGTTGAAGAACATTTTACGCAAATTTATACTATATTTCTATTTATAATATCGAAAGCAATCTCTTTTAGTATCACTCTTAAATACAGGAGCTCTCCACTCAAGCAGGGACCGTCGATCAAGACATCGAAACTGCTTGATCACTTTAAATCCGCATATCGCATGAGGATCTGCCAAAATGGCAATAACTAGTAGTTTATGCAATAACTCTTATTTAATGACATGCCACTGTTGAGCCAGCGAGCCAGTGGTGTTCTTACAATTGTACTGCTGCTAGAGGTTCGTTCAGCATACCTACTTACTTTCTGAAATGGCATCCGATTCACCTGAAACCTCGCCTAGAGAACAAAGGATCATAGCTCCGCTACGGTTTGGCCTTATACAACCCAATCTCTATCGAGGCAGTTATCCCCAATCTCACAGTGTACCGTTTCTTAGGCGGTTGGGCCTAAAAAGCATCGTATCCTTGACCCCAGAACCTTTACAAATTCCAGAGGTCGTTCAATTTGCAAACGAGGCCTCAATAAAGCTTATTCATATTGAATGTGGAGAAGCGAAATCCAAATCAAAGAAAAAACGCGGCGTGCCAGTTCAGCATGATGTCGTACAACGAGCTGTCGAATTAATGATTAATGCCGATGCAGCGCCAATGTATATTCATTGTTTAAATGGATCGCAAGTAACATGTTTGGCAGTAGCGTGTCTTCGCAAGCTGAGTTTCTGGTCAATGGCATCAATTGCAGAAGAGTTTCTGCGATACTCGGAGTTAGAGGCGGCTGATGAAACTTTCATTGAACAATTCCGGGCCCAGATATCTGTACCTCGAAACACTGTTCCTTGGATGTGGAAAGGTTTATCGAAAACAGGAGTTGTCCGCAATCATCCGACTTTAAAACTTAACGAGGAGCCAAAAGATGAACCAAAGAATGAACCTAAAGAGTATGAATTAGACGAAATGAAACCCTGACACCAGCGAAACTAATGAAACGATCTATATAGAGACCTTTGGAACTTATTGATTCTCCTTAATCTCTTCCTGGGCGCTTCGTCGCTAAGAATCGTGACTACTGTACGAATCCGTCCGGTGTTGAATGGCACATTTGGTTTGTCTGGCACCACGGTCCAATCCAATAGATATAGTTTATTGGTCCAAGATGCCATGATGCAATTAGTTGTATAGAAACGTTTGTCGATTGGACTGAAAATTTAAACACGGAGACCGGTGATGAGCTGTTTCGTGGGTCCATATATTATGGCTCTTCCAGGACATGCTCTATGGTCCACTTCTTTCATGATATCCAATCATCTAATTCGTATATATTATTACAGATTATGCTCATCTAGATTCATATTTTTTGTATCTCGTATATCATTCCGGGAGTTTTGAAACCCTAGTTTGGTTTGTCTTGCTGTCTTAGTCCCATACCCTTCAAAAATTCGACACCTTGCTTATACTCTTCTTCTTTCTTGGCCTTGGACCAGTTCAACTCCTTGGCCATGACATCAACGACAGCCGGTAATGCTTCGAATGCAGCTTCGCAATTTAAAAATGCTAATCTGGTTCTTCTAGCCAGGAAATCCATAGGGGAAGTAGCATATTCGTATCTCATAGCATAAAGAAGCTCTCCATCGATGTATGGATAAGCAGGTACCAATCTAGTACCACGAGGATGATTGGGATTAGGATTGGGTGTAGTTAATTCGGCTACGGTGAATGCTCTGGTACCATAGTTCTCAGATAAATGTTGGGCGATTTCTGGTTCCAAGTTATATTTCTGAATCAAGTCAATATAACGAAGAGGAGTCCAGCCTTCAGCACCCACCAACTTAATCTTTTCAGTCTGACTGCTGCTAATACTAGGGTTGAGTTTGAACTCATCAATACAAGTGTCTACAGTTTCTTGAGCCATCTGTCTAAAAGTGGTCCATTTACCACCAGCAATAGTAACCAACCCCGATTCAGACATGGTGACAAGATGGTTTCGTACGACACCTTGAGTCCCTTGAGCCATCTTAGCAGGGTCCATTACAAGAGGACGTACACCCGACCAAGCAGCTTGAACGTCATCTCTTCTAACGTCAATTTTACCATCAATATAATGCTTGACTTCTTTAAGGACGAAGTTGATATCCTTCTCCGAGGGAATAGGATTCCGTTCAACATCACAAGGAACATCGGTAGTGCCAGCAATGGTAGATCCTTGCCAAGGAAGGAAGAAAATTACTCTACCATCAGAGGTAGCCGGATCAAGAAGACCCATGTTTTTAGGAGAGTACCAGCCAGGTAACACAATGTGGATACCTGAAGATGGAACGACGATTTCAGGAACATTCTGATCATCAAATTTACGAATAGAATCACTAAAAGGACCAGTAGCGTTTACTACAGATTTACCAGAAACAGAGAAAGTCTCTTCAGAAGACGAAGTAGACGCCAAATCACGGGCGTCAATTCCTATGAGTTTACCATTTTGATCTTTTCTTAATCCAGTCACCTCGACGTGGTTAATGACGTCGGCGCCAAGTTCTTGAGCAGTTAAAGCAACTGATACATTTGTTCTAGAATCATTATGAGATCCGTCATAATAGACCACAGCGCCTTTCAGTCTATCGTCGTTTAACATCGGGAAGGCCTCCAAAGCCTTACCTCTAGTTAAAATGTAGGAAGACTCGAGATTCCGTTTACCAGCCAACAGATCGTAACATTTGACGCCTACCCAGTAGTAAGGCATCTGCCACCATTTATAAAGAGGAATCATAATTGGCAATGGGAATGATAGATGAGGAGCAATGTCTAAGAAAACTTTACGTTCATGAAGAGCTTCTTTGACTAACTTGTATTGCTCATAGTCGGCATGCCAGACTGCTTTCTCAAGATAACGGACTCCGCCATGGATGAGTTTGGTGGATCTGGAAGAGGTACAAGAAGCATAGTCATCTCTTTCGACCAGAGCGACTTTGAGGCCTCTGGAAATAGCGTCGAGAGCGACACCAGCACCAGTAGCACCGCCTCCAATAATGATGATATCGTAGCTGTCGGTTGTTTTAAGCGATTTAAGGATTTCTTCTCTGGATCGAGGTTTTTGTTGTGGAGATGGAACGAATGGTTTGTAGGTAGCGTCCTCGAGCTCGTCGTTTCTAGTCAAATCCTCATCAGCAAAGAAAAAGTAGTAGAGCGAAGCTCCGAGCGCAACCGACCCACCAGTTAAACCAGCGAGTTGGACGAAATTTGAAGCGGTGCTGGGGTTGGGGCCAGTGCCAGTGCCAGAGCCAGACTCTGATCCATTTGATCTTCTAGCGGTAGATGAGAATGATCTAGAATTGACGGTCCTGGTGAGGTTGCGATTTAAAGTTCGGAAGCCATTCGATCTAATACTAGTAGTAGCCGATCTGGCTACGAGCTTAGCACTTGATTTTAAAGCACTACTAGACGACATTGTTTCGTAAACAAAAGCCAAAAGTTATTTTTACCAGTTTTATCCGGCAAAAATTCTTGTATGCACTTAGTAGAATTTCAATAGAATTTCCAGCAACTGACTCAATTATGTCTTATCTCGGTCGATTAATTCAACTCGTTGTATAGTTTGTTATGAAAATAACAGTCTTTACAACCAAGAAAGTCAATGGATAATTGCTGGTTCGAAACACGAAAAGAACCAAACCAAAATTAAGAAAAAACTGTCTGAAACGAAAAGATTCTTAATGACTCGTTAGTGCCAGCCTTTATATGTGTCGGGTATATTGACTGAATAAGTGTGCGTGGGATTCAGAACCTCTTTTTTTCGCCCAATCCGTGGGTTAGGCCAATTTTATATCGGGAGAAACATTAGTGAGGTGAGCGAAGCACGCCCAATACGTGGGGGAGAAAGTCGTGGGGGTGGGAACCGTGTCTCTGACAAGAAAGACATGCTAAGACGCGGGGCCTTTGGAAGAAGATTCGTGGGGGAAAGCAGACGATAGGAACTAAAAAAAGGGGTAAAGGACTTGACAAACGGATTGTTTAGGCTTATGAGTTCGTGAGCCATTACCGTCGCTATTAGAAAGGTCGGAAGATGAATTGCTGGTATATTAACAGTTCAGGGAGATTGCTTATGTTAGGTAGAAGATCCACACGCTCATCTCTGTATATCAGGTAATTCGTTCCGACCATTTATTTTTGGATAATCTGTCAGATGAGATGAGAAGGACAATTGGTATTGGTAGATGGTCGATGAGAATGAACGGATGAATTAGTTGACAACCTTAACCCTATATACACGCCCAGGCCCGCTCGGCATTAAGACAGCACGACCAGTTGTCCCAACCATGCCCACCAGTCTAGGCGTAAAGAAGGACATGCAATGTTTTTCCGGCCGGAAAAAATACGATTTTCGGGGACTGGAGATGATGATAGACATGCAATTTCAATGTTAATCAGGTTGTAATTTATTAAAATTGGAAAGTATAGGTAGGGTTGGGTGTAGAGGGGTGGCATTTTGTAGTATGAATTTATGAGCTCACTGTTTTGTAACGTATATATGGTACATATAGGTGGTATATACAGTAGCAGGATATATTATATCAGTATATGAGCGTACAGTATGAGAATACCGTAAGTATTTTAAATACATGATATCAATATACATTTAGTCATAAAACCCTCAAATGCATAATATAACACTTTCAAAACTCTGCGAAGCCCAGCGGCCGGAGTACTCCAGCTGTATCAAGCTCAGACCTCGTTTTCTATTCCCGTTCTTATCTATGAAAATATTAGAGGTACCGCGAAACCAATAAGAAGACAGCCGTCTGCTAAGGATGTCTGTTAGACGGCTTTTACAAATCTGTCAATCACCTTTAATCCCCGCGGTATAGTTGTTTCTTTAACATCAGCAACTCGACTAATCCTGATCTCTCCCTTAGAAACGTTTGTCGGTGCCTATAGTGCACCTCCGCGGAACATCTCTCGGCCTTCTCCAGGTGCGCGTCCTGTATATTGGCAGATCAGATCAATCAATACCCAACTGCCACTTCCACTGCCACGGCTACATCACATCCACATTACCCGGCTGGTGAAATACACCCCTGAAAAACGAGATGATTTACGGCTGCCGACAGATATGCCAATGCCGAGGTTAATCGGGAACGCGAGCGCATCGGCATTTGCTCTCATTAGTTGATGGCCCGTTAAACCAACCGCACTAGGAGTTTCTCCTGATCTGCGCCCTGAAATCATATAAATATCCCGCTAATCCTCCAAACACAACACTATTTGCTTAATTCACCCCATACTAACAATATTATTTTCTAATAACCGCTCATCATGACAAAGATAACTGTGGATAAATGTAATGAGGTGTTGAAAATTCTCGTAAGCGGGATCCCAGATATGCCCGGGTTCGGAATCAAACTTTTGCAATTGGCCAAATTCACAGATATTAGAAAAGAGAATGGTATACAAATTGCACAGTTTGCTATCACCACCGAACCATGGATGCAAAACGCTTTTGAGATTGTTCATGGAGGTTGTACTGCTACGCTGGTGGATTATTTAACTACATACGCATTTATTGCCTACGAGAAGTACTGGGAAGGACTTGAATCAGAAGACGATTATTTCGAGGTTGCTCATAGAGCAGTGACAGAGTTCGGTCTGTCTCGTCATATCTCAACTCAGTATTTAGGAGCAATTCCTATTGGGGTTGAAATATACTGTGACGTCAGACTTGAATCCAGTACCAGTAGATTCACTCATGCTTCGTGTCGAATTCACAATGGTAAAGGAAAGACGTACGCTACGGGAATTCATGACAAAGTAAAACAAGGTTTTAGGGGACAGTCTAATTTATAGATGATGATGGACATGGCTTAGCATTAGGAGTTGGTTATGTGCATGTTTTTAATTTTGTATTTTACTTTCTTATAGATTCATATTAATATTTCTATTTCTATTTCCATAATAAAGAAATCGACCTATATCATCTGCTTATTTTACTATCTGTGTTATTCCGATGAACGCGCTCGAGCACGGTTGTCCTCGATGATCACGTCCATAGATAAGATAGTCGGCCAGTAGCCGCGCCCAACCGGGCGGCTATTCTAGCTGCCATTGTGGACCGGAATTTATAGATTATCTTCGGTTGGTCGCAAGACTGGAGAATGTCACAAACATATATTAATTAAAGGAAAAAAAAATTAGCAGCGGCAAATTGTGATTGCGTTGCAGCTAATTGTATATAAGAGCATTATAAAGTGCGACAGAATACGAACACAGAGACAGACATAAACAAAAAAACGAAAAAAAAAATTGATTTTAAAGAAAGTCTTCCCGCTTTAACTGTCTATTTATGACTGCATTCCCAAAGTTTCTTGTCAGACGTCAACGGTAGAACCTAACGAACCCACTTGGAACCTGATACTCATTATCCGGCATCTCCCTAGTATTGTATAGAGTGAAGACTCATTAGGTAAATTCTAGTCAGGAAGGGGAACTTAAATTGATACACTCTTATCTATAGAATGAGTGCTCCTGGTGTAGCTAATGATGTCATGCCAAACACCGGTACCGGTCAAGATCGTTCATTCCCTGTCAATGATACTTCGGGGTTAGATTCCAGTTCGGCTGAGGCTACCCAGCGGTCGAGACGTGTATGGACTGCTGAAGAAGATGAAAAGCTTCGTCTATTGGTCTCGTACTGGGGTGATCAGTGCGGGAAAAACGGCCAATGGGATAAAATCAGCTCTAATTTCGAAAGCTGGACCAATAAGGACTGTCGCAAGCGGTGGTTCCATTCGCTGGATCCTAAACTAAAGCGAGGCCGGTGGACTGAACATGAAGATAAAGTATTGGTGGATGCATATAAAAAAATGGGTCCAGTATGGTATCGCATTGCCCAGCTGATTCCTGGTCGAACCGATGACCAGTGTTCGAAACGGTATAATGATGTTTTAGATCCGAAAATATCAGATAGATTAAGACCGTGGTCACCAGATGAAGATGCCAAACTGCAGGAGCTGGTACAAAAGTACGGGAGGAAATGGAGAACCATTTCAAATGTGATTGATGGAAGAACCGGCTTGACATGCAGAAATCGGTGGAGAAAGTTGAATTCACCCAATGTCAAAACATCTTCTGTGAGAGACAAGACGAAGAATTCCAGCATCTCTGAAACTATCAAGGTTAAATCTGAAAGCGACAATCCGCGTTTGGGGGTAAAGACGCCGACGCCGATTCAAGATTCAGAAATTAGAATGTTCTACCCTCCGCAATCTCAGCAGCAGGAGCAGGCACAACATGTACAACAACAGCTACAACATTTACAGCAGCTACCACCTGGAGATCTAGTTGCTGTAGATGAGTCGGATGTTATAATGTCAAATGGCAGCAGCCCAACATCATCATCTAATGCCAGCGCCACTTCAGCATCTGCTGCTATGAGAAGTAGCAACGGCGATTCGGCTATTCGAAATGCAATTCCCGTACGACATCAACAAATACCCACTAATTATCAGCCTTCCAACGGTCTGTCGCCCCAACAAAAGAGAATGGATACTAGCAATAATGCTAATATACAGGTAAATATCCCACAACTGCAATCTACTCAACAGCAGGCATATAACGGAAATTTCAACTCAGATAATGGCGCTTTTATGATTCCAAGTTCCGTGACAACCGGATATGCCTATTCGTTAGGCGAGCCCATAAATGCTAGCAATAGACAGGAAGCATCTTCTGAGTCAGCCAATTCGCCATCTATCTCATACAGAGATTTGGAGATATTGGTTGAGCTGGCATCTAAATCTGGCCAAAAGATTGTCATCCACCAACACAATCATTACCATTATCACAGAAACCCACCATCTCCACAAATGACCAGTACCAGCGGAACTGCCAGTCGCCAACTGCCCGATCAGGTGCCTCCTCCTTCCTTATCAACGAACAACAACAGCAGCTTATCAACAAGGAGCGCAACTGACTACTGTCCTGTACAACCACAAATAGAATCGCATCCCGTACAGAAGCGGCCGATGCCAGCTGAGGGAGCTGCTGTTTCTCCACCTCCCTCTCGACCGTTAGTCGAGACTTTGCTAGCACCAAGCCGTACAACGACTACGAGCTCAATAGGACTCGGCACGGGAACTTCACTTACTCCAGAAACAACTACTCCCGGTACGTTTCTCGATCTGTCAGTCATTGATAATGATAACTTTATGTTTGATGAGGCAGATCTCGACTTTGATATAGGAGAGTTCCATGGTATTCCTTTCAATCCGTCATAAATAGTCGTCGATCAACTGGAGTCCACGCATATTTATTTTATTTATTATTCTACTAGTAATATACATTTGTTAGAATCCTTATCTGGAGGGTCTGCGGGTGCTCTAAGCGTTCATGCTCTTTTGGGAAATTTTTGAATTCTCGCTTTTTTATTATCTACGAGTCCGAACAGAGTCTGGGCGTAGAAATGAAAAAAAAAAAAAAAAACATAAAAAACAGGGCCACAAATATATATCTACATATACGTATAAAACAGAATTTAAGCAGGTCCTGATAACCCGTCATCCTCCAAATCGTCTTCATCGTCGTCGTTCTGACTAAGGGCTATCCACATATGTCTCCATCCACCACCAGCAAATTTCACTGGCGACTCACCATCGTTCACAAACCCTAGTCTTTCGTAAAAAGGAACCAGTCGATCATGAGCAATCAGAGAAATCCGATCAGCAATATGTTGGGTAGTGATTCTCTGAATATAATCACGAAGCAGAATAGTCCCGATAGATTTACCTTGATAAGTCGGGTCGACGACTACCGAGTGGATTCCAATGGTACGGCCCTCTTCATGGTGACCACGAGGATCTTTAGGATCGATTGCTCTAGCGTATTCATCTAGTTCTGGGATCTCCATTGATTCATCAGTCACATATTCTGTGGTCATCTTGGTAGCCAAGATATGGGCCACTAATTTTTCCGACGAAACACAAGACTTTGAAGGCGGCAAATTATTGCTACTATTACCTGTTTCCTCATTAGCATCGGAAGTCTCTCTATCGGCACTGAATTCTCGAATAAAAACCCCCGAACTAAGCTCAGGGCATATTTTTAATCGATATGTACATTTTTCTTTAGAGCATCGTTCTTCTGGCGGGAATCCCAGTTGTTCGACACGAAGAAACGCATCGACATCTTTAAGGCCCAATGGCCTCACCACAGCGTGAGGGGGTAGATCGTAAGTCATTGTTGGAGAAAGGAAACGTCGATAAAGGTTGAATAACTGCGAAAAAAATTTGAACTATGAGATAAGAAGCAAGTAGCAAGGTTAATGTTTTTTTTTTGGGCTGATAATTTATGACTCTATAGTGTAAAGAAGTCAAGTAAATATTATTGCCTAATATTCACCAGCACAAGCAGATCAATACAATTCGAGTCCAATTCAAAATACCCAAAACCCTCTTTTTCTCTCAATCTTTCCAGTGGAACCGAAAGTTGAGACTTGAATATGTGGTCTTATAGGTATTTATGCCTGTCGGCACCAGATCATTCTCTACATAAACGACCAGTTTACACCTGCACTTCAAGGTTCAAAGCCTTGTGCGGCTAGATGGGTGGTTTGTGGAGACGGGCTGAAGTGGATGAGGAGGTCTCAGTTGCGTTTGTGTGACTTGTTCGAGCTTAATGAATATGTGGGGAAGCAGAAGTAATAGTTGTTGGGATCAACGAAATATGGATGGCCTGGTGCTCAAACAAATAATAGCTTGGGAGAGGGAGATAGATTAATGTTGCTATTACCGGTTGCGAGCTAGATAGTCACTGGTCAATGGTTTATAATTTAGAGGAAGCATTACAATCAATTTTTCAATTCAAGGTAAATAATAGATGATGGTCGACAGAGCTTGAATTGGAGAATGGAATGATTATAATACCTAGCCGCTGCTGCAGGTGGAGTAAACTTAACCGGCTATTCAGATCACTTCTCCAGTGCCCTGCTGCTATCTAATGTAGTATTTCAAACAGCCTAGTATCTCGTCGTGGACGTTAAGATACCACGGTTCGCTGTACACGCCAGAGTCGTTATTGTCGACCACATAATGATAGCCGAGAAGCGAAATGAAACAACCGATATTGGTCAAATTATAATTCATCAGTGATAAGATTGACTGAACAGCGGACCAGTTTCATATAAACCCTACAACTGAACATTAAAAAAAAAAAAAAAAAAAAAAAACTACAGCACCTTCTGTTCACGCCTGGTCTCCCACGGCATTACTGATCAAGGCTCTCAGAGGCTTGAATATGATTGATCGGACGGGAAATCTTATTTTACTCTGGATATGGCCGTAGCTGTTCAGTTTGGTAGTACAAACGTGGTAAGCCCATGTGTTCACGTGATGCCAAGTACGAAGGTTAGGGTTGTTTGTCTGGCGTAAGAAGTGAAGAGGCCATGTCTGAGGTATTTTCCGCTTTTAGACACAAGTGACAGGGAGTCAAGCTTATTGGAGATAGAATGTCAACGTCTATGTGAATGAATGAATGAATGAAGATATATTCAGTCATTCATTCATATAATTATTGTTTACACCGGGAGGTTGAGCGGAGAAACCCCATGCGGATTTCGAAGCTTCTCCTGGCTAAACAAACACTATTTACAGAATCAATCCAAGCGCTCTATGAAGTCATGACTCCTGAGGCGATAACGCAAGACCGGTATCATCGCAGGAAACCACCGTGGCTGGTGCCAGATCACCAACGCGAAATGAATGCCAAGACAGTCACAAGAGAACTCAAGAAAACGATTCACAAACGAAATAATGCCCAATGGGAATTAGAATATCGAGAGTCTGCAAAAGGCGAGTTCTACCGGTCCATAACTCTCCCCAGTTTATACAATGCAGTCAACAAAAATCCCTTAAGACACTTCATTGCGGAGTGTCCGAAAAACGAACTCAGCAAGCTAACACAACTCCGAACTGCCAAAGGGGCTTTAGGCCTAAGAAGGGCTTAGAGGCAGTCTTAGCATTCTTAGCTAAGTTGCCTCACCTATTATAGATGGCGCTCTCATAGTAGAGCTAAGCTAACATCGGTTTTTTCTCAGTAGGTTTACAGGTCGAAGACCCAATTTGCCGAACGGTGTTCCCGTATGTTCATTGAAATTTCAATGGGAAATCCAGCAACATCGCAACATTCCGAAATCAAACTATATCCAATAATCAGCCTGAAACCGGGCCAATATCAGAACAGTCCTCCTTAGAGATAGATAAGTCATGGAAATTTATTTGTATAATTTATTTGTTGTATAGGACTTTAATCAAGATATATTCTTTTTTTTTTTTTTTTTTTAATGAATATATCTTGATTAAAGTCCTATACAACAAATCAAGATATATTCATTCATTCATGAACATAATTGCGCTTGTGGGGGGAGAGCGAAGATGTTAGACACCTTCCGAATGTCAGATTACCGGCTTGTTGTAACCACGAACATCTAGCGAGACATAAGCCGGGTAACATCTAGCAAAAAGGCAATTCAGCCCATTGAGCCGCACTTGTCAAGGATAAGGTCTTATGGAATTAATGTTTGTCAATGCGTGTAGTTGTCCGATATAGTGTAACGGCTAGCACGGTTCGCTTTCACCGAGCAGTTCTGGGTTCGATTCCCAGTATCGGAGTTTTTTTTCAGACAATTCATTGGCTATATTGATATATTTCTCCCTCACAGTAGAGAAAAGGCAAATATGTATCTATTTTACTAGTATAAATGTTTTTACAGTGATCAACAGGCACGCCAGATAAAGTTTTCTCTAATTGTCAAGTCCAGGTATGAGATATTTTGCGTCATATGATATATACTACATTCAATACTCATTTAATTCATCTGCCACCAATTGTGCTAACCCATAGAATGTGCTGATCATTTTTACCAAGGCTTAAACAATGGTCTCAAAATATATATATTTTTTTATTTTTTCGACGGGACTGGCATAAAATAGATCTATCTATGTTTACCGCTGCCGTGCTGCCTGGTGTCTTAGATTCCTCTGGCGTGCCTATCCGCCTCCCAGAATTTAAGTTTGATGATTCATTTTGGCAAAGAGGCGGAAGAGTAATCTAACACCCGTAAACTTTGTCGGCATATTTATTTAATATTGCGTCCAAAGGGCCAATGAATGATATCATTTGTCATGCAAAAGTTAGGATTCGACTAGACACTTTTTGTACTATTATATAAAAATACATGTGAATAGATAAGAAACATGTGAAGTGTTGGATCGTGGAACTTCCTATTGCGACAGAGGCATGAAATTTAAGGAATGCATTGATATACGATATGTGATAATATATACGGTGCTTTATATAAAAAAATATGCTCTAGTATTAAATGAAAACTATTATAACTAAAAAAGCTGTGATGGGCTCCGATTCATACCTGTCACTGGTGATGTAGGAGAGTAATGACTGGTAGCAGCACTTCCTCGTCGTCCTCCTTGTGCAAAACTGGGGGTGCGACTATGAGATATATAGTGATTTTCAATGGGTTCAACAACGGATTGGTCCGGTGCTGGATAACAGTAATCTAGCATAGATTCATTGTCGTTATCAATATATGTCGACTTCTTTGAATCCTGCTTGGAATTGTCATCTGTAGAACTTTCTCCTTTACCTCCATCGTCGAATTGATAGTCTTCAATTCTACCCTTCGCAGGGTATCGTTGCTTCTTACGCCTCATTAGGAAGATGCCAGCCAATAATGATACCAGTGCTATGGTACCGATAGGAATGGCAACAGCAACCGCTACTTTGGAACCATGGTCAAAGGTGGCAGTGGACTTATCGGCAGCTCCTGTAATAATTGGCCCAGGATCAGTGGTGAAGATTTGGCCACCGGCAACCCATTCTGTTAAAGTAGAGGTATAGACAGCAACTCCTAGTGGATTATGAGATGTGGTCACAAATACAGTTTCGGTTACACGTACCACAGGTCTAGTGTTTGATGTAGTAGTTGAATGCGTAGAAGAAAATATTTGACTTAGTAGTGTTGGAGTTGGACTAGGCGATGGAGACGGCGAGGGAGAAGGAGACGCCGAATGCGATTCAACCGTTGTTGTTGATCCGATGGAACTATTATGTGTTAACGTGGCACTCGAGGATTGTTTCGATGAAGATGGAGAAGGAGTGGGGCTTTCAGAGGGAGTTGGGGATGAATGGGTAGTTGTCGCATCAGTTTGAACCGATGACCTAGTAGAGGCATCTGACCCAGTAAAAGAAGTCTGTATTGTGTCAGAAGAAGAATGAACTAAGTCATCTAGAGAAGAAAACGAAAATAAGAAGGTGGATGTCACTACCTGACTAAATGAAGAACTTACAATGAATGATGTTGGAATATGAGACGAAGATGGAATAGATGCAGATAGATTAGAAGATGGTGTTGCAGTCGAGCCAGACTGTTTTGAAGAAGTATCAAGAGATGACGACGATGATACAGAATCAGTTTTGCTAATACTTGATGAAGTTGTAGTCGTGCCTATAGTTGAACCATCTTTGGTTTGTGAGGTACTACTAAACGTAGTTAATAATGAAGTACTGATCGTGGATTCAGTATTAAGGGTTGAAGACACGAGGGATGTGGAAGGAGCAGAAGATGAGCTGTCTGTTGAGTTGACTACAAGTTATGTTAGAACCGGTGTGAAATGCGTGTGTCATCCATCATCTGTCTTATCTATAATCAGGCTTTGCGTGACACCCGGCCGTCTCTCAATCATCATCATCACTCACCAGACGGTATTTGTAAATCGGCCATGATATATCATCTAAAAGGCAATTTCCCCCGAAAATTCCGACAATCTCGTGAACAAGAGAACCAAGAAAATGTCGGAAGAGCTGCCTGATAAAAATTAAGCCAATATGATGTGACCT
Source organism: Sugiyamaella grinbergsii (assembly GCA_030579895.1). Classification (NCBI taxonomy): domain Eukaryota; kingdom Fungi; phylum Ascomycota; class Dipodascomycetes; order Dipodascales; family Trichomonascaceae; genus Sugiyamaella; species Sugiyamaella grinbergsii. The sequence goes on from JAKTRT010000011.1 coordinate 130,690, forward strand.
TGTTCACTGTAGATCTCTAAGGCGGCTTTTTCAAGGTATGCAAAAAATAGAATAAAACTACAATGGTAATAAATATACTACCAAAAAAGTTTAGCCAAATAGACCTGAACGTCCTTGATAACTAAAACAATCACTTTAGAAATGTACAGTTGTCGATTTTTTTTTTGAGTACCCTATCGCCCGTTATATAGCAAGACTTCGGGCGGTCCTAGAGGCAGTTGAAAGTTCCTTTGTAATTTAATTAAGGATTGCATGTGGCATGCGTCTGCAGACTTTCAGTTGCCTGCAGATGGGCGATCCTTGCCGGTGGGTAAATACGACTGCCGACAGAGACGACGACAATATGATAAGCAGAAGATATCCTCCACCACTTCATCGGCAAAATGGGTCTAGCGGGACCGTCAGTCAGTTATGTCTAGGTGTGCGAGTTAGACCGATCGTAAAAACATCATCCTGGCAACGAAAAAGACATGTGATTGCAGCACGAAGTTTATATTTAGACATGTATATATATTTTACATCTACTGTTTTTGTGAACTTGACCAATCAAATGGTAAAAATAAGATTGGGTCGCCGTAACCGCGGAGAAAATTGCTATTTATTATTTATGTACTTTACGTTGGAGCGCCCGCCATGTTGATGTCGACTGGACTGAACTGTGAAGACGTCACCTTTAAAAGGCTAGCCTTTCGTCGGCTGATTGTTGTTCGTATGGTGGATGTCGTGTACCTTTATTTACTCTAGCCGAATCTACGCTTAGAAAAAGCCCGCAATCTAATTATTATTCAACTGGAGATGCTTACACAAACTGACCGGAAAACACACTAACCACCACTTATATATATATGTATCTTTCCAGTCAAGGCATTTCCGCACGAAAATAATGGGCCGATAACATTAACCTTAATAGATGAAAGACAAAAACAATAAGCTGGCCATACTAACATGAAGGTTTTCTGAGTTTATAGTTATGGGGGAAAATAATTTTTTTTTTGCGCCAAATGGCTCATTTCACATAATCAATGAGAATAATTTATAGATATCATATCATATCATTCAATAAATTAACATATATTTTATATTATACTTTTTCTTTATTCATTCTATTTCTCACAACAATTAAAATTAGTATTATTTTACATGCTTCGACCAATGAGCCTCCTAGACTACTGTCTAGGAGTTGTTTTAACTCTTCTACTCTTCACCAAAGTAACATCCGTTACTCCCTGGACGCTTATACTGGATGTTCTCCCCGATGACCTTGAGGTAAGATTGGCACCATTCATATTCGGTTACAAAACCGCTAACACCAATCTAGTATTCAACCGCTCAATGTGTGGACTATGTCAGTTCTAATACTGAAGATGACTGTAACAATTCAGCTGAATGTTCGTGTGAAGTTTTGCAGAAAATAAACATCGACTGTTTCCAAGGTAATGAAAGTGAAGTAAGTTTGATATGTAGTAGATAACTCTAAAGTGCGAAAAAAGAAATCTAAGTGAAACTAACGCTATCAGGATAATATTAATGTTTTAGATGAGGCAACTGATGAATATTGTTCTTCTGTGTTTATCGTCGATTTTGAAGATAGTAACGATCAGGATCTAGATGACGAAGACGATGACAGCTGTACTGGAACTGGTGTAAACCTGGTAGACGGTGATGACGACCATGACGATGACGATGGCGATGATGATGACATCCGGTTGTCATCCATAGCTCCCATCAAGGTTAGTATTGCTGGTATGGCCGTCAATCCCGAAGATGAAGATGACTTCGACTTGCCGTGGATGAATGAGCCTATGGATCATGATTCACACCGAGTGAGCGAGGACGATGAAATAAACAAGGGTCACATGAACTTTTCCGATAATGATGACGATTCTCCAGAAGAAGACGATTCTTCTGACATTGACGTAGGATTCGAGTTGATGCCACCTGGAAACGTCAAGGAAGATCTCGATCAAGATGCCAACGAGGATGATTTTGACAACGATGAGTATGATATAGTTTCTCCCGCTTCTCTAGAAATCTCGATGACTGAAGATGACAACGAACTCTATAATGACTATTTCCGCCCTGACTACAATTATATGGTTTCTGATGAGTTGGATGACGAGGGGATCCGTCAATATTATGAAGACTCTGAAGATGACAGTTACTCTGGAGACGAAGGTGAAAACTCGTTTGAAGGTGAAGGGACTGCTGATGATTCGAGTGAAGCTATGCAGCAACATCATTACCAGCATGGAGATGATTATCGTCCTGATAGAAGTCAATTCGTAAACTGGCTCCAACGAACCGCGTTTCCTTCTCATATAGATTCCTTGCTACGCGTTGACCGTGATAGAGACCATCAAGGTCAACGGATGGACAACAACGGTAGTGGTGGTCGGACTCGGAAATATTCGGGCCCTCGTAGCCTAATAGGATCTCGTCGACAAAATCGATCAGCTACTAGTAATGGCCCGCCTCAAAACAACCAAGGGAGGGCTCTATATCCACATGGAGCTTACCCCAAGTACAGAAAAGACTCAAGAGCAGGTGCCAGCCGATATGGTAGAAATAACGGAAGAAATATCGCTATAGTCTATGACCGAATGGATCCCAACGGCGAGCCTCGTGATCTCGACTTAAATAACATCTGGTACTCCAGGTTACCATATCCGGAATTCCAGGGACAGATTAGACAATCCGCTCCAACAATAACTCAAACATCAACTGAAACATTTACACGTACCGTGACCACCAAGTCAGTAGTAACTGTGTCTGTCCCAGAAACAAAGACTATCACAGAATTTGTCACTGGAACTATTTCGTATGAGAAGGTTGATTCTACCATGACCTTCACCACTGAAGTACCTGCCAGCACCAGCGTTTCAACTTTGGAAATTGTCCATATCTCAACTGTTAGTGTGCCTGCACCAGGGGTGACTAAAACTGTTGTGGTAACAGTATATCCTGACTTATCATCAGTCAGAGATGGTAACACTGTCAGTCCTTTATCACAAGGAGCAAAGACGCAAGCGACTTCATCGGGTCTGAATGATGAGGCATACAGCCTTGAGACGTCTGGAAACATTTCTCCTGAGAGTCCTAGTCGTACAATTATCATTCTATCAATGACACCAAGTTCGATGGTAGAAGGAATGCCTATCCCAACTGCCGGTCACCCACAACAAATTCAAATAACTCTTCCGGATGAAAATGATATTGATATGACTGGGAATGAGGACAATGATGAGAAAGTAGTTGAAGATGGCTTGAATTTTCCCGAGAATGTGGAGTCTGAGATGATTCCCATTCAGTTTCATGATATGCTTATTCGACCAGAACCCAAAGTTGCAGATTTAGATGTGGCTGACGGCCAGCAACAGAACGACGATGATGACAAGGTGCCTTCTCCTTTAGTGGCCGGGTCAATGTTATCTTCTAATGAAGCTCCGACAACGGTCCCTTCTCCAGGTGAGAGATTGACCATTGATCTAATTAGTGGCCATCCTGACTTTGAGTCCAAGATGTCACCAGATATTAAGACGGACGAAGACAGGCAAACCGACACACCAAATGGGTCTGCAATTGAGTCAATGCCGGGAGCCTCTCCGTCAACAGTACCAGAAGCCTACCAGTCGACAGAAGCGGAATCGGTTCCAGAAGCTTCTCAGTCGACAGTAGTTGAGTCAAGTCCAGGAGCTTCCCAATCGACTGTAGTTGACTCAATGCCAGAAGGTTCTCAATCGACTCTAGTTGAATCGATCCCAGAATCTCCAGAACAGGCAGTAGCCGAACCAACGCCCGAATCGCCTGAGTCAGTACCCGAATCTCCTGAGCCAACACCAGCCAATCCTTTGCCCAAATCTTCTGAACCGGCATTCGTCGAACCAATGCCTGAACCTCCTCCATCGACCCTCATTGAAGCAATGCCCGAACCTTCTCAATCGACAACCGTTTCAGGCCCAGTCGAGTCAGCTACTGCAGCTGCAGCTGCTAAAGGTAAAGACAAAGACAAAGGTAAAATCAAGGGCTCAACTACGACCAAACGAGAAGAGCAATCGATTAAATCGAGAGATGAGAAACCGAAATCAGAAAATGACGACAAACCGTCTTCGTCCAGGGCATTGGCTCCCCTCTATACGAACATGAGACTTTCGCCGCCATCCGCGCTTTCTCACTCTGATAAAGTGTTGGCAAACTTAAACTCGGCTGCTGAAAGCCTCTCGTCTGGGTCTATGAAGCTTGATAGATTTGAAGGCATGGTTATGTTGTTAACGGTAACATTGGCGAGTATCACAATGGTATTCATATTATAAGGAGGAGAATTACGCTACCGAGATCATTCGACTATAAAACAAAAAGAACAAAATAGAATATATACTAAAAAGTTGTGTGCAAACTAAAAAAATGAGGAAAAAACAAAGATAAAATACATATTTGAAATAAATTATTGTACAGATTGCGTGAAGAGCGACGGAAAGTTGGGGTTAAGTTATATGGGGGTCGAACCAACGCCTAACCCTCGGTGAAACAAAACAAAAACGCACACTTATTTGGAAAAGTATTCAAGATCCCTTCCCTTCTTCCACACATCTGTCAACAAAATATAAAATGACTTTGGAAGCAATTATCGCGCCGTCGATTCTTTCTGGTATGTAGAACAGGGTGCAATGTTTTGATTTGTATATATTGTACAAAATGTGGCCAAGTCTCGAAAAGACAGGCACGCAAACTGCCATCTAACCACAGCATAGGTGACTTTGGAGATCTCGGCCGGAACTCGCAGAAAATCGTCGATGCTGGAGCCGATTGGCTTCATGTGGATATCATGGACGGCCATTTCGTGCCAAATATCTCGTTTGGCCCAATGGTCGTGAAAGGGCTCCGAAACAAGGTACCCAAATCAGCCGTCTACTTTGATTGCCATATGATGGTATCCAATCCTCTTCAGTGGATCGATGACATGGCAGCCGCTGGCGGAGACTCTTATACTTTCCATTACGAAGCGTGCATTGACGAGAAGAACCATGAAGAAGTGATTAACAAGATTCGAGCCTCTGGTATGAAGGTCGGAATGGCCATTCGTCCTAAGACCCCCGTCGAGGTGGTGTACCCTCTTGCTGATAAGCTCGACATGGTTCTCGTCATGACCGTCGAACCTGGCTTTGGTGGTCAGTCATTTATGGCAGAGATGATGCCCAAGGTTGCAGCTCTGCGCTCGAAATATCCCAACCTCAATGTCGAGGTTGACGGCGGTCTAGGTCCCGATACTGTGGACGCTGCTGCTGGAGCAGGCGCTAACGTAGTTGTTGCTGGCACTAGCGTTTATAAGAGTGAGGACCCGAGCAAAACAATCATCATGTTAAGAGATGCTATTAAGAAACATCTTGTTAAATAGATAGCTGACTACTATTTTGATTCCCTCCTGCTCCACACCTCTGCGAGCAGCCTCCGGCGGCTGGGCTACTGCCCAGACCCCGTTGTGGTGACTTCGTCAGCTGTTCAGCTGTGCGGGTATAGATATGTTCCCCATAAGTTTTTCAAGGGGTAATTTATTATTATGCCAATGTCTTAACCCCATAATATGTCAAGAAGTAGCTATAAATTGTCCAATGGCCACTGGCTTGCAGAGCAGTCGTCATAGTCTTCTGTTTCTCGTCATGGTACAGAAAAGAAAGAACCAAGCTAGAAAACGGCCCCAGCAGAGGCAGCTAGCAAAACGGAGAAAGGTATCTGCCAGCCAAACTGGTATCACTACAACTACTACTACTACTGCCACTCCTACTCCTACTCCTACTAGTACTGCTGATGCTGGTGGAACTCCACCCGCTGTGACCGAAGTGGTGTTTAAGTTGTACCACCACGAGACGCCAAATGGTCAACCCGGGGTCTCGGATATATCGATCAGGTCATCTAGATCTTCATTTGAAGCAACTGGGGTTGTAAGTGTTGAATGTCAGGACCTACCGCAGCCTGCAATTGCCTGCTCCATGGTCGGTGTACAAACGTCGGACAGCAGCACTTTTGAGAAAGATGTCCGAGACGGAGACGGAGACGGAGATGAAGATGAAGATGAAAATGAAAATGAAAACGAACGGTCATATAATATCCACAAAACGTCGTCGGATCGCCTGTTTGCACTTGCAGTTCCGTTTGTCGCCAGAACAGAAGATCTTCTCCGAGAACCAGATCCTCCTGTCTTGCCTTTGCCGCGCATTAGATCAGTTTCCTCTTCTTCTACACATCCTGCCAAAACGCGACTGAGAGATGGGATTACCGCAGCACGTCTGACTGCCAAGTTTTCATATATTCTGTCCCATTTGTTCTAAAATGTCGTTTATATACGTGTTTTATGTGCTATATAACTTTCTAGGTCAACTTTTGAAATATAAACGTCATTAAGTGCCAGTTTAGAGATCGTCTTTGAAATGGTCCATATCAATTGATTCTACTAGTGGTTCACCACTGCTGTCTAGCAGCCTAGCAGCCTAGCAGCCTAGCGGCATCGCTTCCTGGGGTTTTCGTGTAAAAGTGTCTCCGACGCTGTCAGTCTATACGAGACATGATCTGCCCGTTTAGACTTAGACATAGACATGGGCATAAATAATGGCACATATCCTTGGAAGTTGTGTTTCACGGCGCACTACCACCGCCAGTCATTGTTCAGCCGCTCTGTCTCCCTGTCTGCTCGCTTTTGTTCTCCCGTCTTTACTAAGTGCGATAAACGCCGAGCCACTAGAAGCGACCCTTTATGCTGGCTTCGCCAATTCTTCACCCGTACATGAGAGTCTTCAACATGCCCAGGAACAATCTTACTCAGGTTGTCTTAAAGGAGTCAATGATGATGCGTATCATCCGCACTGGCCTACTCTTGTCGAGTGAGTACGGGAGGGGAGATTTTTTTTCGGAATAGCCCAGTCGTCGTCGACAGCACGTTAACCAAATCAACCGTCATTTGCCTTTTGAGTAAAAAGGTTCTGCTTCTATATAGTCATAATTAGCCATATCTTTGCCATTTGCCCGTATCAAACTTTATTTGAGTCGACGGCCCGCCTAATATCTCAGACAAAAGATCAGCATGCTCTTATAGTGTATCTTGCATATGAAAAACATAAAGAACATTTTTGTACTAAACGAGAAGGTAGCCATTTAGGCGAGATTGAAGAAACAGATCGAGAAAATCGGGGGTCGGATTGGGATTAGATTGGCAGAGATAGGTAAAGAAAATAAAGAGGGGTCGAGGGCGAACTCTGCCGGAGGTGCCTGTGATAATTTTGGAGGCATTCTTTTTCGTTGTCGGGTCTCAGATATAGGCATGGTACGAGAGCCAATAAATAAGCTTTGGGCCCGGTTAATTGAAGGCAGAAAATGAGACAAAATATGTGCAGCTTGTGAATGCCCAAAAGACGCCGTGCGGAAGTAGCAGCGCTTCGGTAAGTGAGGCCTATTTTCCCTGCTTCTCTTCCCCACTCTGTTTCAGCCCCGTTGATCGGAGTTCGTCCAAGGAGTTCGGCTCAGGCGCATACAAGCTACAAACGAGAGCTGGTGTAGGTGTAGGTGTAGGTGTAGGTGTAGGTGTAGGTGTAGGTGTAGGTGTAGGTGTAGGTGTAGGTGTAGGTGTAAGAGTAAGAGTAAGAGTAAGAGCAGGAGTAGGTTTAGACGTAGATATTAGCATCTGCTCAGGCTCCCTCTCCCTCTCCCTCTACCACTGAGGCGTGCCGCTGATGGATAAAATACTTCAACCACCAAACTCCCAAGATTTCCAAATTAGGTCCGCGATAAATGCTCAATCTCTATCGCCGGATAGGATCTGCTATCCTTAATCGCCTGCATCTCTGGCCCTGGGCAGCCGTGTAGCAGCAAGAGTCACCTCCCAATCATCATAGTCTACTATTTATCACTGTCTGCATTACCATTGCTGCTGATTGCGCCTGTGAACAAACTGCAAACCATCCAACCTGCTAAGCCGGCGTCTGACGACGAAACAGTAGTAGCAGCCGTGAAATAGGTCCTTCAACAGCCCTAAACGATTCAACCACCGCCCACAACAACAACAACCTCCACAGATGCATCCACGGGAGGTAAATCTCCTAAACTAGCGAGCCGAGCCGTCAACAAGTCTCCTTTCTCACTATCAAAAACTACCACTTGTCTCGCTAATTTAATGGGGAATTAAAAGTCTTGTTCTTGTCACAATAAAATTTCACTCTCGCAACCAATTTTTTTTTTCTCTGCTAGGTTATCAATTCTACTAGTTTATTTTTTATTGACCTGTTGGCCAGTTCAAAATTAACAGGTGATTTTTTTCTTTACGGAGACTGGTTTTGATTTTAATTTGTTCATTCTTGTCACCACCACCCATCATCGTCCTTCATCTTCTGCCAAACCCAATTCTCCACAATTATATTAAGATAAATTTTATAACTTTTTATTTTTTTATTTTGAGTTCTTTCTGTTCATCTGTTCAATTTTTTTTTTCCACTTAAGGTTTTATCAATCTTCTATTTTAGATTGGTGGATTAAGTAAGTTACCGGTGTGGGCTATTGTCGATTCTTTTCTTCCAGCCTTGACAGCCGAATAAATAATAAATGAAATACCCACTTTCAATAACTAACCACTTCTCCCAGCCAACTAGTTCCCGTCCTTTGTAAATGGCTATTGTTGGTTGTGCCGTGGACTGCCAATTGTCATACCTGTAATGCCCTCGTTCAAAAGAGCCACTACTTCTAAAGCTACTCCCGGCTCTGGCCAACTTGCCGACATTTCTAAAAAGCCTCCTGTTCGTTCCGAAACGTCTCTTCCATCCACTGCCTTTATTCATCCTCATCACTTATATTATATCCCGACTCCCACCCAACCTTCCTCTCGAAAGGCTCACTCTCCACACCTGGAGAAGCATAGCCAAGAATCGTTTAAGGAGCCTAATTATACAATCTCATCTGCTACTGCGAATGATTCCAACTCGTCTTCTTCACAATCTCATACTAGAAACAATAGTCTGAGTAATAGTGATATTATGTCTACGAGCCCAACAAATACTAATAATACTCAGTTCAGTAGCCAATCCAAGAAACAATCGTCGCCCTCACCACAACCGCAACAATCTCATCCCAAGCAACCCGTCTTCAACAGTATTGCATCTCATTTTTTTTCTTCGCGAAAATCTAGAATAGCCTCCATATCTAGAACCTCGTCCTCGTCTCAATCTGAAGACGACACCGCTTCTATAGCATCCTCGCGAGATAGTCATCGCCCAAGTTTCTTTGGTGGCGGACAGCGGGATCGGTCGAATTCCCAGCCCCAAATTGTAGATTTACCTCCTCATCTTTCTTCCTACCGGTCCACTTCGACTGGAGAAGACGATTCCCAGTTTCTCCGAATACCCCGTAAAACAAATACCACTCCGGCGGCCACCCATGTCATGATGCCTAGCTCTTCTTCTGGCCGTGGTGACCCGGGATTAAGCACTACGTCTCTGCCACTAGCAAACACTGACAATAATGTTGACAGCCTTACCAACAGCTCGGAACAAGCCAATGGAGCACGCACCAGCTCGGTTATGTCAACGGACAGTAGTCTAGGATATAGGCGGAACAGTAGTACTGCCAGTCAAGATGGTACCTCTAACACTGACCAATTCACCACTGTAGTAGGATCTCCTGGTGGCGCTTATCGCAAAAGGAGCGATGCCGGTATATCTAGTGTGCAGACAAGTGATCACGATAGTTCTTCGCGGTCTGGCTCCTTTTCTGGTCCCTCTATTTCCCCTTCAAAAGTATCCAGCAATTTCTTACCGGCAAATACTCCAGAGGCAATGAGTGGTAACGCACTAGCAAGTTATTATGAGAACCTTGCAAACCGACAACGAGCTGATAGTGCTATTAGCACTCAGCATACGCCTTCCATCAATGCCTCGACCCCTCCTGCTGACATTCATGTTCAAATGTCACCAAAATCAATGCCTCTTCAATCGCCTTCTTCGAACTCAATTCACCCATTATCGCTCTCTAGTGACTGTATCAGTCCTACTACGAGTGCCGCGACAAGCACTACAAATGCTTCCAGTTTTCTCAACTCTACCAAAGACAGATCCAGTTCCACCGAACCGGCCGTCCCTATTAAAGTGCCAGTAACGAGAGCAAGAGTCAGTGGTAGTATATCTCCACTGTCTAGCTCCTTAGGTACTGCCACCTCCGTGACCGGGCTCGGCACAAGCACCTATATGAGTAAACTCTCTGATCATTTAAATTTAGAATCTTCATCATCGTCGATATTCCCTCCTAGAAAGTCATCTCAAGTAAGTCAATTAAGCCAAGTCAGTGCCGCCTCTTCGGCTGGTTCACTGGCAGGCACCCCTGCATCAACTCCTAAAACCTCCACCACCAAAACTACAACTGCTCCCACCGTTGATGCCAATGTTACAAATAAAATGGTCTGGGACATGTTTGTCAAGTTTGTGAGTAACAGTCGATTATCCGACTCGCTGATCTATGCTACAACCCGAAAAGAAGCATGGCTACAATACTCGGATACTGGGTTCCGAAATACCCATATTATAGAATTATGGCTTATGATGGCTTTACGATTTCTATTTCAGAATCAGTTGTTATTCTCCCCCAAAGCATTGACTGCTGTGGCAGATTCTTCTGGCAAGTGCGTGCTGGACATCCAAGGTGTATTCAAAGATCATTGGGCATGGCAGCTGTCCATAGATCACCCAGATGCAATGGTATATGGACTGAAGTTCGATCCATCCCAATCTTCTTATTCCTCTCCACCCAATCATGAGGGCCCGTCAAACTATATCCCATTTGTAGGCCATTCTTTATGTCAGTTACCATTTGATGATAATTTCTTCGACATTATCAGTGCCAAAACTCTGTGGTATCTACTAAAATCTGACCAATGGGAAGATGTCTTCAAGGAGTTATTTCGAATTCTCAAACCGGGTGGTGTTATCGAACTATTGATATCTGACTACAGTCTTCTTAATCGTAGCCCAATTGATCACAATCTATGGGATAGATATCAAGAAGGAGTTTTGGCTAGAAACATCGATCCAATCCCATCAGCCAAATGTTCATCAAGATTGCATGCCACCGGATTCGAAAATATCCACAGAGCTATGGTGGCTCTGCCTCGGGCATGGGGAGGGCAAATCGGCCAGCTGACCGACTTGCTGTCATCCTACTATACGCTATCTTTAGTGAAGTATTTCAGTGATTTCCAACCATCTGAGATTGAAGCTTTCAAGTATCGGTCCAAGCATGCCATTGAGATGCATTATTTCGAGGCGGGAAATCTACATTTATTTTATGCCACAAAACCAGAACAGAAATGATATACACATACATATATATACATCATTTCTATAATCTATGTTCTAATGAGTCATGTTCTTTATAATAACACTATATTTAATGAATCCTACTAATTTCTTTATTTAATCTTCACGAATAATGCAAGTGTTATTTACCTCTGGGTTGTATCTACTCTGCTGCTCTCCTTGATATCTCTGGGAACAATCTTCACAAAGAATGGTGAAATTCTCCATGCTTCCTCCATATTCAACAATTGGTCCCGGGTGTGGATACACAAAGTCGTACCCTTCCGCTACAACGCAAGTCCCCGGCAACTGAGCTATAAACATGTCCGGACCTATTAGTTCTGGTTCGTCATAATCTTCATCAATGTCTGCATTTATAATATCGACCCAAGCACAATTTTGATAGAGATCTCTATTACCGTTATGAGATATCCATGACCATGACAACAGCACTCTACCTGATGGTGCTGTTTTCGGAATCACGAAATCATACGTATATTTAAGGGGACACCCGCCGATAATTGACTTGATCACATTAAAGGTAAGACCGACATCGTAAGACAAAGAGATTTGGCAAGACCCTCCTTCGTGATTGGCTGTCCCTTCAATTCTAAATCTGGTTAGATTTACCTTTTAGGTTGACGTTAGCGACTTTTTTTCAAGCAGAACTCACTCTAGTAATTGCCTCTCTCCTACTATATACCTAGCAGTAGGATAACTTGGCTCGGTCAAATGATATCCTTTACACGGGAAAACACCTAGAGGATCATTGTAGGAGTAGTCAATATGTGCAAAATCATAATACCGATTGTATTTCGACTTAATAGGCGGAGGCCTAATCATCTCCATATGTGCTAATAGTGGACTGATACTTTGAAGTAAAAAAGCCACTGAAAGCACTTTTCTTGTTTTCATCTTTAAGAAATAACAATCATAATGGTGAAGACTAGGTCATAAATAGAAGGGATATTGGCTACAGATAATATAATATGACTAGCTAGTAGGCCAGATCTGCCGAGCTCTATCATGAAGGAGATCTGGCATTGCATGAAAATGAGAGAACAACAGATTCGAATAAATAATAAACATTCAATCTATATATAGACCTATATTTAGTAGTTCCATACGTTGCAACACTACAAATCAAGATAAAAAGGCTCATACGAATAGGACCAATACACAACTGACGAACGACCCCCTGACAGTTCCTCCTCGAAACTGGTAAGATAACGATAGCGGTTAGGTTTCATCGCACGCTGAAAAATATGAACTCCTACCGCCGCGATAATCCCGAAGATGCCAGTAATAAAAAATGACCCGAGGAGTAGCGAAATCCACTCCAGAATATATCTAATATAAAATCCCTCAGTTCTCTTGCTACATTTAAATCCAGCTAGCTCGGGCCAATATTGTGTATTCAATTGCTACCACGGACCATAGTAGGCCTAAATCTGCGGCTTAGATCGCAATCTATCTATCACCGGCCCCCGCTTTTATGGAAATATATTTGATATATCTGGCATTAATACTTTTCCAGTAGAATCATTCTCACCAGCAAAAAAATGTCCATTTTATTTTCGAGATTCTATGGTTTTTCTCAATCGTCAGTTTGGTCTGTACGATTAGCATCAACATATTCAGTGCGAAGCATTGGCAAACCTAATACGTCGTCGTATCGAAGCTACCTCCAGGATAATAATGGCAATCCATTATCGGCTCTACATGATGTTGCTTTCAAGGAGAATTTGAATAATAAAAAGGATGGCATATACAACATGATTGTGGAAATTCCAAGATGGACCAATGCAAAGCTGGAGATCTCTAAGTCCGAAGAGCTAAACCCTATTTTGCAGGATACTAAGAAGGCAAAGCTCAGATATGTTGCAAACGTTTTTCCTTATAAAGGTTATATTCATAACTATGGAGCCATTCCTCAGACTTGGGAAGATCCAAAGCATATTGATCCCGAGACTGGTATGGGTGGGGATGATGATCCCCTTGACATTTGTGAGATTGGTCAATCAGTTGGATATACTGGCCAAGTGAAAAAAGTCAAAGTTCTTGGATGTATGCCATTGATTGATGAAGGTGAAACGGACTGGAAGATTTTGGCTATATCAGTAGATGACCCATTAGCAAAGGATTTGAATGATATTGATGATATCCACAACCATTGTCCAGGCTTATTGGAGGCCACTTGCAGTTGGTTCCAAAACTACAAAATTCCAGATGGCAAGGGCAAAAACACTGTTGGAAAAATTAAAAATCGTACCGACGCTATACAAATTATCAATGAATGTCATGATGCATGGCATAGACTAATAAGTGAAATGCGGACCGATTCTGGCATCAACAAGTAAGTAGAATGGACAAATAGGTACATAAAGTAAGTTACTAACAGACGTGATTATAGGACTAATACCACGTTAGAAGGAACTTCTGGTTACGAGAAAAAAGCCAGTAGTAAGATTGCTGATGGGGAGACTATTTCTGAGAAAGAGTCCTCCCTTATTCCGGAAAAGTGGTTCTATGTTGATTAATAAGTAAGTAAATAAGTAGAGAAATATATTGTACATAGCCTATAGTAAGCTGTCATTCACTTTGGCCTATACGTATATTCTGAATAACCACCCCCTGAAGTGGCTAGAACAGGCAGTCAAAAATGCGATGGAATCACGTGAGTTTAAAATAAATTTTGAGGAGATGGAAGTATTTTGCAGATCCATCTTGATAAACTTCGTCGGTTCTAGCTACAATCTCCTTATTAACACGTATATTCTTTTCAAATGAATGTATGGAGATTGCATATCATATCTAGGCCGCAACATTCTTGGAGAAAATGTGGTGGTCGATGTTTTAGGACTAGCTTATCAAGAAACAGAAGTGTGTCAAGAGTGGATCAAAGGTTTCCACCCAGTCAAAATGAAGTATCAAAGCAATCCGAAATCAATCGTGGTCCGGTAGATCCCGTTCGCTACAATGAAATACTGGCTGGAATCGAGTCGAGAAGTGCCAGCTATTACAAGGTCCAAGCTGGAAAGTATGTCACAAGGAGGAATGTCATGAAAAGGCTTCGTCAAGTCTCATATGCAGATTTCATTAGTCCTCCCGACATTGGAGTGGTTGTTTTATCCAAATATGCCGGTCCTGTTTTTCTATTACAAAATATACCGGACAATGAGTCAAGCCCCCAACAGAACCTTCCCTTAGAGAAAGACTTTTTGGCATGTGATCCGTCGGGGCTCATTATAGGGGTGAACAAGTCTGAGATCCTGTTCAGCCTGGGCAAGTTGGCCCATTCGACCGATTTAAAAACTTGCATCGAACGGTTGGATATTGATGGCGCCCCTGTAATGTGTCTTAATAGTGCTATGAAAAGAGAGGTCTGTCCTGTTTTACGTGCGTTAGTTACCGACAAATACTCTGCGTGGGATGAGATATTGCCTATCATTGAACGACAAATATCGGGTATCAATCAACTGCATTACGAGTCTGCTATAAACATACCATTTTTCCAGCTAGCTCAAGAAGTCAATAGATGTGTAATAGCTAATCGAAAGCTACAAGGACCCGCTACAATCGAGTCGTTGTCAGTGTCTAATTTAGCTGGCAAATTCCCACCAAAAGATGGATTAATCATTTCAGAAACTGTAGATGCCTCTCTTCTTTACTGTATCTATGAAGCGATTAGCATGGTATTTGAACGAAAGATTATTATTAATTCAAAGGATATAATTTTAACATTA
The DNA here is from genome assembly GCA_030579895.1 of Sugiyamaella grinbergsii. NCBI lineage: Eukaryota > Fungi > Ascomycota > Dipodascomycetes > Dipodascales > Trichomonascaceae > Sugiyamaella > Sugiyamaella grinbergsii. Next base: position 145,757 of record JAKTRT010000011.1, read on the forward strand.
CTACCTAAAAGCGAAGTTGCTACTTTCGATACTGCTCTTTCAGAGGCAAAAAAGTCGCCTACTGAATTGATTGATTCAATAGAAGAACAGCTAGCTAACGGATTGCACTCGCCCTCCAGTTCTTCATTATCATCTCCGCTTATTAAACGCTTCTCGGTAGGAGATATTAATTTACATGACGTGTATTCTCAGTCAGCTGCTTTGTCTCTGTTGAGAATATTATCACCTTTTAAATCACAAGACGCCAAGGTACAGCCATCTGATGCATTGAGTTTGCAAGTGAGACTTGGACTCGCCAATACAAAACAGGGTCCGTTTTTTGACTCCCGCATATACGATTTCTTAAAAACGGATAGTAATATACTACCTGTATCATATGGGTCATTAGAATATGACAGGCTGAGCACTCTTCGTGACGATCTGGGAAGCGAGACTCCCGTTTATTGTATCGATGCTTCTGATAGTCACGAAATCGACGATGGAATCTCTATTAGTGAGTTGTCAGATTCAAAATTCCGTGTTGGGATCCACATAGCAGATCCGACTTCTAGCTTTAGGAGTCTCGATAACGATTTATTGAAATGCGCATATAATCGAAGCTCCACTGCGTATTTTCCAACTGGTCCACTTCGAATGTTTCCGGCTGAGTTCACCGATCGGTTTTCGCTCGAAACTAAGCTCGGTGCTAGAAGGTGTTTGACAATTTCCTTCGTATATGATGAAGCTGAACACAAGGTTGTTGAAAATTCCACAGAAATTAAGCCTCAATCAATCGATAAAGTTGTAAATATTACTTACGATGAAGTGAATGACTTGTTAAGCCGAAACGCCGAGGATGGCGATTTAGATGAAAACACAAAGAGTTTTAAAAGGCTACATGATATTTCCAGTAGCCTGTTGAATGACAGAGTAAATAACGGGGCCATTAATTTCCATATGGCGAGAGCTGCCGTCAAGATAGATGAACAGACTGATACTAGCGAGATAGGTATTTTCTTCAATCAGTCTACTACACCTGCTCATAGAATAGTCTCGGAAATAATGATCTTGGCAAACACACTAGTTGCTGGGTTCACGAGAGAGAAGTCTATTCCTAACGTCTATCGTAGCCAAAAAGTTATTTTTTCAACCAATGAAGAACGACAGAATATTAATGATAAAACTGATGAAGGTACCTTTCAGTTATTAGGGGCCATGAGACCGTCAACTCTTTCAGCCAGTCCCGGGATTCATCAGTCTCTAGGCGTAGCTCAGTATTGTGGTGCTACATCTCCACTCCGAAGGTTTCAAGATATTATCGCACATTGGCAAGTCTATTCACATCTACTGGGCCCAGAGAACTCTAAAGATATGTTATCTCCCGAGCAAATAAGCACTATCAGTTCACGATTACAGACTATGCAGAGCATCATCAACTCAGCGCAGAACAAGTCTTTGAACTATTGGATACTGCGGAAGCTTGAAAAGACGGCTGCATCAGATAGCCGTCCAAAAGCTCTACGATGCATCATTGCTTCGAGCTCATCGGCAAGTTCACCAACATACCATGTTTATTTACCTGATTGGGGAGTCTACGGAAGTATGGAAGGTAAAATTGAAGATAAACTACTAGTGGGATACAAAACTCACTGTTCCGTTTCTCAAGTTAATTCGACGACAGGGGTCCTACGTCTAGTCCAAGTGCGCGAATGTTCGCCTGAACTACTCATTCCCAAATAGTTGATAGAACTCGTTTTATTAGTATTTATATGTAAATAGTATCAAGAGAATAATAATATTTCCAGTACATGACGGACCCTTAATTTCTGACAGTTCGATCTTGCTGCACGGCTGGAAATTCAACATGAAGTTGTAGTGTAAGAGCCGGTTACTCTCGCATTATTCACATGCGTGGTAGAATCCGAAACGGAAATTGAGCCTGTATTCGTATTGTCAATTCAATTCAAATTTCCATCTGCGCTTAAATAACCTAAGCAGCAAGCATCCCTTGGCATTGTTCTAGATAGAATGAGAAATTTATTCGTCAGATCAACCGGGTCATGGTTAATTGGATCTATCCTGACTTGCGTGGTTTTGTTCCACGGGGTAGCATGTCTCGAGTCTAATGAAAGAAATATACCATTAGTAATTGATCTAAAAGCTCCTTGGCAGAAGCACCCTTTTGTGCTGGATGTAATTGAGGCAATTGCTGATGAAAACCCGCAAGCTTATTTTACTACGGTATCAGCATTAACGGCCCTAATTGAAACTAGAGCAGATGATAATATTGGACTGTTGTCTGATAGAGAAGTTCATGATTTACTTCTAGAGCATGCAGTAAAGACAAATCTACTGACTGAAGAGCAAGTTCCTTATATTGACATATCGCTAGCCAGTCATCGATATTCTGCGTTGATTGAAGCTCAATATCAGTATTTCGACTATTGGTCGGGTGCTGACGTTATTCGTTCGGCAGCTTCGACGAAGTGTGAAAATATTCTTGTTTACACTAATGAAGTTAGCTGTGACAGCGACAGTGTATTTGCCTTGAAGACTGCTTCTGGTGCTGGTAATTCAAATGTTGAATTGCTCCCAACTGACAGAATTATTGGAAACGATGCTGATAGCCCAATTGCGATTTTATACGGTGATTTAGAATCACCTTCATTTGGCATTTTCCACAGTCATTTGGTTTCGGCGGCTCTAAATGGTAAAATACAGTATGTTTTGAGATACAAACGTCCTTCCGGATCATTGTCTGATGGAGCGAATGAAAACCTTAGTGGATATGGCGTTGAGATCAATGTTAAACGAACTGATTATCTTGTTATCGATGATCGTAGTATGAAAAATGACGCCAACAAGAATGATGACGGAGAGGGTGAGGCAGAGCCGTCTCAATATCAGCAGTTACGGGCGGCTACCAATAGTTCGATACTGAATAAAGAGAATATTCCACTCCTTGGTTACAAAGTTGCCAATTTTGTTCTCTCCAATCATGACCCTTTTGAGGCCTTGCTCAATGTTAGTTTAGACTTCCCAAAATATTCAAAATCCATTTCCGAATTGGCATCTTCGAAAGACGTTGCCAAGGATGTACTATACAATACCGAACATGGCATCGTTGGCCCTGGTCAGAACGCCATTCTCATTAATGGAGCACCTGCTTTCGCTGATGATGACAGCACTTTTGATCTATTGAACGCCATAGACAGAGAAAGAGCTCATATTAAAAGAATGGTTGATATTGGATTCAAACCATCTATTGCAGCCGATTTAATTACAAAAAATATAATCGGTGACGCTCTGGATGAGAACCCTCTACAGCGCTATGACTATAGAACCGAGGCTCTAATATGGCTCAACAATATTGAGGAAGACCCTCGATTTCAAACTTGGTCTTCAGATATTGAAGGATTTTTAGAACCTTTAGACTCGATGGGCCAATTACACCCGATTCGCCATAATATGAATAATTTTGTATTTGCCCTGGATTTCAATGACAATTCTGCAATTAACAGCTTTGTACAGGCGACGAGCCTAGTTTCTCGCGGAATACCTGTTCAGATTGGCATGGTACCCCTGATTGTGGATGAAACCACCGAAGCAATTTCTAGGCATCTACACTATTTGTCGAAATATGCCGTTCCAACGAATCCAGTGGCCGTTCAGGCTTATTTAAGCAATCTGCTATCTCAAGTTGAACCAGTCCAGGCTTTTAGAAAAGCGCTCGAGGTTGATTCTACTACACTTAAAGCCATTCTGGAAGATCTTTCGAACGACGAGATGGAATCTGTTGTGGATGCTACGAAGAAATGGATGGCTGACTTTGACCTTAATGCGCAAGCGCCACAACTGGTTTTCGCCAATGGAGCTATTCTTGATAAAGTTCAGAACCTTTTAATGGAAGCATCATTTATCTTTAGACGTGATCTCCAGGAGATGCAGAGCTTAATCTCCTCTGGAGAATATCAATATAATAAAAAAAGCAGAACTTCAGTACCTATTCGAGACTTTTTGATTTCAACTGGGTTAAAGAGAAGAAATACAATCGTAAATCCACCGGATAGCTCCTCCATGCAATATGCAGATGTTGAAGCTCTCTTGCAAACGTTTGACAAGACAAAGTTACAGGTCCCTAGCGTCACCACTACTCTCAATAAGAAGTCCAGCGTTTATACTACTATATGGATAATAGGCGATTTTGATGAAGAAAATACAGTGCGCCAGCTTATTGAATCATTGAAATTTCTAGATACCGAAGAGGCCAAGGGGAAAAATCTGAGAATCAGAGTCGTACCTACTGCTTCGACTAAGGGCCAAAGTAAACGAGGATCCACAATAGTGTCACTCCTGAGTAATATTAATGAAGTACCAGAATCAGAACGAATCTCCTCTATTCGGGACTTCTTACATCCTTATGACACGGATGATGTTCAAAAGGTATTCAGCTTGGGCTCTCAATTTGGCAGCATACAGCAAGGAAAACAAATAATCGATAGCTTTTCATCAGCGCTCAGTCGATACCCCGTGTACTGTAATGGTCTGCATGTGATTTTTGCCGGAAGACTGTTAACAGTCCCTACCAGCACCTATTTGACGGCCGAAGACTTCGATTTCTTGGCTGAAATGGAAGGAAAGAGAAGAATAGATCCTATTATTACGGCTATAAAGGATTATGTGAAACAGGAAGGGTAAGTCACAATATTCTAGATAGTCGGGAACTATTACTAACTCTCCATACCAGTGACGTATTTGATTTCTACGACAAGCTTGTTTCTGTATATACTACTACATTTTCTAGTTCAGACAAGACCCAGAGAGTTTCTACTAATACTTGGCATACGGGAAATTCAAGCATCCTTCTCAATCAAAGCTTACCAGAAAACGATGCGTCTATCCGTATACTAGCTGTGGTGGATCCGGTGAGCGAAAAGGGACAGGAGTATATGTCAGCAATTTTGTCATTGACCAACTTGCCTGTTTCAATCAAGGTTGTCCTTAATCCAAAAACCCTTGAAGGAGATGATATTCCCCTCAAACGTTTCTATCGGTTGTTGTTACCTAAGTCCCCATTATTTGACAAAGACGGTCATCGTTTAGACGACTTGGTCGAAATGGCGGATATGCCACAAAACACGCTTTTTACAATGGGCCTAAAGACTCCAAACTCGTGGATCGTAAGTGCGTCCAAATGTGAATATGATTTGGATAATATGATATTGAGCACTGCTGCTAAAGATGGAGCTTTGAAAGGAACTTATCAACTATCTAGTATCCTTCTTGAGGGGCATGCTACTGATATTACCTTAGATGTTCCTCCAAGGGGTCTTGCTGTAGAACTCGGTACCATTGGCAGTACCAACGTGGTTGACACAATTGTAATGGCCAATCTAGGATATTTGCAATTGAAGGCCAATCCCGGGTTATGGGAACTGACTCCCAAGGATGGGCCATCTTCAAGGATTTTTGAGCTTGTATCTATCGGCCTATCTTCTGCCTCATTGGCTTCTCAATCTAACAAGGTATGGTTGACTGATATGACTGGAGCCACAATTTTCCCAGCTTTCCGAAGACGGCCTGGAATGGAAACTGAAGATGTTCTGAATTCTGAGTTTGGGGGTTTTTCGTTCAAAACAAGTCTTGGAAGCAATGTTGGAAAACTGTGGTCTGTGTTTGGCGGGAAGAGTTCTGAGGCACCTGTGCCTGTTGAGGTAAAACAAGCGGATATCAATATTTTCGCAGTAGCTAGTGGCCACCTTTATGAAAGGCTTCTAAGCATTATGACTGCAAGTGTAATGAACCATACCAACTATACCGTTAAATTTTGGCTTATTGAGAACTTTCTGTCTCCGTCATTTAAGGAATTCCTACCAATCTTGGCTAACCATTATGGATTTCAATATGAAATGGTTACTTACCAATGGCCACATTGGCTTAGAGGACAGAAGGAGAAGCAAAGGACCATATGGGGCTATAAAATCTTATTTCTTGACACTTTGTTTCCTCAAACTCTAGATAAAGTAATCTTTGTTGATTCTGATCAGATTGTAAGAACTGACCTAAAAGAGTTGGTGGACATGGACCTCGAAGGGGCTCCGTATGGGTTCACTCCTATGGGTGATTCTAGAAAAGAGATGGAAGGATTCAGGTTCTGGAAACAAGGCTACTGGAAGAAGTATCTTAACGGACTGCCATATCACATCAGTGCGTTGTACGTCGTGGATCTCAAGAAATTCCGAGAAATTGCTGCTGGCGACCGATTAAGAAAGCAATATCAAATACTTTCAGCAGATCCTGGGTCTCTGTCGAACTTGGATCAAGATTTGCCCAACCACATGCAGAAGTATATTCCTATTCATTCGTTGCCCCAGGATTGGTTATGGTGCGAGACATGGTGTTCAGATGAAAGCCTAGCAACTGCAAAGACAATTGATTTGTGTAATAACCCCCTGACAAAAGAACCAAAACTGGACAGAGCAAGGCGTCAAATCCCTGAATGGACTGAATATGATGATGCTATTACCTTGCTTCATGCAGAGTTCAAGAAATCTAAGACTTCTGATTCGGAAGATGTCATTGAAGAAGATAATTCGATAAAACAAAATGCTGATGATCGGAAACAGGGGGTGAAGGATCTAGAACAGAATGATGGTTACGTTGATCACGATGATTTGTAAGGTGATGCAAAATAATATAGTTAACATGCACAATAATTTATTAAATAAGTGATATCAGTAGACATATATCTAAAATACTTTGCTAAGAACTCTAGAGACTGTCTTATCAAGGTCTTTCTCATTGGATTTCTTTGATGTATCACTACGCCTTGATTCAACCTGTCGTTGCTGAAACGTTCTTCGAACTTCAGATTTAGGATTCTTTTCTGAATCACCACTGGTAGACTTCTCCGCCCTCTTCCTCTGGATACCTTCAATCATCTTATGACGTTCAACATTTTCAATGAAGATCTTATTTTCTCTAGTAGCTTGGGCAATTTCTGCGCGAAGTTTTTCTTGTCTCGACTGAGCTTCGAGAGCAATCTGCTCTGTGAGGTTCTGCCACTTGAATTTGGAGAGGTATTTAACATTAAGAATATCATCATGGTAGTATGAACCTTTTTTACCACCGATGATATTGCCATTTAAAGTTTCTGCGGCTAGCTTGGCGTTCTTCTTTTTAACAAATTCCGCCCAACCTTCTGTATAGCTTTTCTTCTTATTGCCACCATACTTAACTCTCTTGGCATATACCTTAGGATCTTCTGGAGATAAGAATATTCTGTTCACTTCGCCAAATCTGGCAAGGATTTGTCGAAGTTTTGCCGGCTTCATGTAAGGAGGAATTCTTGAGATATATACAACGCCTGATTTTCTAATGACATTTAAGTTCTTTTCAACTTGCTCTTTGCTCAATGGCTTCAGTTTACCTTTGTCGTTATCGCTATCATTGCCCTCGTCCACTTGTTCTTCATCATCTTCCCCATTTTCATCGTCACGTTCGTCAACATCTTCGTCGTCCTCCTCCTCATTATCGTCATCATCGCTCTTAAATGCATCCTCTCTTCTACGCTTTGAAGAGATAGCGGATCTTCCTTTTGATTCGTCCTCTGGTTCGAAATCTACTTCGCTTTCGTCGTCTTCTTCACCGTCACTGCCATACTTCGTGGTGACACGGACTTTCCCTTTTTCTTCTTCTTCAGAGGCAGTAATATCGCTCCCTTCATCGGATCCCACACTAAAAAAGTCTGCTGCCTTACTTCGCGACATGTTATATCAAACTATTGAAGGCTTGGTGGAAAATAATAGTTACAGAATTGTTTGCGATAAGGTACGAAGTTGATGTTCAAAAAAAAATTCGAGCGTTAAATCTTATCAGTATACCCTAACCACTATCTATAGATTGATCTTCTTGATAAGTGTCGACGTTCTACTAACAAGTATACCTAGGTAACAGCGGCTTCTGAACCCCGGCTAAAACAAATAAATATGAAGTAATTATTCAAGTACTAGTTTAATGCTATAATTAAACAGATCCCATGGCTAGTGTCGATGTGAAAGTACGCCCAAATTTTTACCTCTATACCAAAGCCGCATTTATGCATGCCCGATCAAAAAAATATGTAGGACATGCTTGAATTTATTATTTATTTTCTACATCTCAGTAGACTATTGATTTCAGTCTGAAATATTAACGAATATGGTTGGCGAGAAGCGTAAGAGGGATTCTGGGGTTTCAGATCCTGTAAATGCTGGGTTAATAGAAGAACTGGGAGATAGGCTAACGCTTATTTCTGAGGATGAAAAGAAAAATAATGTCTCTGGATCAAACATTGAAAATCTAGCTGCATTTGCCGATAAGTACTTTGGTCAAATTCTTCAGGCTTGGTCTTATTATTCTCAAGCTAATAACCATGCTAAGCTTATATCTACCACAGGAAAAATTGGATGGTTTTTGGCTACTTGTAATCACAATTTACCGATTCTTCAAAAGCATGGAGCAATTGTCATTAGAGAGATTGTCGAGCATCATTTAAAGATTATCTATAGATGCTCATTTTCTAATAGACCAACCATGACGAATCCAGCATTAAGAATATTGACAGAAATTGCAAAGTTTAACAATGGGTCATATACTGGGGATCTATTTTCTTCGCTGGATCTGTCTTTGAAGGCATTTCCAAAGTTGTTAGCATCTGCTTCGGAAGATTCTGCCTCGAAAACAACTGCTCATTCTTCTATGAGAACGGCATTTCTCACATTTTATTTAGCATTCATTCAAAATGGGTCTGCCATTATTAGAAAGGACTTAATTTTCCAGAAAAAAATCATTGCTGGTTGGTTCAAACGATTAAATCAAGATTCTGATAATCTACTAATTACAACTATAACGACCCTTAGAGAAAATGTATTATTAGAGTCTGCATTCAGTAAATCCACAAAGATCAGTTTTTTCAATGATTGGATTCTTGGTAATTTAGTAAAGCTTTTTTCTAGATCTGACGAAGTTGTACAGGAAGTCTCAAAGTTTCTCACATTATTAGGAACAGATGCAACTAACGGTATCAGATTTCCGGATAACGGATGGTACCCATCCTCTATTAAAACTCCAGCTAAACGGGAAAACGCTGTGACTCCTCAACGGTCTACTGATGAGTCGGTGAATAATAAAATTCTCCTCTCTTTATTGAAATTATTAAAGCCCTGGGAAGATACTGCTCAGCAGAATTTGGCAATTGCCATTTTAAGAGCTACTCCAGAATTGGTATCCCCTTATATTAGTATTGGATTAGAGTCTATTTCATTTATTCCTCGCTTATCTTCATTTTGGATTTCATACGCCAATTTTCTATCGCGGGTTATTCAGCTTCCAATTCCTCATCTTCAGTCACTACAACCACCTCCACACTCAGTTGTTGCTGATAGTATCCTCCCTTCAGTAGTTTACAAGTCATCATCTCTTACAAAATCATTGACTTATGAAGTACCTCTAGTGAGATATTTAGCTTGCCAAGTAGTGATATTCAGTCTACGGAAAATGATCCTTGTTTCAAATGAATATGCCAAGCGTGGTTGGGATTCATCAGATATTGCTTTTCTTATCCATGATAGGTTGCCAGATTTGCAAACCATTGTGTCATCTTTGAACAAGCCCCTGGAGAATGAAACTAGTCCTCTACTCAACACAGCTGTTACTGTAGCTCTCTCACTTTATGGGACCTTATATCCTGAATCCATATCTGGCTTCACTTTACCTTCTAGTTTGATGAACAACTGGCAGCAAACCTTTGATAGTAGTGAGATGGATGGTTTGAAACTAATCCAGGTTAGAGAATCCTTACAATTACAAATGTCTTCGAGTGCCATTGGTAAATGGTGGAACAAGTCTCAAGGTTCAAGTTATTCAATTTTTACAAGATTGGTTGAATTGGGTGTTGCCAATAGCTCGTTTTCCGATCAAGTTTGTCAATTACTAAAAGGACTTACTAATCCTACGTTGCTGTTTCAGGATGAAACTTTGGTATCTCCTGTAGAAATACTGATTCAATCACTCGTTCTATCTGTTGGCAAAATGTCAGAAACTGATAAGGACAAGACATGGACTTTAATTGATGAATCTATTGCAAGGTGTATGCGATCGCCGTATAAGTATATTGACGAGTTTGCTTCGTTGAGAAAGAGTGAATCGGAAATTATTAGCCCTCTGATTGTTACTATGTTGGGACAGTGGAAATACGTAAAGCAACCTCATGAGATGGTCGAGAAATGGCTATGTAGGTTTATCCGGGATTGCTGCATTTGTGGTGAAAGCTGGACTGCTACCTATAAGCTCGCTATAGAAAAAGCCGGTTTAAGTCAGAAATTGTTACTAGAAGAAAACAGCTTCTTAAAATGGAAAAGCACTTTGGAATTGGATGAGTTTTTTGATTTTGTTATATCTAGTGATTCCAAGATTATTCTTCAACGTACTGATCTTCAATTCAAAATCAATGGTCCTTACGAGTTACAGGCTATAAAATTCAGGCTTTTGCATGAACCCGGACATATAAAGCTTTCATCTCACTTATTCAACAGCATCCCGGCTTCCGCGGCAGCATATCTTGTACGAAGTACTTTCTTCAAAGACATTCTTCAAATGCCGTATACGGAGCTAGCAAGTAATTATTTTACCACATTGCATTCTTTTGTTTCTCAAGACCCAAACCTTGATATTTCGGAAATCAAATCATATGTTGCTGAGCATCTTTCGAGAGATACCTTGGATAAACTTGGACCAGCTTTATGGCTCTTAGATTCCTTAGATATAGCGAATATTTTACAGAGTTGTCAATTCTGTGCACCGCTTCTTAAATTCTGTGTTGATCGATTGAGTTACCTCAAAGAGCCTTTAGATTCTACTGTTTTGCAAGCATTGATGTCCAATAGGGATGCAATTGACCTCAGCTTGGCCGAGTCTTTGGCGGCCAATTTCGAAATTAATCCCCCCTTAGTATCCGGTAGCCTGGATGACATGTTGCATATCCTCTTTACCAACGGCTTCATCAAGCCTATGTGCTCAATCATTCGGTCCACTCATCACTTGCCTGATTTTATGAAGCAGATTTCAGACGTCTCAGACAGTACAGTTATCGAGATAGCCAGTACTCTATCCGATGTCGATTCAATTGATAATTCTGTTTATTCAAATTTATTCAAAAATGCGTCTAAGCTTGCGTTGGATGGCCTAAAAAATGATAACGGCAAGGATATTCTATCGTCTCTTAATCTTCTTTCTCGTACAATGAATATTCTCTCCGAAAGTCAATTAGGAGAGATTGCCAATTTTTTTAACAGCGCTTCTGGGTCTATAAGCCTTTCTTCTGCTACTGTTAGCGTCGCTAGCAGCTTTTATAAGCACAATCCAGTTGGACTGAAGATTTGGATGCAAAAATCCGTGGTATGGCTAACTAAAAGGTTATCGGAAGATTCCGTCATATCTTCGGGGTTGAAGGTCTTTTTGGCCACTTTTGGTAAGTTTACGGCAGTGATTCTACCTCTCGGTGATGAGTTTGACCACTAACAATTCTAGAGCTGGCTATTTCTAAAATGAATATTTGGTCATTGGTTCCTAAAAGATTGTTAAATTCGCTTCTTGAAATCATGATGTCGAAATGGCTGCAAGAACCCGAAGTGGTTCAATTAGGATGTTGTATTATTTTTCTCGGTGATGATAAAAATATTGACTACAAGAAACATTTGCAAATTATCATCAACCAGACTTTTGATACCATGGCCAATAACTTAGCCTTGTTGATATGGAAGTTGTTCATGATTGACCAGAAGGGCCAATCGAACCAACATTTACAGGATAGAGTGTTGTTGATGTGTAACGGTTCCAATAGTCCCAGTGACGCGCTTTTGCTGGATATTGTGAAGCGCACTGAAAGTCATCTTGGCACACCATGGACTAATAGAACATTTTCTTGGGAGTTCCAGTCGTCAAATAATCTAGTTGACGATTATGAGAGACAAAAGACTTTTGTTAATACTAAAGACGGATTTGAAGTTTCGTTGGATACCGAGTTGATCAAGAAATCAGTTCAGAATTTCAATCCACTTTCAACTTTTTTGCTGAACGGAAAGTCCACTTTTGAGGAAGCCCAAGAGTCAATGACAAGATTTGCTCTACTCTATCCCTGTAGTAGTGGTATTTATAATTCAGAATTTCTTCTTATGTCCTTGGCAAGTTCATTAGAAATCTTTAAAGAAAACGGTAGTATCGACCTGAAGGTCTTTGTCGAATCTCATGGGCTTAGTTTTGTAGTATGCTGTCTCTCCTCTGAAGTACCGGAGAATTTGTCAAGTGCTTCTAAAAATATTTTTGCGGCCATTGTCTCTTTCCTTGGTGAAGATAATGAGTTAAAATCTTCTTACAGAGAGAAAACGGCTATTAAGCTACTCGCGTCGAAAATTGTCAACTATTTTTCATCTCCTGGAGAAGGGGAAAGGTACCTACCATCATGTGTATGTGTAATGATGGCCCTAACTTTACCAGTCATTGTAAATCCTGGACATCATTTGAATGAAAAATCTATAGATTTCTTGCTATCAACTCCGTCGCTACGTGCCACCGAGTTACCAATGTTCCGGGCTGTAACTAAGACTACATCAGAGAATGCAGTTAAGGAGATACAATGGCTACTGGAAACCTTGGTATGTAGTCTTTCGACTCAAAAGGATGTAGCTCTTTACATGCAAAAGGGAGTTTTTGAATACGGGTTATCTGTGAAGGAGCTTTCGCCTTCCATCAAGGTTGAACCGCTAATTCTAAAGGCACAAGAAACGGCTAGTGGTTCAACGTCTTTGATTATTAGAAATGGAGCTCTCTCGTGGGTAACCAATGAATTATCAGGAATAAAATGTGACACTGATAAAACAGCCAGTATAAGTCAGTTGGGCACCCGTTTTGTTGTAACAACAAATGAACAACGGTTGCAAGATTGGACTGATAGTTCTGTTGATGAGTTCATAATTGGAATGACTCGTTCCCAAGGCATGTAAAACAGAAACATAAAGACATCGTTATTAAATTATTATTACGTATTTATACTAGATATATTTGTCATTTCATTGTACCATTTTCACCAAACATGCTACTGTCTTGAATTAAACTTCGGAATTCATCAGATACATTTCCCAGCCAAGATGCCTCGGTGGAAATCTCTTCCCAGAGATCCTTTTCAACATCCAAGGCAAAGTTTATATTTTCAGCCTGAAACTCATCAAGGGAAATATTCGTAAGTTGATTTAATTCATTTGGTGTTGGAGGAAGAACAGGTGATACAGAAATATATGTACAACTGTTGAATAATGGAGGTGGCTGCGAAGGCGTATGCTGGTGCGGTTGAATAGATACTGGAGGCTCAATATTCGCAGTATTGACTAAATCGGAATGCAGATTACCGTGAGGTATGGAAGTTACAGAGCTCAGAGGCTTTTCATGTGCTTGATTAGTCGGCTTCACAATTGACATTTCACTTTCAGCTTCCGCAATAAAAGACTGGTAAAGAAACTGGAAACTAGAAGTAAGATTCAGTAGCTGCTTCTTTCGTATACATGAGTGGCCATTGCCAGCCAATTCTGAGTGATGCAGCAATTGAAGTGCCTTTCCAATCATTGGAGAGCAAATCTGAGAGACCCCGAACGCAACAATGAAAAGAATTAACGTAGATGCAGAGGAAAAGCAATACTCTCTGTCAAGATATCCAAATGTGGCAAATTCATTTATTGACAGCAAATAGTGCAGTGACTGGATGGTTTGTAACGAAGCACTCATTGATGCATTCAGTAAGGTTATGATGTTTTGAGAATATCCAGAAAGATCGATTGGACCTGGGCTAGTATCGTGGTCAAGTATTCGCCTACGGACAAAGTGATATAATAGCGGCCGCACTGTAAGATTAACACAATGTAGATATTCATGATAGACATTTGCGGCGGTCCTGGAAATCGCGAACTCAGTACCGGAAGGATTCCAATTAATTCCCAATTTGGAAGTCCATTTGCTCTTCCAGGCAAACAAACGATTCATAACTTCATAAATAGCTGGCAAAATATTACCATTGACAGTTGCATCTGGTTGACGTTGATATAGCTCGGAGAGAGCGAAACTTACGATTTTTGTAACCTCAATAAAACTATTGATATAATCTGCCCTAGGAAACTCTCCTCGTACATTGTCTGACCCCTCGATATCTCTCGGCAGTTTAGCAAATATGCTTGTTTCATAGATCGTCAATGGAAGACCTGCTTTGGCAGCAATGTATCTATCGAAATGGAAAATAGACCACCAGACTCTTCTTCGATGTTCTAATTCATGAACGGTGAAAGAATCTTTACCAGCATCTACGTGCAATCCTAATAGTAGGGACGTTCTCAGAGCCACACCATTAACTAAATAGGCACCGACTTGCCAGTCCATTATTTGATGGAAAAAGGAAGTTAAGAATAATACTTCAATAGCTTCAACCGATGGTGCATTATGGACCTCGTCAATTAAAATCCTACTTAGGCAAGATGCTTTTCGGAAAAAGAGGATTTCAGCAAATCCCTTGATTGTAGCGGTACAGGGATCGGTATCACTGGTGGAGCTGCTCCTACTAAAGTTCGTGCAATTGGCATCCTCTCGTTTATTTCCAAGAATGTACAATTCACCTAATGCTAGCACTAGTAATAGTTTGGTAATCCATAATAGTTCTGGCAAAGTCAAAGGGCCAGCAGTCATATTCTCATAAGTATCCTTTAATCGTTTTTTAAATTCGTAAGCATTGAAGAAATAAAAGCCCCCACAGAGGTAATGGTCAAACATTTCATGAGCACTTACTGCTCTTTCATAAGGAGGTAATTCGAAAGTTATTTCAAATGGCTGATCACGACAATCTTGGTATACTTCCAAACTGAAGGTCAGATCTTTTCTTTGCAAACGAGCAGCTACCGGCCGCCGTAGAGACTTTGAAGGGGAAATATCATTCAAATCTACCTCGGATTGACGAGGAAGAAGCCCTTTAAGATCTGTACCAAACGTTGACATGGAAGAAGTGCCTTGAAATGACCCAGCATTTGAATCGATTTTACCTGATGAGTCCATCAATGGGATTATTACGCATCCATGCTCAGTCGGGAGAGCCACCATATGTGGTTTACCGTTACCGGGCGGGTCATTAGGGGCGGATGAGCTGTCAGCAATGCCCTTGGCATTAATAGAAGGAGAATGAACAGAACGAGGGGAATCTTCGAATTTAATTCTCGAGTCAGGGCTTCTTTGGGTACTGGAAATGGAAGCAGAAGGGATCGATCGAACATGTGAAGGAGACGGTTCACTACTACTAGCGTCCATGGGGCTCTTTGTCATGTTCGAGTTTTTGCTGCTGTCACCGTCATGACGTTCGCATATCGCATTCAGTTCCATTTCAATGTCTTCTTCCAGGCCCTCTTCTAGTACCGATCCATTCGTGCTGGCGCTGTTTCCAGTTGCATTTGCTAGATTTCGATAGTGCGCGACAAGCTTGCGTAGTCCCTCATTGTCACGTTTAAGCTTTTGTAAGAATCTTAAAGAAATAACAATTTTTTTATCTCCTTCGACGTAGATACACTCGGCATTAACTTTTCTACAATTGATACAGATATCTGCACCATCACATTTAATATGCCTTTTACGACATCTTTCACAAGCGATGATCGTTCTCGGTCCAGCATTTGCTAAACTTGAATTCCCATTCAACTGAACTGGTTTCTCTTTTTTAGCCATTTTTAAATATTTTGTTTTGGAGTGGTAGCAGCAGTATTCGACAATTTCCCCACTTCGTATTATCTACCAACCATACTATATCAATTTAAAATATTTACTACAAGAGTAATTGTTAAATTAAACTTCTTTGGACCCTTCAATCAATTGTCTCATAAATCCGCGCCAAAAATGCTAGATGATGTCTGTTTTATAACCGATATGGCGGAGAACTCTCCGGAGTTGATTGTGGGCTTTTCAAACCCTGCTTGAATGTTGTCTGCAGAGTATGACAGAGACTGATTAATCAGTCAGTATATATGGCGGAAAATCTCACCAATGCCCAACCTCCTAACCCTGGCAGATGGGAACCTGAGATGGAGAAATGGCGACCTGACAGATCAATTTCGAAACAACCTCGGCAAAGTTCCAGCAGTAGAGCGTAATACAGCTATAATGACGTTTATGACTGGATGGTTAGCCAGCTGATGAAGACACTAGTAGGTGTCCGGTTACTATCATTATTTATTATCTAAGAGCTCCTTGGGCCGAGCCTCGTACGCCGCGTGTGCCGCAATAGACATCTTGCCCATCTCAACCCTGAGCATACCAATAAACTCCGCTACGGTCTCTATATTCCCAGAATCAATAAAGTAGAATATGACACAACTACGTAGTATATACCTAGAACCTACTGTGAAACTTAGGCTCGTTCTTAGGTTCTCCGAAAATCTGGAGAGTTTCGGTGATCATTTAAGACCCGTTTTGTACGGCTATACTGCTATTGGGTTGGGAGCGAAACCGGTCATACAAATAGAAACCCCTATAAACACCCCTTTTTGTTCGAGTCTTCTCCCAACACAGCTCTGATTGGCCAAACAATTTGACCGACCAAGAAGACACTTTTATTTCAAGGTGCAAAATAGACATATACATTCTTGGTCTTATTTCCAACGAACAGTTGATTGAAAAAACTAATCGCATATCAAGACAATGTCCGTTGCTGTATGTATTATGATATTAAGAGAGAAGATAGAGAAGGAGCGGTGTGAGGACCGAAGACGGGGATGTCAAAGATACAATGGACGGAGCATAAGTATGGTCGATGTAGGTGGACGGGATTGGTCAATTGTATGAGTGAAATTGAAGAGCAACGATTCTGTTTGCCATCGTATGGTATCCAGTCAGAGTCAGAGTCAGCGCTACACGACGAATGGGCGTGGTCGGGAAAATTGAAGTCGGATTCCGGTAGTGGCTGTATTTGACTGGCACTAGATATGCCGGATGGTCGATATTAAACTTTCTATGACAGAATGGGTCAATGGAAGAAGCACCGAAAAACGTGCGACCCGCTGAACCGACAATGTTTAAGAGGCTCAATTTGACATAATACTCGGTGGAAGTCGTGTAGCTTTAGGTTCCGAAACAGCGTCTATATTGCTCCCATCCGTCTACATTCCTCCCCCAAAACCTCCTCAGACCATACTCGGCCATGACATAACGCTATCCTCGGAGTCTGCCTATCGGCCTGCTCCATTAACGTAGCCCAAAAACTAACATAGCTTCCAGAGATCTGCTATCAAGCTTGACTGGGGAAAGGTCATTTCCACTCTTGGGTTGACCGGAGCTACCGCCAGTTCTCTCCAGACCTTCCGTAAGAGACACGATGATGCTCTTAAGAAGGTGTTTGAGCTCAGTCAACAATCTACCGAGGTTGATTTCAGTCATTACCGTGGACTTCTCAAGAACCAAAAGGTTGTTGATGAAATCGAGCAAGCCTACAAATCATTCAAGCCAGTTACTTATGATATTTCCAAGCAAGTCAAAACCATTGAAGCATTTGAGGCCAAGGCTATTGAAAATGCCCAAGCTACTGAAGGCAAGGTTGCAAGCGAACTTGCTGACCTACAAAAGACTTTGGATAACATTGAATCTGCCCGTCCATTTGAGCAGCTTTCTTTGGAAGATTTAGTTTCTGCTCGTCCTGACATCGACACCAAGGTCAATGAAATGCTCAAGAAGGGCAAATGGGATCTTCCTGGTTATGAGGACAAGTTTGGTTCTACTGTTATTATGTAAACAACGACTATTTAGAAACAATGTAAATGTTTTCACTGTATAAGGTTTATGGGTAGAGTAGTCTTTGAGCTTTGGATCTTTGAGAGGTTATGAGTTTGACTCTAATCCAGCACGCGGTTAACTTTTCCGTTTTTAAATTATATAGTATTGTTATCTTCCCGTCGGTACGCTACCAAAGCGTTCATTCACAAAAAATCGTACACGTCACGTGATCTACCCCGAATTCTCTCTTCTCTGACGTCTCGCCAAATGTTACCCTACATAATCTCTCCCAGACTTCAACGTTAGTTCACGTAAGTTCACGAAATTTAATATTTGGACCGCACGGCACGCAGACTAACGATACAAGGCTTTCCAGACGATATATAATCTGATTAGCAATAGTCAGTTTTGAAGAACAAAAGGAGCTTAGTTTTGCATACTTTCGATAAAAAAGAAGTTCATAAGCCGAGGGGGTTGAAGCGGATACCCTCAAATATAGACTTCCAAGAGCGTCCGCCCAACGCTGCAAAATATTTGAAAAGTACGAGACGAACTGAGACTTGTTTTCAAAAAGCCATCATCGCTTATTACCGCTCAACCAATATTCCACCTGGTCTCGCTCCTTGCTGTTGTTTCCTAACATCGCTTTATTCAAAATGTCGAATTTGGACGGATTTGGTGTCATGAAAGTCAATTTGGGTAACAATAACGACAACGGCAATCACCCGAAATCTCAACAACAACCTAATAATGGAACAACAAACTTTAATATTAGCAATATGAACATGCCTAATATGGGATTAGGGAATTTAGCCAATCTTGGGAGTATTAATGGAAATGGACTAGATAAGAATGGTGGTAATGGTGGATTTCGAAATAACATGTTTAATGGATCGCAAGAGCAGACAGATCCGCGATTTTTCTTTGACCAACAGCAACAGCAACAGCCACAGCCACAGCCACAGCAGGGCTCTCAAGGACAGTTTCAATCCAACTTTGCTGCCGATTCGTTTACTCCAAATGGGTTGGTGATGCCTGCTGATCAGTTTAATGCAATGCCCGGTAATGGACCCAACTCCACTGGTGGTATGAACCCCAATTCGATCATGTCCAGTAATTTTGGGGGCAGCTCAGGCGGTGGAGTAGATGCAAATTCTACAAATGCAGCAAATTTCAATTTCCAACAACCGGGACCACCTCTGAATATTAATAACAGCAATACCGGTAACAATAGTAACAACAACAATAATAGTAATAATAATAGCAATAATAATAACACAAACAACAACAACAGTAGCACCTCAATTACCAATTCTGGTTATGGTTACAACTTTACAAATAACGGATCCAATAGCAATAACAATACCAACAACAGCAATGGAAATGGTAATGACGGAAATATTATTAATCGAATGAACAGTCCGTTCCAGAATACCAATAATAATAACAACAATAACCTACTGAATACACCGAACAATAGTTCGATAAATAGTACGCCGACTGGTTCTAATGTTTCACCTCAGCAGCAGCACAAATTAGAATTCGATCGGAAACGAGTTTCCCTAATTCTTGAAATTAACCAAGAGCTTCTCCGGTATGCCATAGGTAGTGCGAATGATGCAAATAAAGAAAGCCCTGATTCAATGTACGTTTCATGTATGAAGCGATTACAGTGTAATTTAGCGTACTTGGCGTCGCTAGCTGATAAGTCCAAGTCCATTCAGTCGAGTTTTCCCCAAATATTATCTCCTCCACCAGACATACCCACACTTGCAGAGGCATATCGAAGGCTGCAACTGTTGTTTCCTGAAGTTATCATATATATGAGGAGGCAATTGGCATTGAAGCAGCAACAACAGAAACAGCAGCAGCAGCAGCAGCAGCAACAGCAACAACAACAACAGTTCATGTCTTAATTGCTGGTATGAGACTATCGGAGAGATATTTAACTTATTATGAATATGAAAAGGCGTGTAATTGTAAATTTATAGAATGATATGACGATATAATACAAATACTCTAAGCATAGCAAGAAACGAGTGAAATTTGACACAGCTCGAGAGATCCTGGATTTCCAGCTGTGGTGACAATTTCACTTTAGAATTGCTTTAGTAGCAGACCAGCAAGCTCGGAGTTCCTGGTACTGGTTGTCGGCTCGTCTCGCTGAAAAAAAGTACTGGATATCAGGGACAATGTAAACTGGCATCCGCAAAAGATTCTGTTTGACGTAAATGGTGAATTGGTGCTCCTGCCAAAAAGACTAACTGTTGTAACTGGAAAATAGAACAAAATATCAGGACGTGCTATTATTGCTCACCTTTTTTATTTATTAGTATTGATAAGTAATCTTCAGCTCCTACTTCTTCTAGAGATACCGACACCAACAGTAGTGGTGATTAGTGGTACGGGTTACCAGAGACATGTTTAACTTATTATGAATGTGTTGTTTTATAAAATGATATGACAATAATATATAAACATCCCAAGCATGGCAAGTGCCTGGCGGTGCCATGCGATTTTGCTATCAATGGCCAGCCCAGTTTAATCATCACTGGAAAAGCAAGGAAGCTGCCAGTTCGGAATTCCCCCCAGTTTGACGCAAAGCATGGATAACTTCTGCTCGAGAGAATCCTAGCCCCATGAGATTTTGGATGTCTGAATCGGGGAATGAAGAAGCGGGGAGATTCGGCGTGCGAGCTGGGCCAGTATTTCCAGCGGCAGAGGACGACGCGGGCATATGGGAAGAGGAGGAGGATCTATTTTTAATTGAGGAACTTGAAGATGCAGATTGAGTAGTGTCACCAGTGCTAGCAGCAGCAGCTGCCGCTGCTGCTGCTTGTTCTTCGAAAATACGAGGGATCTCGGCTTCACTCAAAAACGGGCATTCGGAATCTCCAAACACAAGCACATTGCGTCTCAAATCAACATTAGCTTGATATCTTTTCAGCATATCCAGTCCTAATAACAAGTCGACAGATTTACCTTCCATGACAGTAAAACTACAAGGATAGAACGAATCGCCTACTTTGATTGGTGCACTATGAATGCGGCCCATAATCTTAGCTGTTCCCACGCCGTGGGCTACTCCTTGGAATCGCTTGTCAATTAAATGCGTCATGGAACACTTTTCTACACATTCGGGGCTGATGACTGTAGCTTGAGCACCGGAATCTACAAATGCTTTCACTTTATGCCCATTGACAAGAACATCAACAAACAGCATTGTAACATTGCCAAATACTTCGGGGTTATGCTCAAGAGCGTTTTGTAGATTCTCCATTACCGCTTCTTGCTGAATTAACTCTAAGATTCTCTGCTGATTTTCTTCATTGTCTGGATCCTGTTGCAATCTGTACATTTCATTGCTGGCGGCTGATTCTTGCTCACGACGCTCGTTCTCAATAGTAGCCATTAGTTCTCTAAACCTGACCGGATCATCGATTACGTCGGTCAACTGTGGATATCTTTGTTCGATGTTATTTCGAAGAACAGGGTCATTAATGATTTGGTTTCTTAGCATCTCAAGTTCTGTGGCACCGGGGACGTTGGAGCTTCCCTGAAAATTACTAGGAGTAGGTGTAGGTGCGGTTCCGCCAGTTGAAGAGGCAAGACCCTCGGGCCTTTCAACAACTACAATAACATCGTCTTCCTCTAGGCTCCAGTTGCTCAAAGATAAGCTGTCATTTTCTAAAGGTTGGGTCTTGTATACTAAGATTTGAGACGAGCTGGCAAGAGACGACTCGATCTCAATATAAGCCTTAAGGTCCCCAAGAGACATTTCATCGGATACCTCGATATTCAAAACGGTATCATTAGATGCAAAGGTAATTAAAAGTTTCATTTCTCGATATCTATTTTATGGGTCCAACGATGTGATGGTATAGTGGCAAGAAGTAATGGGAGGGAGGACGATGGAGATTTGTAAACATTGGATGGAACCTGATGGATGTGTGTATATTGATAAGAACCAAAATATGAATGTTAAGCTGAACCCTAAACTCTATCGAGAGTTGGGGAAGAACAAACTGGATTAATAAGTTACGCCTGGCAGAGACGGCTCGACAGTCAGAACGTTTGATGATAAACGGAGCCTGTCGTTTAAAGTAGATTGAGTTGTCTGTATATATGATCATTTGTTTATAAAACAGTAGTAGTGGCCAGGCATTTCCGTAAACACTGAGTAAAGGCTGCGTGAGTAATTGAACCACGTATAAATGACCAAAAAAATATGAAATAAAATTCAAGCTGACTGCAAAACCCACTACCCCTTGGTCTCTACATATTCGGATTTCCAATAATCTAGCAGACTACTTTTCACATACCGAGACGGACCCCTCCACTCACATTAGACCAACTTTAAACTCTGTTCAATGCAGGTCGATAAGATAGATCGACATCTACTCCCACAGTGATCCCGCCGTATACAACCAATAGCTTCACATCTTGCTCTTGACCTTGAAAGTCATACATACTCGCATTCTCGCCACTCCGGGGTCCAAAATTCAATTACAAACATGGCAATTACAAGAGGCAGTAAACGGCTGGTGGCTCAAATCGTCGAGGTAAGCACCGAGGTTACGAAAGCCGCCGGAGGGTCAAATAAAAGGAAAACCAAACCCACCAAAGCCGAAGATACAACCAAGACTCTGAACGGTGAAGTTACTACAACCATCAAAAGAGCAGTACGAAAAGAAAAAAAGAAAAAACCTTATACCCAAGATGATGAAATTGACGTCGATATTCCATTGGAGGTGGTAGCTAACTCAGTTACCAAAATCCCTGTGTAAGTAAATGGCCATTTCCAATCCATTGCTCAAATAATGGTAATGCTAACTAATGTATTAGAAATTATATTCCGCCGTTTGCAAAAGGTCTTGAGTTCGTGATCGATATAGATCCAACTCTTAAAAGTGTAGTCGACCGCAGCGAGTTTCCGACATTTTATTCCGATAAGGATGCTGACGATACAGATGATTCACCCGAGTCGCAGTATCATGATGAATCACAGACCTGTTTTGCATCTCTGGGTCGAGGAATCATGGGTCAGCAAGTCTCTGGTGCTGCCGCAAAGGCGATTCTTGGGAGGTTCAAAGCCGTATTTGACGATGCCTTGAAGAATGAGTTTGACTCTCTGGTGCCAGACACGTACCCTACAAAAAAAGAGTTCGAACAGAAGAAACGTCAGCTGGTTGAACAAGGGCTTCTTTTGCCATTCCCGGAACCGAGAGCTGTGATGGAAGCCAGCAATGAAATGCTACGAGCCGCTGGACTATCTAATCGCAAGGTAGAATATATGAAAGGACTGGCAGAGGCATTTGCTGACGGGTCTCTTTCTGATGAGATATTAAAATCGCTCCCTGATGACGAGGTTGTCGATAGAATTGTGGCCCTCAAAGGGTTTGGACGTAAGTAGAGTAGCATAGCCACGCTAGAAGTAACCACTAACACAACGCCTTTTTAGCCTGGTCGGCAGATATGTTTTTGCTATTCACACTAAAAAGAATGGACGTTTTTTCTATAGGCGACCTAGGAGTACAAAGAGGGTTTATGAATTATGTTTCAGAACGTTCATGGCTACAACAGGAGCTGAGATCAGTCGACTGGACAATGCCACTACCAGGAACTCATTCTCCCGGTAAATCAAACAAGGCGCAGAACCGCAAGCCTGCTACTGTTGGAAAATCAGCCAAGAATTTTGGTGGCTCTGCTCCCGTCCATCAGCAAATGGAATGGGTAGCTAACAAGTTCAAGCCATATAGATCTGTTTTTCAGATGATAATGTGGAAACTATCCAGTATTGATTTAGATATACTTGAAAAGAAATAAATAACAAACACACATGTCATATATTAAATAATACTACAATTCATACATCATTAAACGGGGCCCGAGCTTCCTGGCACTATCATACAAATATTACTGCCATTCAATAGAATTTTAGGTAGCTGAGTTTGGGTTCCATCATTATGATATTCTGTGACATCCTGTAAGACCATATTGACGAAATCATCGAACCCAACTAATGTTCCGCTGAATTCTGATTGGAAGTTAGTAAGTTGGCTAGGTTGCAATTGCTGATTGGGCTACATACCTTTATTGCCCTTAAGGATGACACCGATTTTTGAGCCAATGGACTTATCAACAAGCTCCAAAGGAAGTATTACAGGAACCTCAGGGGTTGGTTCAATGGAAGCGACTTGAGACATATCTTTTAGTCGTCGATTTTGGGTCAGTTGGCGATTATGAAGACTCGTGAATGTCTATTGGCATGAAAAACACTAACTTCCAGTAGTATTCACATCCAAGCATTTTATGCTGTTAATGGACTAACAGATAGTAACCTTAACCCTGACTCATGGCGAGAGTATGAGGTGAGAATGAGAATAAAGAACGGAAACCAATTCCATTCCATAGTATAATAAGTATAATAATGTTGTTTAAAGTCTTGTTCCAAGCGGCGAGCTACTCGGTGGGCCATTTGTTTCTGAGGCATGAGGTGGTTTTGCAAATAAATAGTTAGTTATCCGCGTGTGTAAAAACATGGTGCTGAGATAAGTAAGTAAGCAGCTAGTCATCCTATTTAATGTCCTATAAAATACATAAATAGGAAACTTGAAATCGTATTTACCACTTATAATGAAGGACCAGCCTCATCATCATCTTGGCCCAGATATGACTTGAGAATTGCATTGTATTAATTGCTGGTGTGCAATGACAATAAATTCTAAATGATGATCAAGTCACAATCATGTGATGTGCATGCATGTAATACTGTTAAGCTATTTTTTCAGTAGATCATTTATATGCTCTTGGATGTCTATAACTTCAAACCTTATTAGTTTATAATCCTATTTTAGCTCGTTAAAAACACATGCAATTTTCAGAAATATCACCAAATGTGTATACTATTTTTATCATTATTGTTATTAGTTAATACAGTAATTGCAAGAATGGAAGAATGAGTAATCTTGTTCAAAGTCCTATATATTACCGTCTTATCTTGTTTCTCCTTGATTAGATAAGAATAGTTATAGAATGAAACAATCTGAAACATCTTTGAGTGAAGTGTTCATGGCTTGGCAAGTCGAAGATGACTACCACTTTGTGAACCAGTTTCCATGCTCAGATGTGCACCAGTCGAATTCTCAGCTTTTTTGCTGGAGACGACAACAATCTCCAGGTGAGATGGCACTAGATATTATTTAAAGTCCTATACAATACACAAATGATAGAATTGAAATCTCGTCGTTTATGGATTGTTTTAGACTATTATATACATTCAGCTCAAATGTTTTCAGGGCAGTTGAGTTGGCACTCAACAGAAAACCTGTCACCAGTATATGAAATGCCTTCGAAAACAACATAAACTGAACGTCTCAACGAAAATAATTACTAGTAAAGCAGCAGACATGGATGGCACAAACGTGTATCACCTATATAATTTAGCAAAAAATAAAAAAGAACGGGCCGAGCAGGGAATTGAACCCTGGACCACTCGCAGATGTGCTTGAAATCCAATAATTACCAGATTCATTTACCCAAAGCGAGTATCATACTACTAGACCACACGGCCATCTTATTGGGAAGTTAAGAATTTGCATGTGTTTGAGTTCCAGTCAAAATTGAGTGCGGCATATGGGGCTTAAAGGTGCATGCATGCGGCATCCCCTAAATGAATACCATACCACAAACTGACAAGCTGAAATAAGAGGATTTAGAACCCAGCGTGCTCAGTAAACGATCTTGGCAGAATGATAATATGATACCGTATTTGAATTGGGGGTCCACCGTTTGAATCAATTGAAGATGATCTATCTAGCTACGGCCATATCCAGAGTAAAATAAGATTTCCCGTCCGATCAATCATAATTTGTTGTATAGGACTTTAATCAAGATATATTCATTCATTCATTCATTCATTGAAGATGATCTGAACGGATCTGTGCTAAATGAAGCGAGGTTGAGAGTGGATCAAGATATATTCATTCATTCATTATAGCTGGATTTCGGAATGGGCGATGTTGCTGGATTCCCCATTGAAATTTCAATCAACATACGGGAACACCTTTCTGCAAATTGGGTCTTTGACCTGTAAACCTACTGAGGAAAAGCCGATGTTAGCTTAGCTCTACCATGAGAGCGCACAACAATTGAGACTGCAGTTTGATATAAATGTCTAGCCATAGTTGTAAATACATATTTACTACATGTAGTTGGATTTCGATTATGAGAGTGCTAAAGAGAAGAGAAGCAGTGATAGTAGTGAGAAAGAAATCAAGAAAGAAAGAAAAAGGTTGAGAGTTATTTATTATTATTTGTATATAATTTTTTGGCTGATATTCCCCCCCTGCGTTTGTCACTCTATGCAGGGAGTTGTAACCTGCATCGG
The DNA here is from genome assembly GCA_030579895.1 of Sugiyamaella grinbergsii. Taxonomy (NCBI): domain Eukaryota; kingdom Fungi; phylum Ascomycota; class Dipodascomycetes; order Dipodascales; family Trichomonascaceae; genus Sugiyamaella; species Sugiyamaella grinbergsii. The sequence goes on from JAKTRT010000011.1 coordinate 171,948, forward strand.
AGAATCTTTCCTCGGCCAACACGATATTACCGTAAATCAGATAATTAACATCTAACGGAATAACCCTGGCTTTACAATTCCAACCCGGAATATAAACTGATATCGCCCACTGGGAGTTCATACTATTCTAGACTGTATTATTATTATTATTGGTTATGCTCTTCTGCAAGTCGAGTTTCAACATAGCCAATTCTTAGTCGGTTATTCCATCCTTGTCGTCTTTACAAAACTCTCGTGCTGGACATCGATTCAGTTTTATAGAATTTATTCATTTGTCGAATATTTCATTAGAGGTGCAGTTCGCCTTCGCATGGGCCCGCACATTAAAGCTCAGACACTTCCAGCGCTCACCGCCGCGCTGACTTACTTCCGACACCATTCTAAACACTATCATTGTTTCACCACCCTAGACAACTATCATCGCTGCGATTATCCAACCATGTCCGAGCCAGATAAAGATACCATATTAAAGGGAATTCAAGAAGGAACCGCTCCCGAGTCTACCGATACAAACATTAGATATGCTGCTTATGCTGCCAGAGTGAGAACCATCTTGGTTGCTACTCAACGATATGTGGCGTATACGTCTGATATCGGTGAATCGTTCCGTCCCGTTGCACATCCTCGTATGGTAACTACTGCCTATGGAATCAGTTGGGCATACTTAATTGGCGATGTAGCCTATGAGGGCTGGAAGGCAAGGCTTCGTCAACAAGGTCTTTATGAGCCAGGCTTAAAGCCCTGGCAACAGGTCCCTAAATTTACCGAGGCAGAACAAGCTCTTATCAAACGAGATGCTCCTGATTGGAGAGTCGAGACTGTCAAACGAGCAGTGTTTCAATCAATTGCTAGTATGGCATTGCCTGCATTCACAATTCATTCTACTGTCAGATATGCTGGCCGGGCCATGAAGAATGTCAAGAACGCCAGAATAAGAACCTATGGACCAGTTGGTTTGGGTCTTGCGGTCGTACCGGCTCTTCCATATTTATTTGACGAGCCTGTGGAGCACGCCGTTGACTATGCATTTGAGCAAGGAGAGAGGATGATCTTGAAATAAAAATTGCTGGTAAGAAAGACCCTCACACAACCTATAGACGGGCTATATGTAGAAAACAGTAATAAATATAAACCTAATAACATTATCCTTTTTACATTAATATTCGTAACAATGCATATGAGAAGTTCACAAGCGCGCCAGCTACAATGGCTTTTTGCTGCCGCTTGGAAAACAATGCTGATGATTCATTGACAAGAATAATCACCAGGATTCCCAGAAACATTCCTATAAGTATCCCTACTAGGTCATCCAGATAGTCACCGCCCATCAGAGCAGCAATATCTGGCGGTCCATCAGCTACGCCTGTTTCAATCCATTGCTCTTCCAGGCGGGTCATTTCTTCGTTGTTGCGCCGGTCGCCTTGATCCGTCGTATCTACTACACCATCACTATTCGCATGATTGGCCAAATCTCCACCACCGTTTCTGCCGCCATTAGCATTATTGGACGACCCTGGGACCGGCGACGACCCGTATAACCTTCCAAACTGCTGTCTCAACTGAACAATGTCTTCGTCGGTGAATCCAGTGTCTCTTAGTCGATCGAACCCGCGCAATTCAGGTAATGTGCTCCTAGTAGGGATTCTTTTATCGTATTCGCCTTCTTTGGCCAGTTCGGTTGGGGTTAATATATCACCAACCGCACAATGGATGTATATTCGTTTTGATTTCGGACCTTTTATGACGATTGGAAGAGATGAGTCCGCTGAAGACGTTGAGCTTCCTCCCTCCGTCTTTGATTTATTACCTGGCGCTAACTCAACGCCTGCTACTTCGGTAGCTACTTTCGTAAGATCATTCAACACCTTTCCTCCATATATAAGCCGTAGTCGTCTATTCAGAGTCGTGCCGCCAACATTTTGACGGATCATTCTTCGAATCTGAGATACCGTCACTTCAAGGATATTGGATATTTCTAAAGGTATATCTTGGATAGCTCCGTCTGACATTTTGATGATGAGAGTTAATGATAACGGGTCTGATGATTCGGCGGTTGAGTTTACAGCCGCCACTTTCTTAGGCGGTTTTCTGGCGTCATCACCGCTTCTCTTGTCTCGAACTTTTAGTTTCCCTTTATCAAGCTTCAGGCTTGAGCTGGGACCAGAGCCAGAGCCAGTAGGTACTGATGGAGCTGAAGATGAAGAAGATGAAGAAGATCCTGCGCCAGCTCTCCCGCCTGCCGTATTGGTACTTTCTTTCCTGGACCCTCCTCCAGCTTGTGAAAAGACATCCTCTTCCACATCTATTGGATGAGCATTACCTTCTGACATTTTTAAACGTGAACAATGAATGAATACTCTGATGATACCGAAACGACCCAATACTCTTTAGAACTGGCGCCATATAAGCTTCAAATGAACGGCGTGAACAGGGATCGTTCCAGAGCTAATCACGTGATGTAGCCGTTTTGTTACCTGGGTTACTTGCCGCATATTAGATGGGAATTCTATTTTTTTAATTGGGATAACTGAATTTTCGTTTCCTACCATACTTGAAAAGTATAAATTCATCCTCGTTCGCTTTTCCAAAAACTTTTTTTCTTCTTCTTTTCTTCTTCGTGCGGCGCCCTTGGCAATTCCGTGTTGCTTGTCTTTTATTGTTAACCTACTGAAGGAACGAGCGTCATGCCAATTTGGGTAGAGTAAGAAGGTGAAGGGCTGGGGTGAAAGCTTTGGCTTATTAGCTGGATGGACCGTCTTAATGCCCAATTGTCATTTTAAAGCATTTACTTTTGTAGGTGTTTTCTCTAGGATGACGAGGGCTGGTGGGTCTGTACAGATTAGCACGAGAAATTTGGTTATGTTTTGTGTAGTTAAATGAAAAAAAAATTGTTATGAATGTTATGGGTTGAATGGAAGGAGAAGAAGTAGGTGGTTAAAGTACAATGCCGTAGTAGATATAGGGTCGGATCGTTTATCAGTAACGCCAGATAAAGTTTATGCAAGGATTCGTCGGGTGCAGCGTGTAGCTTGTAGCATGGTCTATCATATGATATATATGATATATATTATATATTTAAGAACTATTGTAAACTGGTCTCTCCTACTACAAGTCTTGAAATCTTGCTAGATATTCATTATCATCGAATATAGATTTTTTTCCTTCGTCGCCCCGTCGCGCGGCTGGCGGAAATAATATATGCAACGCGATAAACCAAAACAAACCCGTATCTTTTCATTTGTCTCCAAACCTTCTACTCCAAAAGCGAAACTAACATGTCAGAAACACCTTCTTCAACTAGAAGAAAAAGCAGGATGATGTCCGCTCCGCGATCACAGTTTGCGACGCCTCAACGTAGAGTTCGCCGAGAAGCTACTACGCCTCATACAATTCGGGCATTGGCGGCAGCTGCTACTCCAGGGCGAAGAGTCTCCCGTCTAATCAAAGTTTCAAAACAGACCCCTCGCGATGATTTACGGGCATTAAGTCGAGCGCTGGTGAAAGAAAGAAGGGGTGCAGAAGATGGATCTCAAGAAGAGCATAACAAGAGGAGAGAGCTGATAGCTACGACTCCGTCTAGCCAACCTCCTGTTATGAGTTCACGAGAAACGGCGGCTACCAGTAGAATATTCCACTTTCCAGAGGTCATCGATGGAAGCAATGGTGGAAAAGAACAAAGACAGGAAGTGGACCACAAAGAAAACGACGATGGAGAAAAGACATCAGACAGAGGAAATGAACCCATGGAATCAAATGTTCCTAATAGCTCGCCTTACCGTAGTAGAGTAGATCCCGTCTTGCGAAGAATCAATCAAGACACCATTCCCGAAAATGCCACTCCAGTACCAGATTTCTCGCGCGATATTGAATTAGAAAGAAGACTTCCGGATGATAGACTAAGCATCGATCGAAGGTTCAGTAACATGTTCGGCATAGCTGATAGTACTATCGGTTCTCGTAGAGATACGTTTGGGTTCTCAATTCCTGATACTAGTATTGGAAATATGGCGAATCAATCGAGTTTTCATATTCAATTGGACGATAATGAAGTGACGACTGAGTATGAAACGACTGCAACTCCAATTGGAAATAGTACGACAATTAATGATAATGATACTGATGATGATAATGACAACGATAATGACAAGGATCATGATAATGACAGCTATGAGAATGATGACAACCCCACCGTGGGAAATTATGACGACTATGATCAAGAGGAGAGTACCTTTGAACATCGTGCTAGTAATTATAGTGCAGCATTTGACGAAGAACAAAATGATGCAGATGATAGCGGCCCGATTATTGGAGAAGATGATACTACCATTGGATACGATGATATGGATGAAGTCGATAATGCGACTCTTCCTATTAGACTACCCACGGCAGTACCGTCAATATCTATACCTGCTAGGACCTCTTCTAGGAAGAGACCTGCGAGATCTGAACGGCCCGAAACTGCCGTTCCTCGCAAGATAATAAAAGATATTTTAAAGACAGTGTCGTCATCACGACTGACACCCCAAGCTTTCGAACAAATAATTGCGTCCTCGAACTCGTTTTTTGAACAAGTCACTAGCGACTTGGCAGCGTATGCTAAACATTCTAAACGTAAGACGATTGATTTTTCTGATACAGTTCAACTGATTCGCCGTCAGCGTTTACTAGAGAGCACCTCTGCTTTCTCGCTAGCTCATAAATATTTACCGGCCGAGCTACTAAACGATATTCGGAAGCATACACAGGGGGGGTTGTGACTTTTATAAACGGCTTATTTATCTATTTAGTCAATCTATAATTTTTGTTTAACATGATTTTTCTATTGCTCATCCCGCCATTGGGGTGAAATCATATCAGTCTTAAGCTAATCATTGAACGCAAGTGAAAAGTGCCTTCTTATAAGTAGGCTATATCTTTTTTTTAAGTCTAGAAGTCATACACATACCTGAGAAATCAGCAGTCATTACTGAATGGATCGGAAAAAGTCCATGCATCCGGTGAAAACAACCAAGAGAATACCTCCTCCAGGTCCTAATCGTAACACCTTGGGCAAGAACCCTTTGTAAAGAGCAGCAAACCCTTCTTCACGGAAAACAGTCAATACACTAGGAACAGTCCAGTTATATTTTGGAATCACTCCGGCAACTCGTGTAGTATTCTGAATACGACTTTTGACAACATCAAAAGGAGTGTTTACCATAGTACCAACCGTACCACCGATAGAACCAGAAATCAAATCATTAGTGATCTTGCCAGACTTGGTCTCTGCCTTGGGCAAGAGCTCACGAACCTTGAAAATAACACCAAAATAACCAGCATTCCACGAAATATGACGCCATAAAGTGGCCTCCAACCCATTGTACAATGCCAATGGACCCTCCTGTTTGATAATATGTCGGACTACATCGCCCATACCCTTAAATTTGGACGATTTGTCTTGCAAACGAATCTTGACCAATTCGAAAGGAACAACCACAAATGATTCCGTGGCACCAGCAGTTGCACCAGTAAGAACGGCCAGAGGCTGGTTCATAGTTGGGATCCCAAAGAGATTTCGGTAGAACTTTCCCCATTCATCATTAGCAGCAAACTTAGTAGCTCTCTTAGGGGCTTCCATAAGAATAGGAGCAGAGATACCGCGATATAGCCTACTAACACCTTCATTCTTGATGATTTTTCTGAAGCAATCCAGCATACTGGTATAAGCTTCTTCGCCAGCACCAGTGCCGACTTGGAGTTGGATTCTAGTTTTGACAACATCCAAGGGATACATGACGAGAATCTATCGAGTTAGTTAAGTTGGTTCGTTTGCTAGTGTGAGGATCAATTGTACGTCAGTGCGGAAAATCAAAATCTCTAAACCATCTAGATATTTCGCCAACCACTACTACCACCCTACCTCACACCTTATCATTCACTTACCTCTGAGATACCGGCGACGGCACCAGAAATAAACTGGTAGATAAATGGCAATTCTAGAATAACATGTTAGTACATTTTCTATATTCCAATTACTATTTTGTCGAGTTGAATACTTCATGATTCGGAAGTATTTTTATTTTTGAGACATATTTTTTTCACGTACGACCGACGCCAATCTTCATATCCTCCACAACTCACGCTTATCGTTATTTCCTGACATGTTTCGTTCTTTTTACTATCCTTATCTATACCTATACCAGTTAGTTATTAGCTAAGTTTGTCAAGAGCCAAGAAAGGAACTTACAACTAGCTTCTAGTGTCAATTATAAACAACAAACTTCAATCTCAAATCAGATCAACCCGCTAGCTTTTTTTTTTATCAGTCTCGGCTGTCAGTCGTCAGTCATAATAAATATACTGCCAAACGAGACGTGAAACCGCCAGACGGTGGGTTGGGGTTGGCGCCAGAAAATGAGGGGGTTTGAGATGTATTTAGCCGATATCGCCCTAGCACTAGTAACTAGGCAGGTGGGGACAGGGACTAATTATCCAGCCGCGCGATAATATATGGATGGGAACTTTCCGACGCCGGAGAGCGATAAGTAGGCCTTTTTCTTTTATTGTGGACGGTTGATTATCATATGCCTATTTCTTTACGATATATCTATTGGAAGGTTGGTTCTGGCGGGTCGGGTTTTGTTATTGGGGGAACATGATACAGGGAAGTTGACTGTCGCAGTTATACACGTATACGCGTATATAGGCACAGATATAGACATACTGATATATATAAATATAGACGTAGACACTGACACTGACATTGCTAATAATACTTTAGTCTAATCTAATCAACTTGTTCTTGTCTTTGTATAGCTGTCTAACAAGTCTCTCACCACCATTTGCTACTCGTGAATAATCACTTGACTATCAATTTACCCCTGAAATCTCCGCAGGTGAACCCCACGTCCAGATATTATATTCTGCATTTTTCTCCTATTAATTTCTATAAATGAATATCCCATTAAATAAATAAATAAACATACTTCAATTCACTTGTCCACACTTTTGCAGACTCTGATAGAAACTCTTGACAGTGTTGTTCACTCTCACAACCTTTTCAGAAAATCCTAGAACCTGTAGTCCGCCAGTATGAGTGGCCCGGGAAATGGCAACATAAGCCTGACCGGTCTCAAATGATCTTGCAAGATTGACTTTCACCCTCTGCAAAGTCTGTCCCTGCGCTTTGTGGATAGATAATGCCCAGGACAAAATCAACGGGAACTGTTTTCTGGAAGCTATGGTAATTTCTGTTTTTGGGTAGTCGCTTTTGGGAGCAGGGGCGGTATTGGCAAACTCATGTCTCGAGATCATTGTGACTATCTTATTCATCCTTTGGTCGACAAACTCAATGACGGGATTTAACAATTTACAATCGCCCTGGCATTGGTCTGCCAATTTCTGGAGAAGTTTACTTGAGTTCTCACTTAAAGAATTTCCATTCTCGGAAAGATATCGTCTAATATGCTCGCCAAGATCACTGTTAGGTAAGCAAGTCTCAATGAGCTTGGAATAAATGTCTAATGTAGTCTCATCGCTACTCAATTCTGCCCATGTACCTTCATCGCCAACAAACGATATGACTCGTCCTTGGGATCCGTTTACTAATCCCACATCGGCATCATTTTTAACGAATAGTACTTGAGCATTCAATTTCAAGTAAAGTTCATGGTCCACAATGAAATTATCCAGCATCTTAATAAATGCAGGATCTTTCAGATAATCCTCAGACAGAAACTTGAATAGCTTTCCTTTTAGTTGGTGAAGTTTCTTATTATTGGACTCGTTGACTTGGGCTTTTAAAGGATATAGCTCAGTCGGGCTAATGCCATCCTTGTCTTCAATTGATCGACTCAATTGCTGGAATTGCTTCACAATTGTTTGGTTCATCTCTCCTAATCTCAACGCGCTTAGCATATCTATAAGCTCTTGATCGCCTTGCTGGCGGAAGATTTTTGTCAATTCTATTTGATTGTTAATCGCTTCCTGCCAACATTTTGTTTGGAAGCAAAATTGTAGATTGGCTCCGTTTTTGGTAACTGGAGGTAACTGATAAAAGTCGCCAGTTAGAACAAGCTGGATCCCGCCAAATGGCATGTTGCTCTGTCGTACCTGTTGACCGATTGCATTCAATTTCTCAAAAAGGCTACCGTCCAACATAGAAACCTCATCGATAATCAGCACGCGTGCTTGTTTCCATCTACCCGCGCTGGCTTTAGTCCTTTTTATTCTTTTGACCAAGTCTGCAATAGGATCGATCCCTAGTCCGATCCCCGCCCATCTGTGTACAGTAGACCCATTTATGGTGACCCCTGCTAGACCGGTGGTAGCTGTCACAGCCACCGCATCTCCCATTCCATATTTTTGCCGCAATTTCCTAATGATAGTTTGCAATAGAAACGATTTCCCAGTACCTGCAGCACCGGTGAAAAATAGATTCTCACCACCTAGAACCATTTCAAGGACCTGCTTCTGCTCAACACTAAGAGGCAGGGTAGTTGATTTGGAAAACGCATCTGAGATAGGCTGATGTTGGCTAGAGGAGGTACTTGAGGATGATTTGGCTCTTGAAGCCTGTCTACCGTTGTGGATATACGAATCCCAAGACGGGACTTTTCTTTTCTTCGTCATAGATGAAATCTTGGACGCAGCATTCAGTTCTTGCACCGGGCCCGTTTTTGCGGCATATGGGTCGCTATTTTCATCTTTCAATGCAACTGTCAACGCACGGCCCGGTACCGACATCTGAATATTGGATTTTGAGTCTGGTTGAGATAGATCAATAATTTGAGCTTCCCCCCGGGGATTCTCATTTGTTGCATAAGAGCTAATAGCCATAATGGGCTTGTTTTCGTCCTCAAATTTATTCATAGATGACAATCGGCCTAAATCAGACGTCATCACTCCATGGACTGCAATCTTTATATTCTCCGAAGTAAAGGAAGAAGCAGGCTCCAAACTTGTAGAAGACGACAGAGACTTTGCTCTGGGCTGGAAAAAGTCTCGGCCATTTCTAATAGACTGGGTCCCAGTCGCCCTCTTTTTACTGTTGTTTCTTATCATTTTTTTTTCTTATTCATAAGAGAAAGTAAGAAGGGGAGGGAGCCTACGGGTCTTTATATTTTAGTTATCAACATCGCGTAGAGAGCGCGCGTCCAACGTGTGGGACCTAACCCTGAAATATATTCTGTGTAAGAGGGCGGATGAGTGAGTGAATTGGAGCAAACGGGGTGAGGAACAAGCCATTTTTGGAGAAACAGAAAGATATCTATCCTGTCCGGGAAGGCGGGTTACTAGCCTGGATGGAGTCCAAAGTAGATGCATACTTGTGTCGCTGGTCGCTTACCTAGTTGTGTCAAACACACAGTTAGGAGAGAGACCACTGTATAGAAAAGATAAGATACGGGCAAGGGTTTTGTCCTCCACCCGTCTCTACAGTCTCTCCTCTTCTACCGTTTATTCAGCATCGACGGACATATCGATTCCTCACTACCTCGGTAAATAGGCAATTAGCTCATCGATATCCACATTCCATTCCATTCACAAATCATTTTATATATATATTTTATTCATAATTGATACATAATCTACATATACCACTAGATAGTCCTTGATTCTTTAAGCCTTCTCCAATTCATCGAGAATAGCACGAGTGAATTCAGTAGTGGTAGATTTGCCGCCCAAGTCAGGAGTTCTGATCTTGGCAGCAGCAATGACGTCGTAAGTAGCCTTGGAAATTCTATCAGCATAAGCATCAAGACCCAAATGTCTCAACATCATGACAGCAGACAAGATCATAGCAGTGGGGTTGGCAGAGTTGCGACCTTTGATGTCAAGACCAACGTGTCTACAACCGGGCTCGAAAACTGCGTATTCACGACCAATACTGGCACCAGGCACAAGGCCAGGTCCACCGATCAAACCAGCACCGATATTGGACAGGATAGTACCGTACAAGTTAGGAGTGACCAAAACATCGAATTGCTGAGGCCATGAAACGGCTTGCATAGAAGCGTTATCAACAATCATGTCGTCGACAGTGATTTGAGGATATTGTTCACCAAGCTTCTTAATAGTAGCTCTGAATAAACCATCAGAAGCCTTCATGATATTAGCCTTGTGGATAACAGTGACTTTCTTTCTATTATTGGTAATAGCAAAATCAAAAGCAAATCTACCAATTCTCTCCGAATTGTAAGAAGTGATAATCTTTAAAGATTCTACAATATCAGGAGTAGGTCTATGCTCGAGTCCAGAATATTCACCTTCAGTGTTTTCACGAACCAAGACCATGTCGATATCCTTCAATCTAGTCTCGACACCAGGGATGTTCTTAATCAAAGCCAGCGAAGCAAAAATGTCCAATTCCTTACGAAGAGCGACATTGAAAGAAGGATGTCCAGTACGGTCGACTGGGGTATACAGAATACCCTTCAAACCGACCTTGTTTCTTTGAAGAGATCTAATAGCCTCTTGATAGGCATCGGGGTATTCAGCCATTGAATTGGCTGGTTCGACAAGACCAGTCACGTCCACTTGTTCCCATTGAACTGGAACGTTTTCAGCTTTGAAGATAGTTTTCACAGAATCGGTGATTTCAGCACCAATACCATCACCTAATTGTGTTAGACAGAGATATACATCGTACAAGGGGGAATGAACGCTACTTCCACAATCGTGGTGCTATTTTCTTCACTTACCAGGAATAAGAGTGACAGTATACTTTTGTCCATACTTAGTAGGGGCAGAAGCAGTGGTGCTCAAGAGCCGTCTTGAATAACCAAGACCAGGAGTTCGCAATAAAGCAGACTAGAATTGAGTTAGCCATTGTTCGGCGGCACCGCCATTACCATATACACAGGACCAATTCTTCCTATTCACACTCACCTTTGATAAAGCAGCGCGCATTGTATCTATATATATTTTAAGAATTGAAAGAAAAAAAAAAAGCTTTTAAACCCTTTGTTTTTTTTTTTTTGTTTTCTTACTTGTAAATTTCCAATTGAAACTTCCTGTCCTATATATAAAGAGAAAAGAGACGAAGAAATTTATCCCTTTGAATTCCATGCGTAGTAGCCAGTGTTTTTGGTTTAGGTATCGGTTTCTGCGGCTTGCCCAGCCAGAAGGAACCGCTTTTTTTTTTTCTGCCCAATCGGACTCGGCTTCGACAACTCCCCCTGGGGTTAGGGCGCCCGCCGGAATATTGGGCCGGGCGAAGTTGTAGATAAAGCGACACGACGGAGCGGTCTGTTGCATGAACCGTGACTTTTTGTCCGGCTTATTGTGCCGGCCCTGTAGAGCTTTCTGCATGTTCGGCTCCGTCCGAGCGATTGATTGGCGGTTGTGTGTTCAGGTAGTACGAGAATGCGAATGTTTGTGGGTAAAGGTTGTTCACTTTTGAGCGGTGCTTTTAATCGAACTTTGATTCTCTTTGTAGTAGCTTTTTTTGCTAATCTTTACAGACTACAAGTTAGAACAGATTGGGGGCTTACAATGTGCTGGCAGGGTAGGCTGGTGAGCCTTGGAGCCGGCTCGGACTGCGGATTGGATCTGCAACTTTAATTTCTTCACTCCGTTTACGTCACACAGACTGCTTTTAGAGTGATCTAGCATTCTGGTGGCTCTTGAGAGATAGAGAGCATGCAACAGCTTGTTTAAACATCCCGTTGCTCTCTCAGTCCGATTTAAGAGATTGACTGGAAGGAGCTCGGCTGCCATCGAGACCTCATAGGCAGCAGCCAGCTATAGTAGATGGACTTATTCAATAGCGACCAAGATAATACAAAAGATATAACAGATACGAAGAGAGGCTGATCAGCACCTGAATAGTTTCACAAACGTCCATTCAGAACCTCAGTCTTTAACATGTAAAGCACAGTCTGTCTATTCAGCCTTATTAGTGAAGTCTTCACAGCGAGCCCTATATTACAGTACGTTTATATATTCAAGATAATATTCAACATAGTTAGGACTGAACTTAGTGGTTGTATATTGAGATTCTACTGTCGCCAACATTCTACAAAACCGCACACGTGAATGTCGGTGATCTGTTATTATATATTCAAAATGTTTTTTTTTTGTTCAAGTGCTTGGAAAGTAGGCTATATAAATAGTATAGCTCTGTATGTAATAGACATATACCATACATACACTGTAAATAAATACTCTAGACATACAATTTAAAGATATGCTACACGTACTCTATCATCATGATACGTTATGTCTGGACATAATTGCCATATACTACTTGATCATAATTTTATACTTCCTAATGATATATCTCTTATCTATCCGGAGGACCTTACTTCATGCACGTTTCTGCAAGGGACATTTTGTTTGACTTTTATGGTTTACACCCCTGGCGATGTCAACTATCATCCATGCCAATGAAAGCTCGCCTTCCAGATGAAATCTATCAGCTTGCTCTATTTGCATTGATTATGACATATTATTGTAAAAAAGCTGAAAAAGCTGAAAAAACTGAAAAACTGAAAAAAAAGGTTGGACTATCTTATTCTATGAAGAAGATTGCAAGCTCTCACATACATTCATCCATCAAATTGACTTTCGTAAATCAACAGTTATTCTAGATATCCTACCATGTATCCCTTCTTATTTATATAACGCGCCGGCTCGTGCCATTCTATCGAAATGATCTCTATCCCCCTATCTCATCACTCTATAAGTACGTACGGCGCTATCATGTATAGTTTATTTCATCATCAGTTCATGACTTTTTTCATCTGAATCACCGGCAGTTCCATTTCCATATTCACCGTATATTTCACTTAAAAAATGTCGGCAATAACAGCACGAAATCTTTATAGAAAGCTATACAGGGAGTTAACCCGTCAACATATAGTGGCTGCAGAAAGTCAACAAGCTCAAGATCTCAAGAGACAAGAAGCCTTAAGGAAGTATCGTAAGCAAGATGCCACTGAGACCAGCAATAATCCCAACCAAGAACAATTCCTCAAAGAAAGGGTATACAAGACAGAAGCCTTGCGAAATGCTTTCACTGAATCTGACCCTAGTGAGGCAAATCTATTATTCGGAATCGAAATAGTCGAGTATCTTAAATCACAGCGAACATATAAGTCATTATTAGAGCGATATAACCCAGGAGCAGATATGGACGAACAGGATCGTATCAGGCTATCAGCCAGAAGAGTAGGACTTAATCTCCCAGAAGAGGTGGTATCTTTATCTACCAGCTCTTAGTCTATTGGCATAACGACGGCGCGCCGAGTGACCAATTTTGTTGCTAACAGTCGTTTTGTAAATAAAAAAAAAATTTCTTACATTATGGATAAATAATAGATGCATATATAGTCATATTTAACTACTACATTCCACGGAATGCGTTTTTACTAGCTCGTCTTCGGTTGTCGTAACGTTGGCTCTTACGGCCCTTGTTAGAACCACCCTCTGATCCTTCTTCTTCGACATTGTCAGATGGAGGTCTCTTGGTGAACTTCTTCTTTTGAGGAACAAAAGAAAGCTCCATTTCACCACGAGGTCCTCGTCGAACTTCTGAGTTAGATGAGGATTTAAGTTCTTCATCAGTCCGTAGTTGTTCTACTTGATCGCCGAATGCTCGACTGGCTTTTTGCTGCGATTCAGCACTTTGTCGGATAACCTTCATCTCTGGCAATGAGTTGTTGAGATTATCTTGAGCGAGAAGTTTTTTATTTCTTCTTTCTTCTTGTTTGTGCTTACGCATTTCCGCAACTTTACGTTTTTGAACGGTTTCCGAGTCTTCTTCCGATTCTGAATCAGAACTATCAGATCGCGCAGCACCATTTTGCCGGTCCTGTTCTTCTTCTTCCGCTGCTGTTAATGCTCTAGGAGTATCCCTCAAGTTACTATTCTCAGGACCGTTTGTCTTCTTACCACCTTGGCCACCATGCAATAATCTAAATTCATAACTGTTCTCGTCAATATGGAATTCCGGATCTTCAAAGATTGCTTTGAAACGATCGTCAACAGCACCCTCATCACCTTGTTCGGCCACTTCAGATGCGAATTTCTTATTAACCTTGACCTTAGCAGACGCTGCTGCTGCTCCACTTGTACGGATACGAGATTCTCTTTCTTTGTCAATTTTCTTCTTGACTTCTCGTTCTCGGTAATCTCTATAAGCAAATGGATCAGTGATAAGTTTGGCTTGCTCATACAGCCTTTGGTCCACAAAGTAACCATGCATATAACTCTTAACAATATTACTACCAATCAAATGACCCAAACTTAGAGCCGCCAATTCCTTACGAGTAACAAACTTGTAGTTCTCATAAACACTAGTAGCAGGCTTCTCTTCCAACTCTTCGGTAATGCTGTCGAGGAATGAACACCATTTAGGAGCCGGGCCAATGGCAGGAATATAATAAGTATGCATAGGAATACCTTCGTTGGCCAAAAAGAACATACCGGTATTAGGGATATGGGCAACATCATTAATGTCGACAGTAGGCTCCATACTCGTGAAAGCATCACCAGAGTTGACGTCCCAGATCTTAACAATTCGCTTATCAGCAGTCATAATCTTGTCTCCGATACTATCAGTATCAATGTATTCAATCTTTTTGATGGGAAATCCGTATCCTTGGTCCTTTATTAAGGTATGCTGAGCGGACCGCAAATCGAAAAGCAATGTATTACCATCATAATTACCACATGCCACTTTAAGGCCATCAGAATGGAATGCCAATGCAGTAGTACCACTTCCCAACCCATGACCTCCACCACCAATTTCTAAAGAGCCGACTCGATGTCTTGATCTTGGATCCCAAAACTCGACTGTGCCATCTTCTACACCAAAACCCAAAAGCCCATGACTCGGACTCCTTTCAAGACAGTTGACACCTTCACCATCTATTTCAAATGGAGCCAAGAACCGTCCTTGATCTAAATTCAATCGGTAGACTTCATTACCAGAAGCTCCAATATACAGATCACAAGAATTAGGATTATAGCACATATCACGACCGAATTTAGGAATACGAGATCTGGTGTGAATACCACCTTGGGCATGAAACTCAATACTTCGGTCATTTTGTAAATGGACTGATTTCGTCCAGTCTTCAGAGATAACGATGAAGTCAACATTTTCGGAATCTGTATGTCTATCAAATTTTAAAGACAGCTGCTCAAAATCATAAACATGAATCTGTGGTTTATAAGTACCTGTAGCCATGCAGAACTGACCATCTCTGGTAACTTTGATTTTATTAGAAGCTTCTTCGAATTGGAAATCTTGGATTAATTCAATCCGACTAGAATATTCTGCATCATCTTTAAGGGCTCTCTTCCGTTTACGAGCGAGCCAGTCCGGTAAAGTCCTGGAGGCATTTGTACCGGATATTTGATATATCGGTATATTAGCACCCGGGGTTGATTTTAAAACCATCTTTGTTGTAGTGAGGAAGATGGAGTAGGTGAAATTTGAGTGGATTAATACGGAGGACTCGAGTATGAAATAAAAAAAAAATAAATCGAGATGAGAGAGACCCTAACCTCGATAAGAAATTTTTCATCGATTTGTCCCTAACCCTTATCTTTTGCAATGTGTTGACTCAGGGGGTTGGCTATACATAAGCATGGCCCAAAAATCTAAAGATCTGTCAATGGTGACAAATTGATTACAGTAATTTTATTTTATAATGCGGTCATAAAAATGCAATTATTACCTTATGTAAGTTACTGCCTTAATTTCCAGTGATTTTCGGACGCTACTATTCCCCTTAAAATAACAAAACATATCGTCCCGACCACAAAAACTGCCCCATTATATATAATAGCATTTCTATAACTAGCGGCATTCAAACGCAGATTGGGCACAAATAAACCGGCAATGGGAGAACCAAGGAAATTCCCAACTCCACGACTAAAGTACATAAACCCAGTTATTGATTTGTAGTTCTGGATCCCAAATAATTCGACTAGACACGTTGGTAATAGGGCAATTATCGGTCCGGAAAAGACTCCATATAGAACTATAAATGCAAGAAACGTTCCCTGATGTGGCACTAGCCATAGAGCCAGAACAGAGGCTGTACTCAAAATAACACAAAGCACTAACATATTGATCCTTCCTACTTGATCAGCAAAGAATCCAACAATGATCTTGGATATAGCATTGACAGCATTATTAATACCAATAAATGTAGCTCCCTGAGAAGCAGTGAATCCCAATGCTTGAGCGTACACAGACATGTAGAATAACGGAATTAAATATCCAGCTGCCTGAAGCAAGCAGCCGGAAATATGAAAAAAAAATTTCCAACTTTTAGCGACCCTTAGATTTACGGGCAACGAGCCGCCACCATTTGAGCTACTGGCAGATACAGCAAATGATGGATGCGGTACAACCATGAAGCTTGTTGGCAGTAGGCAAACAAAGGAAACAAGGCCAAGGATTCTCAGAGCCCACTGCCATCCTACGGAAGTAATTAAATATCTAGTAAACGGTGCCATGGATAAGCCGCCAAACCCGGTTCCTGAAAAAACCAACCCCATGGCAATACCTCTGTGAGTATTATAGTACGGAGGAGCGTGGATGACCGGTTGCATATATATCATAGATGAACCAATTCCGAACATTGCGCCTTGGGTCAGACCGAATTGCCATGTTTCATGGGCGAACGACGCACAAATCATACCCATAGAGAGTATGAAAGAGCCAATGGCCATTATTTGTCGCACGGTTAAATATTTCGCTAGTATCGTATTTCCAATTGTTAAGCAGTATGTTAGACAAGTTGCGATTGATCCAATAATTGATACTACAGCCAATGATTCACCATGTAAAGGGCCATTTACTGATACGTAAAAGTCTTGGAAGACGCCAAACGTAAAAGCTATGCCAAATACCATAAAGTTCGCTATGAACCCTGCGATGACTATGGAGTACTTGTTATAGTTTGAAGTTGTCGGATTCGGCGGTTGAGAATCATCAGTAGCGCTCACATTTGAGTCGACATGAAGCGACTCGAAGTTCGAAGTGCGGAGCGGTTGTAGTCGGATACCGGTGCTCATATTCAGAATCGAGTATTATACTTTGGAAGATGGTTCATCTATCAGTTGGTTTGTCATTATCTTATAAAGTGCGGAGTTCGACATGAGTCAGCTAAGAAAGGCATGCGGAAATTTACGGATATGTAAGTAAGTCCTCAATGTGAGAAGAGGGGAACTGGTATGCTAAGATAGTAGAGTCGATATGCGTGATATACGTGATACGGAGGTAGTGTGAGTAGAGCAAGTGTTTGGGATTTTATACACTATTATGAACGATCTATTGTGCATGAATCGACTTTGTTGGCTTAATAGTCGCAAAGGACTGGAAACATGCTATTGATATATTCTTATCTATAGATAAGGCTTAGGGTATATGCCGATCGATCGATCTCCGATTAGAGAGATACGAGCGGAGTATGACAACGTCGATAGAAGATACCGATGAGACAAAAAAAAAATAGAAAATCTTCATGTTGATCAGTTGATCGGTCTGTCTGTCTGTTAGTATTTACCAGACTTATACAATTGTTTTCAGTCGTTTGTTATCTCGAGCCGAAATGATTCGGCGCTTGGGCCAGCTTCCCGCACGGACCGCACGCAACCTTCATCTTGAAAACATTTCAATTAAGCTTACGATTGAGATAGCCAAAAAAAAAAAATAAGTGGCACCACCGAAATAATAAAGAGACATGATTCAACCAGGGACGGTCTTTGATTCATCAATCTTAACGATCGCAAGGGCCGTCGTAATATCAAGCCTTAACGTGTGACAAGCAAGCAATCCCATTACGACTGAACATGGCTCAACAAGCTCTTTTTCATTCTCGCTTCCAATGGACCTCTCGCTGACGTTATCTTGCCTCTCCTACCCCGGTTGAACTCTAACTCCCGTCCCCGCTGTCTTCCCCAACATGAATGGCCCAATATTGGTCCGAGCATGATCGACAGTCTCTATACTCTAAATGACTGCCGAGGTTGCTAGAAACCCCACAAACGCGATTCTAGATATAAGAGTGTCAGAATCCCCCATATTATGGAATCGCGTTAATCCATGCAATCTTATCTTGAAGCTATATCAAGATCTTATAATTGACCTATCGTATTTGTTATTTACGATAGTGCGATATTCGGTCTATTGTAGTCTTATTTTGTTAACTGGCTGCAAAATATATATACATCTTTTTCTAGCTGTATAAGCACATCTCGACAGCCCAGCCAAATACGTACTTTACCGATTGTTCTACCTTCACGTTAGCTAAGACTACCCAGCTAACTAACTCGTAATCGGCATTTTGCAACATCGTTTATACTTTACTGCTAGTGTCTCGGTAGTTAGTACTTCCGTTCTTCTGAGACTGTTGCATTATCGTTTCCCCACATTTATAATAACCACCTGCTCCAGTCCCAAGCTACCTTGATACTGTGGTGAATACAAAAATATCCCCTCTCATAGCCTCACTCTTTTAAACATGGCTCGACTCCACTCCACTTCCATTTCCCCATCCTCTTCCTCAATCACCTCCACCGCTACCATCTCATCTATAACTCATCAGGCCATGGTAGATGCGCAAAATATCTCTGCTTCTTTGACTGCTGGAATGGTCGCAGATCAGACCGCAGATCCACTGGCTAGATTCACCGACCAGGACTGGCAGACTTTAATGGCTATTGCCGACACCTTCTTCCCGCCTGTGGACCCAGACGTGTTGAAACCGTTTGCCTCGAAAAATGAATATTCTGCTACTGAAGACGAACTCGCTGAGTTCGCCGACTTGTGTCCGTCCAAAATCCCCGACGCCTTTAGAGCATGTATTAGAAAGACTGTCGCGAAAGTGGGGTCGGATAATCGTAGCCAGCTTATCTTGGTAGTTAAACTGTTATCCCATCGATCAACGGCTGTGTTATTGACCAAGTCAAGCGCTCTTTTAAGCGAAATGCCAATTTCAGCTCGTGAATCGGTATTACAATCTTGGCATACTTCACGATTACCTCCTCTCAGAAAGATCTTCCGGTCGTTTCTGGATATGACGGTTTCTGCTTTTATTAGATCCTGTCCTGTTGGTTATAAAGTGCTTGGCCATCCGTATACCGAGCCGCGCCTAAATCATACTGAAAGATTCGCTCAAAAGGACTTTTTCAAGTATGATATTCTTGACATTGGCAAGTATGCTACTTCGACAGAGATGTCTGTGGACGTAGTAATTGTTGGTTCCGGCTCCGGTAGTGGAGTAGTAGCCAGCAGACTATCCCAGCAGGGCTATTCGGTTCTGGTACTCGAAAAGGGCCTCTATTATCCACAATCTCAATTGACTTTCAATGAAGACGACGGTCTGGCTAATCTCTACGAACAAGGCGGTGCTGTCCTAACTGACGATGGAAGCCTGATGGCATTCGCAGGCTCGACATTGGGCGGAGGTTCGACTGTCAATTGGTCTGCTAGTCTAAGAACCCCTGATAAAGTCCGTCGTGAGTGGGTCGAAGACGGCGGCGTCAATTGGTTCGGACTACCTGTATACGAAGAAGCTATGGACTATGTAATGGAGAAAATGGGCTGTCATACAAACAACCTCCAACACTCATTCTCCAACCAGCTGATTCTCGATGGTGCTGCCAAATTAGGGTATGCCGCCAATGAGATTCATCAAAATACTGGCGGTAGCGATCACGTCTGTGGTTTCTGTTCCTTTGGCTGTCGATTCGGCGAGAAGCAAGGCGGTGTAGTATGTTGGCTCCGCCATGCTGTAGAACATGGTGGCTGTCAGGTGCTTGACGAAACAGATGCCGTTCGTATTGTCCACGATGGCAAACGTGCTACTGGGGTTGAAGCCGTTGTCCACAAATACGGAAGAGACATCTCTTTATATATCAAGGCGAAAAAAGTAGTAGTAGCAGGAGGATCCTTGCATACTCCCGGTATTTTATTACGGTCTAACTTTAAAAATAAACACATTGGTACTGGACTCAAACTTCACCCCGTGACAGTTATATTCGGTGATTTCCCTGAAGTCGAGCAAAATGCCTTTGAAAAGCCGATAATGACTGCCGTATGCACACAAGTGGACGACTTAGACGGTAAAGCACATGGGCCTAAGATCGAGTCTGTTCTTCATCAGCCAACAATTGAATCTCATTTCTATCCTTGGAAGAGCGGTCAAGAGTTCCGTAAACTCCATGTCGGCTATAATCACTTTTCAGCGCTTTTAATCATCACAAGAGACGAAGGTTCTGGTAGAGTATATTATAATAAGGATATGCCTATGACTCCTCGAATCGACTATACTGTTCACAAGTACGATTGCTGGGCCCTCGTACAAGGATGTGTTGCTGCCGCTGACTTATTGTATATCCAAGGAGCGGCCAGAATCATAACACCGTGGACATTTTTCCCAATATTTGAAAGCACCATCTCACAGGAGTCGAGAAATATAAATGACAGTGACTATCAGGCATGGAGAACACAACTAGGTGAACTAGTATTAGAGCCTGTCAAAGTGCCGTTGGGCAGTGCTCATCAAATGTCTTCATGTAGAATCGGTGGTAAGGGCCCAGACCATTCTCCGGCAAATGCCCGTGGTCAGTTGTGGGAGTGCGACAATGTGTATATAGCTGATGCCAGTGCCTTGCCAACTGCCAGTGGAGCCAATCCTATGATTTCCACTATGGCCACGGCCCATGTCATCGCTGGACACGTCATTCAAGATTTGAGAGTCAGCGATAGCAGGCTCTAGAAATTTGAGATGCCGTAATTTATTATGTAAATGGCTCCGCGGATTATCGTTAGTAATATTATATACGTTTGTGCTTTTGTGGTCTTATGTGCTTCTTTTGATCTAGTTAAAGGCTTTAATGCCACGGAATTAGATGATCCATTATTTATTGTCTGGACGTCATTACTCATGGCCGTTAAAAACCCCTAGATTTTGAAGTCCGTTACTGCGGAGATGTGTTCCATGACGAACGGAGATAACCCGATCTAGGTTAGTCCTACTTTTTGTTCACTCGTACCTTTTTTTGACAGCTCCTGTCATAAATGTGAGTCGGCCCTGGCCGATACCAACAGGTAGCTATCGACTGTATATAAAGCGAGCATGGATTCTGTATTTGTGCATAGATCCGCTAGTTAAGTAGCAGCTACAACTAATAATGGCCGAATTTGAGAGATCGCTTGCGAAAGCAGGTGATGCAATCGTCGATGCGATAACAGCTTCTGAATGGAACACATTTCTCGCTATCGCAGATACTTTCATTCCTGCTGTAGATGCCAAGGTGTTAGAACCATACGCCTCGAAGAACAAATATTCCGCATCTCATGAAGAGTTGACTGAGTTTGCTGCCATGTCTCCTTCGAGTCTTGGTGATGTGTTCTTGGACAGTCTCAAAGCTACTTTAGCTCTGGCTCCAGCCGATAACAAAGGCAAGTTTCGATTTGTCACCAAATTACTCACTCATCGGTCAACCGCCGTTATCTTCACCCGATCTACATATCTATTGACGGAGATGCCCTCGTCACAACGGGAAGAAGTGGTCTTATCGTGGTACAATTCCAGCATCACAGCTCTAAGAGAGCTGTTTAGGTCCTATTACGTCTTGACTATTACAACGTTCCTTCGAATCAATCCTCTTGGATACAAGGTTATGGGTCATCCTGAGTTTGATCCGCATCGTCACGACTCCGACCGTATCAATAAGCAGTTCTTCACTTATGATATTTTGGACATCGGTAGATATGCCACTACTGCCCAGATCAATGTCGATGTAGTTATTATTGGCTCTGGATCTGGAGGAGGAGTTGTCGCCCACAATCTATCTCAGATTGATGGTCTCTCCATTCTGGTGATTGAAAAGGGCAAATATTATCACCAGACGGAGCTAGATTTCAACGAGGATCAGGGCCACACAAATCTGTACGATCATGGTGGAACCATTATCGCTGAAGATGGCAGTATGGTTGTTCTTGCTGGTAGTACGCTTGGTGGTGGCTCGACCATCAATTGGTCTGCCAGCCTAAGAACCCCTGACTTGGTTCGTAAAGAATGGGCCGATATGGGTGTACCATGGTATAGAGAGAAAGTATTTGACGATGCTATGGATCATGTCATGCAGCAAATGGGCTGTAGCACGGATAATCTTAAGCATTCATTTAGTAATAATGTGATTTCGGAAGGAAGCTCTAAATTAGGATATGCTGCGTCTGATGTTGATCAAAATAGCGGTGGGCATCAACACAGGTGTGGTTTCTGCTCATATGGCTGCAAGTACGGTGAGAAGCAAGGAGGAGTTGTTAATTGGTTGCGCGAAGCTGTTGAACGCGGAAACACCAAGGTTCTTTCCGAGACTAATGTTGTTCGGATTCTGCGAAACGGGTCTCAGGCCACCGGCGTTGAAGCAGTAGTCCGTCAGCACGGTAAGGAGACTCCTCTCAATGTCGTGGCTAAGAAAGTGGTTGTCGCAGGTGGGTCATTGCAAACCCCTGGGTTACTTCTTCGATCTGGTTTCAAGAACAAGAATATAGGTCAGAATCTCAAAATGCACCCGTTGACACTTGTATTTGGAAATTTCCCTGACAAGGAAATAAATGCGTTTGAAGATTCTATTTTAACATCTCTTTGTGATGAAGCTGTTGATTTGGATGGTAAGGGCCATGGTCCTAGAATCGAGTCCTTTCTTCACCAACCAGTACATACAATGGGATTCTATCCTTGGCAAAGTGGTCAACAGTGGCGTCAACTTCAAGTCCAATATAATCACTTGTCGGCTCTACTAGCCATTCAGAGAGATATAGGAGCGGGCCGAGTTTATTACACCAGCGACATGCCTATGAGGCCTAGAGTAGATTATACAGTTGGGAAAGCTGATCTGGAAGCTATCGTTCAGGGCCTTGCCGTTGCTTCAAATTTGCTTTATATCCAAGGCGCAAAGGAGATTATTGTAGGATTTTCGTCAGTCAAGAAGTTTGAAGCCACTGTGCCAGTTGAAGAACGGAGTTTGTTAGATCCAGATTATCACAAGTGGGTCAGCGACCTTCGGACAACAACCATTGAACCGCTTCGAACCCACTTTGCATCTGGTCATCAAATGTCTACCTGCCGACTAGGCAGCGATCCTAAATTGTCAGCCGCTAATGGACGTGGCCAGCTTTGGGAATGTGACAACGTATATATCGCCGATGCAAGTGCACTTCCTACTGCCAGTGGGGTAAACCCTATGGTGACAGTCATGTCGACAGCTCATGTTATCAGTAAATATATTTCAGAGGATCTCAGCTCTATATCATTAGATAGTAATTGATTGATCAAGGTTTATATGTCAGGAATTGAAAATATATTAAATTATTTGGCCTTATGAGAATTTCTAGCTTTAACCTTTGCGTAGAATTCAAATAAACCGAATTTCTTCGAAAGAATATAAGCAATCAGCCAACGTGGAAGCACGGCAACGAGACATCTCACTAATGTGGCCTGAGAACCTTCCCAGATCTGTTCACCAACAGCTTTCTTATTGATAGCCTTGAACACTTTAACGGCGAACTCATCGGCATCCATTGGCTTGTTGTTTCTTGCCATTCGCCTTCTGTTTTGAATACTTTCTTCCGCATCAATAAATAGAGACCCTTCAGGAATTGGTCTCGTATCTGAAATGCCCGTATACACGCCACCAGTGACAATGGTTATTACCTCGACATCAAATGCCTTCATTTCTAAACGGAGACTGGATGAATACTGGTGGACGGCTGCTTTAGTAGCACCGTAATACGCACCCCACGGAAACGGGAAAACGGCGGCCACTGAGCCTACTTGGACGATTTTGCCTTTGGCAGCAATCAAAAGGGGACTAAAGGTGTTTGTCATTCTGACAATACCGTAGAAATTGACATCAAACACCTGGTGAACCATCTCAATAGAGGCATCGAGAGCAGGCATAGTACAAGCTGGAGAAAAGGTGAGTGTTAGAATGAGAAGAACCAAAACAATCGCGGGCTAGCAGTACTTACGTTGTCCAGCATTATTAACTAAATAGTCTAATGTTCCGCCAGTCTCTTCGGTGATGAATTGTTTAGCCTGATCAATAGACTTTTGATCAGTGACATCGAGCTCAAACGTGTTAATTCCAAGCTCCTTGAGTTCGTTCATAGGTGCCAGTCTACGGGCGCCAGCATACACAACATAGCCTAAGACGAAGTATGTTAGGATTGATAAATTGGAACGCCCGGGCCCATTGTCGAATACTACTGACCTTGAGAGTGAAACTCTTTTGCCAGGGCAAACCCAATACCTGACGAACAACCAGTAATAAGAGCAGTCTTCTTTTTAGCTTGTGTTTTGGACATAGTTTTTGTTTTTCTTAAGAGAGGAAAATGGACTGAGGAACTGCTTCACATTTAAGTAATTTAATACAGAGTCGCTTGGAACTCTATAGACTCCGATCGGCTCGGTAACTGCCCGAGACGCGGACAGTATTCTGTGCCGGCCGAGTTAAGGGTAGAAAGGTATCCAGTATTCATATACCCCACAAACTCATACGCCGAAGAGATAGTCTTCGGATATGAAGGTACATCTGCGTTAGCAGGTTGCAGAGCGGCATTAAGCGAGTAAATGGCTTGTAGATGGTTTACAGCGAGAATAAAATAGAGTCTTACTTCAACGTGAGCAATGACGATAAGAACGTATGCTGACACACGCATTAGTGTCACCAATTACTTATAGCTGAAATGATGGAACCACCGTCTTATGCTACACTACACTAACAACCAATACTACTTCCCATATACACATCTATTTTATCCATTAAATATTTTATATCAAATGAAGGTCAGGTCATCAAGAAAACTCGTTTTCGTCCAAGTCTGATAGTGCATCTTCATCACCATCGTCATTCTCACCGTGAGAATCCCGCACCACGAACCCATCATCAGCAGGCTTTCCAGTAGCTCCTCCAGTAGCAGCTACCGCTTCACATGCATCCACCCAATCGCTATATACATCTATGGCAGCCGATAATGCTGATGTTTTGTTAGTCATGCCTCGTTGCTCGTTTGTCAAATCTACTTACAATTGATCGAAGCCTGAAACGTTTGACCACACACTTTACAATATAGCTGGCCGACACCCAATTTTTTGTCTAATGTACACATAACCGAGTTCTCATGATTACAGAAGAGGCATGAGAATGTTGTTGCCAACTCTTGCTTGATTTTCTTCCCTGGTCCACGCGAACTTTTCTTACGTTTACCCTACGACTGCCGTTAGTAAGGTTTGGTATTGACGAGCCTGAACGAATAAACATGCTACCTACCATCTTGGATCTAGGAATATATGCCTATTGGTGATATATTCGCTGGACTTGATAAGCTGGATAAAGATCGGACGGTAAGAGACGGTGTGAGCGAAAGTGATGAAATGAAATGTCCAGAAGGAACAGGGTAAGTGTGAGCCGCATATAGCGAGGTGTAATAATCAAGGATACGGAGAAGCCAGATAACAAGGTAACAAGGGGTATAGCAGTTCCAAGGGATGGGGATTTAGCAGTATACCTATATGGCAGATCTGGTAGTAGATAATGGCGAGTAATTGTTAGAATATATGAAACATGTTGACAGGAGGGGTGGGTAGAAATGTAACTCTATTTATCTACGGAGACTATAGATGGTGCCGGTCGAGCATTTCTTTTTAGATTATCTTTTGATAAGCTTACAATTGACGGAAATTCTAGCTGGATAAAACTTGCAAACTCAATGCTATAAAATGGAAGTCATGTCAAGTCTATTCCGTAACTTGACGTCCGGATCTCGTATGAGATTATGAGTCCCCTGTGAATTTAAGCGTTTGATCCAAGGACCTAAGAAGCGGACGCCATTTCTAGAAACAAACAGTTCGAAAAAAAAGGAAGCCCGTTAATCCAATTCCATCCTCTAGTCCATCGAGGCTAATCATATTTTGACTATTTATACTTGAAAGCACTAAATAATTCCACCTCCACAATCTCCAAGCCTCAAGAAACGCGGCTCGTAAAAAGAAAAATCAACTCCATCCCTACTATGCAGGTAGGGAAAAAAAAATATTTCAAAATGATCGGCGATAAATTTATACACGAGCAGAAAGGGCCTTCGAAAATTTCAGCTTCCTTTCGGTATTGAAGAGGATTTTTTATTTTCCAAGAAAATTTGGAAACAAATATCATAACTCAAAAATGGATAGATCTAAATGCATAGAGGCCGTCAGTGCTTTACAAAAATACTTAGCCAGCAAAGCCGTCGAAGAGAAAGAGTCTCAGAATGGTTCTGCCAATCTTCTTGATGATGAAGATGATACTGGATCTAAATACCTTCAGCTGATTGTTACTACTCGTAAATACGTTACTGATCACAAAAACCTTAAACCCAAGGTCGTCAATATTCCTCACTCT
This sequence comes from Sugiyamaella grinbergsii, assembly GCA_030579895.1. Lineage (NCBI taxonomy): Eukaryota > Fungi > Ascomycota > Dipodascomycetes > Dipodascales > Trichomonascaceae > Sugiyamaella > Sugiyamaella grinbergsii. The sequence goes on from JAKTRT010000011.1 coordinate 198,342, forward strand.
CTTTATAAAATGGAACAAGATGACGAATCCACCCGTAAACTTCAGCCATCTATTTGCTTGTTAGTTAAAGATCCCCAGAGAATTTATAAAGATGTTTTACAAGACGATGGGGCCCCTACTAAGGATTTAGTTACTCGGGTAATCGGAGTATCGAAATTTAAAGGTAAATTCAAGCCATACGAAGCTAGAAGACAGCTTGCTAGTGGGTATGATATATTCTTAGCAGATGACCGAGTGATTACCACATTACCTAAATTATTGGGGAAAACCTTTTATTCATCAAATTCTAGACTACCCATTCCTGTCACACTTCTTGATTTGAAGACTAAAGAACCCAGTGCCATTCGAACCAAGAGTTCAATTGATAAAGTTTTGCATTCCACGTCGTTTACTTTAGATGCCAGTACTATGTTGGTTATCAAGGTCGGTTTGACCGACTTTACGCCAGAACAGGTTGCTGACAATGTTGAGGCCGTACTACAGTACGTCACCAAATCGGTCATTAAGAGTGGGTTTACCGGAGTCCGTGCTTTACACATCAAATCTTCCACCAGTCCCAGTTTACCCGTCTATCTTGCTGATAAGCTCTATGATGAGGAAGAAGATGTTGCTGAGGAGGTCTCTGAGAAGGCGTCTGAAAAGGACAAGAAACGTAAGCGAGAACCCAAAGAACCCAAGCTTACCAAACTCGAAAAGGCATTGGCTGAGGTTATTGATGAAGAGGACTTTGCACAATTCACCAAAAACAAGTTCAACAAAAAGACCACCGCCAAACCAGTTGCTGAGCCAGCTGCTGTGCCAGCTACTAATGCTTCAAGCAAAAGCAAAAAGAAGGCAAAGAAATAAAACACTTCTTGAGTTTTTCCATAATTTATGTATCATAATAATCCACTAGACACATGCAGATATGCTCCTTCAAATCCACTGACTATTGGGCTCGGCCCACAAGCAGCTAAAGTCGAAGGAAGAACAAACTATTTCACAACCCACTCAATGATGAATGGGGATAAAATTACCTATAATACAACTCGGGATGTTATAACGGTCGCGGCGTACCGTGAAACTGAAACAACATGCTCGCCGTTTCCGTCCATCTCGAGTTCTTAAATTACAACTGGTAAGAACTGCCTTTTGACCCGAATCAAAAGCAATGTTGCCATACTTTTCCCAGTAACTGACAGCAGACTCTTCACTCATTAATTCATAAATAGCGAATTTGCCGTCTCGCAGGTCCTCGACATTGACCCCGACCAGCCCGGCAAATTCCTTATTACCACGGTAGATCTCTCCTGTCCTTCGCCAAAGGCACGCCGGAATAGCCATACTTGTAAACACTCTATCATAATCTAGCAGCATCCGTTCAAAAGCTTCTTCTACCAGAACCAAGTCAGTATCCGTCAAAGATTGAGCGACACCTCTGAATGCCGGTCGGAACACTGTAAGGGGTTTTAAAATTCTCTGCTTTGATGAGAAATTCATGTAATTATCCATATATTTTTGGAGTCGGGTGTATCCGTTAGCATAATTGAATGGCTGTAATAGACCCGCTTCAACCTTTGCGTGAATCACCTGTTTAAGACGCTCTTCAGGCGAGATATCTTCTGAAGGGTCTGCTGCGGTGAGGAAAAATTTATCTCGAGCTGAATCCGATACGTTAGCCATGGGATTTGGGCCAATGGCTGATGAAGTACCACTATTATTACCGCTGCCATTTCCATTTCCATTTCCGTTTGCGATGCCAGTTCTATTTCCTCCGACATTACCGATCTGAGAGCCACTAGGAACATCTGTCAGCCCATGACTTGGTATAGACGCTTGACTGGTGCCTGTTAAAGAATTACCTAATAATCCTTCTCCAAGCAAAGACGGATCGTCTATCATAGACAAGAAATCATTCAGAGAAGAAAACTCACTTCCGGCCTGTTCGGAGAAGAACACTGGGTTATGGCCAAATGCCATAGATGAAGATTGCGAATCGGTCCAATGAGATCCTAATGGGCCATTACTATCAGAATCATTGTTCGGCAGTCCTGAAGTGCCATCGCCAGTTCGGTTTGAAGAATTGTTCAGCTCTAATTGAGTGGACGATAGTAATAAATGCTGGGCACCCGACCCAGTAGATAACACAGTATGAGGAGCAGACGAAGTTGGGATTGAACTGACAATACTTCCATCAACACGAGATATCGTTTCTTCTTGGCCGCTTGACGAGTTCAGTTTTGTTTGGATCGGCCCGCTACTATTTCCTACACTGCCCTCTCGTTTGCCATTTTTAACCTCGTCATGACATAAATGGCCAATACTTCGCTTGATACATCTTGTACAAGGTCGCTTATCATCGCAAGTCATATGGGACCGTCTACAATATACACAGGCATGGTCGACTTTATTCCTTCGATTCCGTTTAGCTGACGCGCTATTAGACGAGTGTGATAGACCGGTAGTAGAAGTGCCACTATCAGGGCCCGAGCTATCGCCAGATCCCATAGTTTGATTTGCCGACATCGGCGTTGGATTCGTATCCTCAACTCCGGTCGCGGGTCCTAAACCTGACGGACTGGACATCTGAGACTTTTCAATTTTTACTTGTGGAAGACCCGATATGTGAGTATAGATGTGGATTTTCTACTCTATGAAACTATTTCACAATGCTATTGGGACAGTTTTTTTTTCTTTCTTAAAACTGTTGTATAAATATCCAGAGAGACATTCAAAGATTGCAAAACCTAAAAGTTGAAGCAAATAATGTTGGGTGCAAACCAAATCGAATAGAATATGACTGTTCAAAGATTTATCGTATAAAATCCGATATTTTCAACCAATTTTGAGTCAAGTATGGCATGGTAGTAGTAGTAATAGTAGTAGTTGTAGAAGTAGAAGCGGAGGTACGGACGGTGACAGGACGCGGGAGAAAATGCGGGGACCTCGCTAATAACAATACTAGAACTATATTCTGTTGCTTCGGGGTTAACGAAAATCAAGACTGGATCACACAATTAAATAGACCAGCGTCAATATCGGTTTTACTCTTGTAAAGAAAAACCCACTAATTAACGTAGTTTATAAATGTTGAGTAGAGCTACGATATGTCCCGTATCGATTCGGAGTTCATTCCAAGTCGGTAGGAGACAGCTGTCAGGTTCGAGATGGCTGTTTCAACAGAAACCCACTGGGTCTGCCCCGAAGTTTACCGAACAACAGAAAAGAGACGCATTCTTTCGAGGATTTAATGAGGAAAGGTCGAGACGGCGGAGCAAGAAAGTGTTGACTGCAAGTTTATATTCCGCCAGTATAATTGTGGCAGCTCTAGCGCTGTCGTATGCGTCAGTACCGCTTTATCGAGTTATCTGCCAAAGAACAGGGTGGGGAGGCACGCCAGTGACAGACTCTGCCAAATTCACTGCTGAAAAAATGATCCCCGTGGACCGTAAAAAGCGGATATCAGTGACGTTTTCCTCGGAAGTGTCTGGGTCGGTTCCTTGGACGTTTAAGCCTCAGCAGAGAGAGGTGCAAGTTTTGCCAGGCGAAACCGCGTTAGCATTCTACAAAGCCAAGAATAACTCGGATAAAGATGTTATTGGTATGGCAACATATAGTGTTGTTCCCGAAAAGGTGGCTCCATATTTCAGTAAGATCCAGTGTTTTTGTTTTGAAGAGCAGATGCTGAGAGCTGGAGAGGAAGTGGATATGCCGGTGTTTTTCTTCATAGATCCGGATTTTGCGAAAGATCCTAGTGTAGCGAAAATCGACGATATCGTTCTTCACTATACGTTTTTCAAGGCCCAGTATAACGACAATGGGGGTTTATCACCAGTGGATCAGTCGCAAGAAGAGGCTACCATCAGCGCGGCAAGGATTTAAATTAGCGGTAGCAGTAGAGCTATAGTCATTGTAAATATTGTAAATAGAGATAAATGTTTGGCATTAATTAGTACAAATGTGAGATGTAGTTGACCGTGGGTGGTAGAGGTACTCGATGAGCCTAGTCCAGCGAATGTAGACAGACCCACTTTCTACAGGGAGACGGACGCTCCATGAATTTAAAATATAAATAAATAAATAAATATTATTGATGCATAAAATGAGTGAGACTAATGAGTTGAAGTTGGAGGTGGCATCTCCGTCCGCGGTAGGATATTATTTAAACTGCTCGTTTGACCGGCAGATAGTGGGTTCGAAGACTCGTCACCATCGTCATCCCATTCGACTACGATGGATGGAGTTAATGGAGATGACGATTGTGGGGAACTAGCACCCATATCAGGAGTGATCTTCGTATTAAGTGGAGGTAGTCCTCCAAGCGTAACGTTTGAGTTTGATTCACGAAGTGTAAACCTTCGGGTGATGGTTGGTCTAGGAGACTGGTCGGGAGACACAGAGCTAGATGTAGCAGATGGCGTAGAAGCGGCTGGGTCGTTGTTCAAAGCGACTTTACTTAGAGCATCATGGAGATGACATGAATTTACAGTCACTAGACTCGGGTGATGGGTCTCACGATTTGGTTCTGATTCGAAACTCGATTCCCACCCGACAGGAGGAGACGGAGGAGGGCTGATAAGCCATAAACGGCCCTTATCTGGCAGTTGAAGTCGTCTTCTTTCATCTTCTTCGTCTAATGTTGGGGTAGTACTATACGCTTTCATGCTAGACATGTATGAAGGTACTGCAAGAGGATTGGGATGCTTGTGTGCTGTGTTATTGTTAATCCAGTCTTTGACGAGCTGACTATCGTTATCATCATGAAACACAGCTATGATTCTTCGAAAGCTCTTTATAAGCACCCAGTCGAGGATTTCTACGTGACAAGCTTGTTGAAGAAGAGTTTTTAAAGACTCGGGAAACGTTGGATCCTCTGCGGTGGACTTGTTGAATCCCAAGAGAACCAAAGTATTTGATTTGATGGACATTTGAGAGGTGGACAGAAGTGATGCGGATCTGAGAGAACGACAGACGTGAAAATAATATCAGTTATACGAACAGTCAAAATTACTTGGTGTTATTCACTGATCAACAGTTTTTATTTTCATAATACTGTTGACAAACTTTGATCCTATATATATATATATATCTATTTACGATTATGGAGCCGACAGAGTTCGGCGTTGATCAGCCTTTTACATTATTATGCAATTACCCAAACCATACGGCACAGCGATAAGTTTGATTCAGCTTGCACGGCGGAGCTTGGCGCCGATGTCAACCGTTGCACAGCCTCCGGATAATTTTGGGGGGATTTAAGAGCAAGTTCAACCCTGAGGACATAGCAACAGCAGCAGTCCTACCTTACCTGCACAGCAGCAAGTTTCAACTAGAATCTGACCTTACTTTACGACTGACGAGTCAAACTTTGCCTGGTCACACAATCTGCCGGCCGAGTTCTCCAATAATACATTTGATTCTATGAAGTTGAACAACGTATGTATCGTCGATGGCACGTGACAAGCGGATTTTGTTTTAGTGAATAGTTTGTCCGAATGGTCGGTGCCACGGACCACCGTGACCGACCGTAGGCCGACCGGGCAATCGGGATAATTCTAAATAGATTAGTTGTAATTTCCCCGGCCGTTCTGCCAGGGCCCCGAAAGTGTAAACTATACGTCCTCGCTGTGAGGTAGATAATTTCGTTTCAGAACAGGAACAAGTCCTGAGAAGCAAAAGATTTTAGTATTACGAGAATGGATAGAATGGATAGAATAAGCCGTTGATTATGTTTACGGCGCGTGGTGATGCAGCAGGAAGTTAATACGGCGAGGCACTGGAATCTACAGTACGACTAGGATGTAGGATGTACAATGTACTGTGTACGCTGAAGGTAATGGCAGTACAGTTTTACCACTGCCGACCAATATCATTGCTGAGCAGGTACTTACCAGCTTCCTTAGGGCCCGTAGGTACGTAGCTATGTAGGGATCTAATTACTACTTACATACTTACTATTCTCCCGTACTTAGTACTCCACAATACCTACCTAACTAGTACCTACCACCCAACAACGTACTACCCAGGTGCCTACCTGCTACTATCACCCCCACCACCATCGTTACTACATTACATTATGACTGAGAATCATTATCATAAGTACGGCTGAAACTGGGTCATATTTGGTAACATTTCAGTTCCATATTCAGATCACTTGACTATTTTATATCTCACTTAGATTTTACACAGTCTAATTTATATAGTGCTGACAGTCTCTACCCATATCGTAGAATCAAATGAAAAGTGGCATTTTGGCCATTTGCTTCTTTTCTTGCTTGGGGACAGTTATCTCCAGATTAGTGGTCATTCCTAACCCGCAGAGGTACGCATGGCACCTGTCACATATTGAGCAGAGGAACATAATAAAATATCTGTAACTCAATATGGGCGACGAACCTCGGCCATTTGTGGGAAAATTTATACCCTCAGGGGATGACTTCAGCACCTTTTTAGTTGGAAAGCTGGTGATTGACTGTTTTCAATTCGAGACTTTTGAGGAACTGCTAGCATGTGTTGTGAAACGGTTAACAGATTGGAATGACCCACCGCCAGAGTACTTGGTATTCTTGAAAGAAAGCAAGAGTCAACTTGGGAAGCAGATCCTAACCGACTGTGAAAAGGATAGCGATTTGAAGTTTCAAGAGCTTAGCGATTTGCTGATTTCCATCAACCAGGTTGACAACGATACGTTTTACACCCTAGCTATGCCGGAATTAGAGTCTCATCAGCGATTGAATGATAGTGTGTATGTGGCGATATACCATAAACTTCACAATCTTTCTTCTTCAAGAAGATTCTTCGCTAGTTTCGCATGGCCAGTTACGACACAATATGGCTATAATATCAGACCCGATGGATCAGTCTTTGATCTTAAGAAGGGACGCGTGCCAGAAATCCCCATCTTGGTAGTTGAGGTTGCCAACACAGACAGCAGCAGAGATCTTCTTTATAAGCTGGGAAAATGGTTTGAAGTCAGTGATGACGATGGTGGCCATGTAAAAGTTGGAGTTGGGGTTAATTTGATTTATGAAAAGCGCAATGACGGTGTGCAGCGTCGGCCGTCCCAAGGAGCGGTGAGCTTATTACATCTACGATTGAAAGAGATAACTTTTAAGGTGTACCTGCGAGATATGCAGGTATATGACGAATGTCGAATTGTTTTTGGAGCAGGTGGTCTGTGTTTGTTCCGAGCAGGTGAAGATGGTAAGATTCGAAGATCATTGCAAGTGCCCGAAGAACGGCGTTTTTTCGGTACAAGGAAAAGAGAATTAGTAATACTTGACGAAGAGGATATACGAGAAAGTTCGAAGCTAGCTTATGTGTTTCATGAGAAAGAAGTTTCGAAGAATGATAGGGGAAATAATTTTGGGAACGATAGTAATGTTAGGAATGGTAACTAGTGGTAATGATAATACAATTTGGCTATAAATAATTTGCGCAGGGTCCAGAATCCCTAATATAACGGCGTGGAATCATGTACGATGATAGAGTGCATGACACGATGCATTATATTGTCCGAAACATGTTTTCGGTTTATCTTTCAGCCGTAATTGTATTCCTATATATGCCTTCTTATCCCAATTATTATAGTTATTTCTTTGATGTCAACTCCAGAGATTATTTGAAATCGAACTCATAAGTAATTACCCTAGGTTTAATCTGATGTGGTAACTGACCTTGAGTTCCTATTGGAATATAATAAGTCTACAGTACGGCATTGTCGTTTGATAGAAAAATAGGCACAGTGTTCAAATCTCAGTTACTGCTTACCCTAGGCGTTGTGAGGAAAGGATACAGATATTTAGAAATTTACCGTCAGTCGTAACCCTGGACGCTGAAGAAGAATTGACAATAAGGAGCCGAAACATCTACGAGGGGCGTAGTAAACAAAGGACTGGATTATATATAATGGGAGCGATTCCCACATTCTTATTCTTATTGAATTAACATTCGTCGTATACAATTGTTGGACCGAAAGCTGTTTTATCAATCGACGTAAGCTAGGAACCTAAACACATTAATCTGAACGCAAAGAAGTGATAGGGCAAGGACCTAGAGTCCTCCTTGCCGTTGGTATTCCAACATAAATATATTTGTATATATATACACTAAATACCTAACCCATGCTCCAGTACCAATCTGTCATTTCATGTGAATAGAAGTCAGTTATGGGGCTGGCTATTTTCAGACCGACAATATTAATATCGCAAATAGAACCGAACATCCATCCACCGACCGCAACGTGAGATGGAAAAATCAAACCCTTGGCTTAACCTCGGACTACAACAACAGGGTTTAGCTTCTACTTCAACCTCCACTCTAGCCACCTCACCCCTCACCTTCACTTCAACCCAAACTGTCCTGCCAACGAGCTCGGGCTGGTCTCAGCCGTCACGCCCAGGCAGCCTCCAGTCATGTATCTATTTACCACCCAAAAAACATCCTTCTATCGTCATATGTACCTTGCTCATCATTAAATATCCCCTTCCAGAGCTGCATAAGGGCCTAGTTTCCTTCTATGCAGCTCACAATAAACGGTATTCTATTGGCGGTACAACCCTATGGACCGATTGGTGTCAGGACTTTCTAGTTTGGACATAACAGGATCGCCCGATGCACAGCTGGATTTAAAGTTATTTGGCAATTTGTGCAGATATCAAATATCAATGATGTGATAGTACATGATACGGGTCCATCTATCTGTGAGATCGGTTGCTCGAGAAAGACCGAGTTTTTGCGGTCCTATATCTATAGCAGGAACTAGGCCAGCCGGTTACCATGTTACCCAATATATCAACAAAAATATTGCAAAAACATCAACTTTCTGTATTGACAGAGTTCTCGACAATTTTCCAGCGCAAGATCTAGGTACCATAAAAACAAAATATATAAATAGCCATGCAATATTTTTTTTTCCAAAACCGTTCATGGCGCTTACGTCCTCCCTAGAAACCCTTCTTTGCAGATCTTCCATAGCAATACATCCATTATCTGGACCATCATGTCTATCGGATTCAAAAGTTGTTTTGCAGAATGTTGAAGAGATCAACTAAAACGAAACTTTGATATAAATACCAGCAGATCTGTCGCATATATATTGTATAAAAAAATTGTTTTTTTTTTTTTAAACAATAGTCCAGGTATTAAGAATGAGCGGAGACGACAACAATAAGTACTCCGACACTGAAGTTCAATCGACGGAATATTCCTTAGAAGGGTATATCCAACATGAAATCTTACAGGAAGAAGACCACAAAATCAAATATCGGTCTTGCTCGTGGCAGAAAACGGCGTTTCTGCTCTTTTCCGAATATATCTGTTTGGCCATCTTGAGTTTCCCTTGGTCGTTCAGTGTGCTGGGACTAATTCCTGGCCTCATTCTCACGGTAGGAATTGCCCTAATTGTACTATATACCAGTTTGACTCTTCTGGAGTACTGTTTGAGAAATCCCGACCTACGTGATGTTTGCGATATTGGACAGCGACTGTTTTGGAATAAGGAATGGGCTTGGTACTTCACTGCCGTCTGTTACCTTCTTAACAACACTTTTATCCAAGGTCTACACGTTCTCGTCGGGTCCAGATATCTCAATGCAATGACTGATCATGCCATCTGTACTGTAGGGTTTTCCGCAGTTATGGGAGTGGTATGCTTCATCTTCTCTTTACCTAGAACCTTTTCTGGTCTTTCATCGTTAGCCTTGGTGTCGGCAGTATCGACTTTTATTGCCGTACTACTGGCTATCATTTTCTCGGGCGTTCAAGATGAACCCGCTGGATTCGATGGAACTCCTGTCGAATGGAATCTTTGGCCCGCTCCTGGTACAAGTTATGTCGACGGTATGAATGCCATGCTCAATATTACATATACTTTGGTGGGCCAAATCGTGCTACCTGCGCTGATTTGGGAAATGAAAGACCCTAGAGAGTTCAAAAAGGTTGTATGGACCGTCACCTTAAGTGAAATCGCCCTCTATTGTGTTGCCGGCTCGGTCATTTACGTCTATGTAGGAGGTTACTACGTTACTGCTCCCGCATTTTTCTCATTAAAGCCATTGTTTTTGAAAATTGCATTTTCGTTCGTGGTGCCCACTCTAATCTTCCTCGGAGTACTTTATGCTTCGGTATCTGCTAGATTTGTGTTTTTCCGCATCTTCCCCAAAGATTCTCCCCATGTCCATGATCACACGGTATACGGATGGACGATCTGGATTCTCATCTTGGCCTCCACTTGGATCTCCGCCTTTGTCATTGCCGAGCTAATTCCTTTTTTCAGTTCGCTTTTATCGTTAATGTCTTCATTATTTGACTGCTGGTTTGGTTTTATTTTCTGGGGCGTTGCCTACATCCGTATTCAACAAGAGGAGTATGGCACTGGATTCTGGAAACGGTCTACTCCTTGGGGATATGCTAAATTGACATTCAATATTCTCCTAATTGTTGCTGGTTTCTACATCTTAGGTCCTGGAACCTATGCTACTGCTGAGGCCATTGTTCAGTCATACCAGGCAGGAGGCATGCCCGGTCCCTTTACATGTGATAATAACGCCTAATTGCTTTTTTTTTGCTTTTATAATATAATTCTCAGAAATTTATGCTCGAGAAAGTTATATAACTAGATAAGTTACTAGATTAGCTTTATGAATATGCTTCTGTTGATTTACAACTCTAATTTGGCCATCAGGCACAGATGATCACTTGGGTATTGCCTTTTACGAGGCTGTCCGCTAGGTTCTTCACCCATCTCCTTTCGTTCGGGAAGCCGTAGTAGCTCTAACACTCTAACCTCGGAGGTAACTTGGTAACTATGGCGTTTTTCCGATTCAGTGGCTTTTTCAAGTATAAAAATGTAATCCAGCAATCCCCTCCAGGCATGAGCCCAGTTGGAAAACTCTGGTTCGCTGTTACTTTTCGGATGAATATTCTCCGGATGAACAGATTTATATGCGGATCCGTATACACTGGCCATTTTATGACTCAAGCTATTAAAATAGTTCACCAGTGAGTTGATGTCTTTTTTAGCATCCTCCCGTCCATCTATTTCACCAAGCACAGATTTTCCAAACTTTGGTCTCAAAATTGAAACGCTTTCCTCGAGAATGTCCATTGATTCCTTCTCCAACACTACTGGTCTATTTCTTGTACCACAGATATAAGGAGTATCAAAGCATTCACTATTATAATCCCCGCCTAATATTACGGGCCATTTGTACTTCTCTCGGAATTTTATAGCTTCATTCATTAAAATCGCCAATTGTCTGGTTCTTTCATATGAACCCTTAGGATGCCAAAACATATGACAATTCGTAACAATGATTCCTTTTCCCGATGTGTTTCCTTTATCATCAATAATCTCTAATGCAACCAAAACACCATTATTTCTAGTGTTAGCCAACACTGGCACTCCTTCTATAATGACATCATCGTAAAATATAGTTTCTTGATCTATTAATTTAAACCTCTTGTTCGAATATGAAATTGACAGACCATGGTTTTTACCTGGGAATGTACTAAACACTTGATCATGACCTAGCGATTTAAGGGTCGGCTCCCAGAATGCTTTTATATGACCTGAGTCGACCTCTTGCATGCAAAGTACTTCCGGACAGTAATATTTCAACTCCCCTGCAAGAACATGTTTTCTCCATGTCCATTTTAAGGCATCCCCATTTTCTGGAAATAACTCTCTTCGGATCAATGACTGGGCAAGCACATTATATGTCATAAACTTGAAACTGATGCTATTTGGCCTGGTTGTTGAACCTGCACCTGGAACTGATATCATTGGCCGTTTTATAAAAGAGTAGTCTTCTACCTCCTGAATATTTTCATTTCCATTCCCATTGCTATTTGTCAGATTATCTTTTTCTGCTTTCACTTTTTTTTCTTTCTTCCTCGCTTCCCGTAATGCTCTGTGTTCTGCTATATACTCTGGCGTAATGTTTGGAGGTGGGCCTTTACCTCTAGTCCTCTTGACCGCTTGAGTTTTACCTTCTGAAGCCATTCTGACTATCCAAGGACGGTAATACCCTGCTACAGCTGAAGCAAATCTTTAAAAAAAACCGATTCCCATATAATACCGAATATTCAATAAGTAGACATATATTTTTCCTATAGCGTAAATCTAGTAAACAAAAAATCCAGCCGCACCCCCTGAAAATTCACTTCCTACTTCATTATAGGAAATTTTCACCGGCGAGCGTGAATATCGACTGCAGCACCAATAGCGACTAAAATTAATTTGACTGTGATAGCGACTTTGGATCTATTCCAGCTATTTTATAAATTCTATCGGAGGTCGAATGGTCCATTTATGAAACATACCAAGGAGGGTGAGAAGGAGGCTTGGATTCTGCTTATAGATGTCATTTTCTCGTGCAAGGGTGAGACCGACAGTGCAGCGGTCTTCACGCTTAGGCGTTGGAAATGGTGTAAACCAAGCAGGCAGGATATCAATACGGCCAATATTCCTCATTTCGATGCCAGTGTATTGTAACATGAAGAGGCCACTACTTGACTCTCATTGGGCTCGTAGAGAGCTGGATCATTGCTTAGGAGGACACACTCATCAACTGCATATAGGTCCCCCGATTTCTCCGACCAAGTTACTAAATGCCAATAAGAAGCTGACGTCGTCCCGATTTTCATCTTCATCCAAGGCAGATTTAAATCATACTTCGAATTACAGATTTCAAGAGGGAATGGTAGCGCGAGGGTTAAAAAATGTCATTTTATCTGTCGATCCTACTTTCTTTGATCGTGATTCAACGTTACCAGGTTCAACCGAAGAGGACTCTATTGGCCTACAAAGTATGACCAACTTAGCAGATTGTGAATTACTATCGAGGAGCACTCGTAGACGGATCAAGGAAGAGTGGGAGAGGGCTTCAAATTCCCAAAATGAAGAAGGTCCGAAAAGGAGTACATCTGAGATCGAGAATCAATTTACATATTTAATAAGTGAGCAATTAGCTACTCCCCAAATTTTATGGAAATTATACAAAAACTTAGATGGTGGCATGCTAAGGGGTAATCTCAATGAGAATGCTGCCAAGCTCTTCAGTATCTATATGTTTGAAACCAACTTTACCCAACCAGCATTATTAGTATTACTAGAGAATCTACCAATTGATGGTGTCATTTCGACGTTATCAGATTCAATATTACCCGTATGCGTAGATTCGAATGTTAACGACAGAAACTCGACAAGAATCCCTCGTGATTTTGCCATTGGCGATATCATTGAAGGGTTGATTCAGATTAATCAGCTTTCCACTGCCAAACAATTTTTGTCTCAACTAGGCATCTCTAATGAGGAAGCTGGTTCATTAATATCCCAAGTACAATTTGTATTAGAACTTCGAGAGTCATGCTCTGATTTGCAATCTGCGTTTTCCTTTATTAAAACTAATTGTGCTAACATCCTAGGGCTTGCATCTGCATTATATTATCCTCAATTACTATCATCGAAGAATCTTAATATTTGGACAAAACTGTCCATATTCCAATTTCTTGCATCAAGTGATCCTGCTCATATCAAAACCATTTTCATCAAAAAGCAATTTGTAGAACAGTTCTTATCGGACGCTACTCTAAAGAGATTTATTCGAAATATTGTGTCGGCCACAGAAAAGTCCATGGATACAAAAGCCAGTCTATCGCAAATATCCCATCTTTGTGATGCTCTGGACAATGTATATTGTAATCCTACTGACAAGCCACTTGCTTCATACTTCAGCCTTGATTGTCTGATATATCTACCGAGAACCGCATATGATAGAAAATCTTATCATGATGTGTGGAATGCATTTAGACTGTTTACCAGGAAAATAGAAGGCAGAAATAAAGTAGGAAAATCCAAAAAGAGCATCGGAAATGAAGCAGAATCAATGGTATCCACTCCACTTAATAAACAAAACTCTACTGCTTTCAAAATCATCGTGGAAGATTTCTTACGAAGAGCTGTTGATCTAGAATTGTCGGTTGAATGCAGCGATGTCATCGTGTATGGGAATGGGAATTTTGAAGACCATGTTTTGAGAGATGCTTTCTTATGTCTGGTGTGGGCCAAAAGGAAGCTACAGAAATACGATGATAGTGCTGTATATTGTGATGCCGATGATGTTGATACAGGATTATTGGAACGGGCAATTAATGCGTGTCCCAAAAAGAAGCTTGAAATCGTTTTGAGTAACGTTTTGCATGAGTTGTCTAGACAGTTCCCATTCACTAGGCCCTGTCCAGGGCGTATTATTTGGCACCTGCTTCTGGCTATGCAGAACTGCAGGCCATTAGCTAGGTTTCCTCCTAGAGCGGAGAGTAAATTGTCAGATCTTATTACCTCACGACCTCATCTAGAGCAGTTGAGGTACATGGCACTGCCAAAAGTTAGCAGTAAGGGAATCATGCTCGCACTGGAAGGATATGCTACAAAGCTGAAGCTAGCTCGAGATGAACAAAATTTGCAACATGAAGTATTGGAGCGAGAAGCGGATGTAAAACTGGTTCTAACAGGTCTACTGTTGTTAAATGAAAAGGAGCAGGTAGCAAGTGCCAAGTGTAAAAGGCAACTACCTGCGAAGACTGGGAAGTTAGCTACGGCAACCTCCATAGACTTGAATTCATCTCATCTGGCCAAAGAGCCTCAATATTTTGGTAAAATGGTAACTAATTTGTTTAATGTCTGGAATGAAGATGAAGCACTTGAGGTTATTAGAGTGTTACATTCCAAGAAGATTAGACTGTCTGACAGTGTGGTTACGAAATGTTTAGCTATGTTGCTATATCGGAACAATTACGCTTTAGCTCTGCAACTTCTGAATAGCATACCATCAGTTTCTCCAAGGGCATATCATACCTTTTTGGTTCAATCCAGTAAATCGCTTCCTAAAATTTGCTTCAAACTTATGGCTTGGCTGAAGTATGAGAGACAAATAATTGTTCCGTCTGCTGTGATAAAAATGATGATTGTTGGATTTTCTCATAGTCCTATGTTAAATGACTCCCAGAGTAATCGACGCGTTTTAAAACTCATCCAGATATTGAAATATAGGGCTGACAGTGTGGGACCTGAAGTTAGCGAGGAGATTGTTGACAGCATTATAATGCGAGCAATGAAAAAGGGATGGGGGAGCAGAAGAAGACTGGCGTGGGCTTTGGATTTAGCGAAGAAGGAAAATGTCCCAGAATCTCAAATCGATTCGTGGCATAAAACATTAGATGGAATGAAACGAAACAGACAAGGATATTGGGGAGTTAAATACTACCATAGGCCAAAATTCTATTGAGATTTAGATTTAGAAGGTCAGTTTTATCGCATTTGTAAATATATAGACCTACAACTTGAAATGACTGTAATTTAATTAATGAAATAATAATAATAATAATAATAATAAATATTTAATTTATTCAGCTTTCGGAGTGAGGGAATTAGTCAGTGACAGAATCTCATGTATATGGTCATCATGTGCAACTTTTTAAAATCGTATTTACATCTTTATATTCAACGCTAATGATCATGGCCCCTCTATTTGTTCCCGAAGAATGCCTTGCTCGACTTCCGTCAACCGACTAAAAACTGCTTGGAAATCTCCTACATTGTTATGAGCTACTGATTTGAACCACTCTAAAAGCAGGGCATGATAAGTTTCGGTATGTAGCTGTCTTGAAGACCCAGAAGTACCTTCGTCAGCACTTTCTCTTAATACGGATGATGGAACAGCAGATCCAGTGAAGTCATCTTCCCATCCATCTTCATCTTCAGCTTCTTCAGCATCCAGGGAAGCCATCTTTGACATATCCACTCCATCTATGCCATATGGAGTAGTAGACAGTTCTTTAATTAAAAGCTTAATGATTTTATCAGTGGCGCTGATTTGTGTGTATTTCAAGTCCTTTGCTTTCGAACGAGTAATGATAACATCCCCAGCTGGTGATTCAAGATCCCCATCTACAATAATGACTTTAACACGAGGGTCATTTAATGAATATAGCTTTTGAAGAGCAACTACATTTCGTCTTATTTCATCATATCCCCGCACAAACTCAAAAGTAGCTAGCCATTTGATTAATACCGCTTCTAACGCAGTCTTCATTTTATCTGCTAAATGGATCTCACTAAGTATGTTGACTACTTGCTCGGCAGACTGCAAAACCAACAGGCAGAAGACAGATACTAAATTCTCCACTAATGAGAGGTTTTCGGCGTCGATTAGTCGACGAGCTGTAGCATCTAGTAACTGCGGTAGTAGATTCCCTAGGTTGGCACTAAATTTATCAATAATGGCAGACACAAGCCGCCCAGATGACAAGGCTGCTGAATCTTCCCAGGACGGATCTAGAAGCTTAGAAGCAACTGAAAGAACTACTTCCGAACCGGACTGACTATTAATCAGATTAGTAGTATTTGCTAATTGCTGGAATCCATGCTCAACAAGGAACGTAAATGCTTCTGACGCACTTTGCAAAATTTGCGCGTCTTGAGAAATTTGGATTATTCTATAAAGAGGCTGGACAACAGAGCTCACAATTGTCTCTGGCAGTACGGTGGGGCCCTTATCGATCAATGATCCGAGCAGATCTAGAGACAGCATCAAGTCGGAATTGAATGAAGCGTCGGAAGTGTTTACTATATTAGCGAGCAGTAGAGGCAATGCATCAGAACAAATCTTAGAGTACAGAAGGTTCGTAGATTCAAAGGCGGTGGCATTTTCAGCAATTTCTTCTAGCATTTCTTGGACCTCAGTGACCAGCTCGACATTAGCAGTGTCCTTCGATGCAAGCGTAAATAAGAGATGAAGAATATCAGACGACGAGTTGGTTAAAGATGTTTGAAAATCAAGATTAATCGTTGCTAATAGAAATTCAACCAACATAGCTGGGGTATCAGAGTCTGCTTCATGAATGAGCGATGAAATGGCAGAAAATATTGTATTCTGATGTATTTTGAGTTGATCTTCAAGTGATTTGGAGAAGCCATTGAGAGCAATCAGAGAGGATACTTTTAGAGTCGCATTTGCATTTGGATTCGAAGCGACCTTGAGGGAATTGTCTAGAAATCTATGCTTAACAGTCTGAGTATCAATCCTGCCACCGAAATGTTTTGCAATTGTTGACCCTAGAATAAGTGCTCGAGACTTGACAAGCGTATCAATGGATGACGATTCACTGGTAGCTTCTTGAAGCACACTTAATGTATCTATCAAGGACGTCAAAAATGAGGAATCCATCTTTTGTTGTGATATAGATACATATTTAATAACACAATCGAGTAAATAAAGGATGCTCTCCAACTGAACAGGATCGCCGTGTTGAAGTGATTTCCACAGAACTGATAACAATAGAGGGGATTCGGATGCCAATATAAGGGACACTATTTCACTACGAGGAGTTCTATCTAGAGATAGATCTCGTTCTTCAGTAACGAATTCATTACAGTCATCATGCCAGGTCGAAATAGTTTCGTCAGAAAGAGACGCATTGGTTATGGCCGTAGAAATGAGATTTTCAAATTCTTGTGAAGTAATTAGGGAATTGCGTATTTCACTGTTAGACTCAAAGCACGTACGCAGGAACGAGATCTGTTCCATTAGTATATTACTAATTGCCTGGCCAGCAGTTTCAGAAAGAGAATTAATGTGAAGATAAATAGGAGCTAGCAATCTCCAATCCGACCAAACGGGGCCGAAGAATTCCGGCAGTTTTTTGCGACTAACAAATGAAGGAAATGCCGATTCCAATTCTCGAATAGCCGTTAAAACATCGATTTTGGTCTCAATTATAGCTACTGCCAAATGACTCTCATAGGAAGTTACTTTATTATCGGCAGTGATAGGTGTAGCAAGAATATTCAAGAAAGACTGCGACCACTCATCGACAATTGTCTTTGCTGCATGTTCTAGCGCTTCTTGTTGGTTATCTTCTGCCATTAAGAAAAATTGGATACAGGCAGTAAAACATTGCACCACAAGTATACGCAGTTTCCAAGAATTGACATCTTGCACGTTTGAGGAGATTAAAGCCAAAGCTTTTAACAGAGAGTTTAAAAGTTGTGGGCCGAGCCGAAAAAATTCCGTCTCACTGAGAGCATCATTAAGAAGTTCATTCAAGAGTGTAAGTGTTCCTTCAAGAACATAGAGTGTACTAACATCACCGTGGTATTCAGAGATATCTAAGTTTGTCTGCAAAGTATCCATCAGATCTGGCCATTCGTCAGGAAATTCTACCGATGCTAATTTAGATAGTAGCAATGCCACAGCGGATCTAACTTTGGTTTCTTGATCTCCTATCAGGTTTAATAGCTCGGCTCGGATATAGGACTTCAATTCTAAAGAGATGGGACGGCCGATAAATTGATCAAACCCAATGCTCCAAGATCTGAGAATTACCACTTTTAATATTAATAATGCTCCTTGTCTTAGACCAACTACTCGGCTTGTATCAGCTGATATTGACAATAACGAACTTGCTACCTCATCTACATATTGTTCCGACAGGGAATATAGTTGCGATTCGGAGGATTTTCGGGTACTTGAATCGTGAGACTGGATTCCTAAAAGAAGGTCCTCAATCGCCTGAGTGTTGGTATTCATTTCTGGCATGAAGGGTCCAATTGCACACATGAAATTTGTCGCAGTTACGCGTTAGTTACGTGAAGTATCTTTAAAGTGAGCGCGAGATAGCCGTGCGAGATGTTAATGAGCCAGCCCGTTACGAAGAAAACTGGTACTTCTATTGTGTACATTATTAGGCCTGCATTATCTCCGCATTCACCTTGTTAGATTAAATGCCGATCGCCTCATCTCGATTATTTATCTCATAAAATATAAAGTGTAGACAGCAGCTATAGGCAAAAATGAAAAGCTTAGACACTACTATACCGCCAGCCAGCGACCCATGTACAAAATTACCACCGGAATTGCTTCATAAAGTCTTTCAATACCTGACTATTAAAGACTGGGCACTGCTTCAACTTGTATCTCGGTCGTGGTATAGATATCTTGTTAATGATAAATACTTGTGGGCATCGTTGATTGATTTCAGCTGCTTTAAAAATGCCAAATGTACTGAGGTGGCTTTGAAGACATGCTTAGGTTATATCACAACAAGAGAGCCTGGTATGCCAGCCCAGACCGTTAAAAGATTGCGAATTGGGCCATTTGCCAATCCTGAAGAAGAGCAGAAATGTTTAGAAATGATTACCAAGAGGTCCGCACTTTATAATGGAAGTCCTATTGATGAAATTTCTATTGATATGTGTAGTCAACAATCGACATTTCTTCTCGATATGCGACTTCCAATTTATCAGTTAATTCCTACTCGGAAGCTGGTGTTGAACACATGCAATATTGACAAATTGGGCATACTCTTCTTCGAGCCTTTGTTATACGGCCATGAATCAACTATTGAAGAAGTACATCTGTCCTGTAAATGGCTCGTATCTCATGTCCATGATCGGGACACAGAAGTCCCTACAAGATACCCATATTTGAAAGTGATGAGCATCCATGCCCAGTCTCAGATATGTAAAGTTTCTATTCGTCTTTGTCTGCTCATTTGCCCGCATTTAGAGGATTTGAAATTGGCTCTTTCATTTCGTTATTTTGATATCGACTGGTTCTGCAAAGTGGCATATGGATCTAAATTGAAGTCTCTCAGTATTTCCTATTCTCCGAGAGACCAGTCGCGGGATGGGAAGTTGAAATTCAGTGCTGCTAGTCTGACAGATGTCAATGGGGTTGATTTTTTCCCTCAGGCACAGCCACGCCAGGCACTATCAGTATGGCCGAAAAATCTCACATCATTAACACTAAACTCTGTCGCTTGGTCTAACCTATCGCTTGTATCGGGGTCATTAGATATGTTACAAGTACTTGATCTATCGGATAGTGTTATCGATGTAGAAGAGTTTGTTCTTCGGTTTAATTGCGGAACGAGTCTTAAAAAGTTGGTATTAAAGAATACGGTTGATATAGGAAGAATGCTTGAAAATACATCCGTGTGGCAAGGCTTTCCGGACCTAAGTCACGTTTCACTTTTCCGTCAACCATCTATTGATGATGGCCATATAGAATCAGTGCTTAAATATTGTTCGAAGTTACATGCCATTGACATTGGCAGGACCCAAGTGTCTGGGAACATGGTTTTTAAACTTCTTCAGAACGGAGTCAAGAAAATCGGCTGTCAGTCGCTTGGATTCGGCGCATCGGGAGTTATTAACTGTCCAAATATTTGTCTTGAAGATGTTGTTATATCTATGGATCCTTTACTTATGTAAGGAGATGACTCTAAGCCAAGCAGGATATAGAAGATAGTAACTTGGTGCCTAAATAGGAGGTCCAGACTTAACCGCAAGCAAAATTGCTTTAGTCATTAGCTACCTGATGGTTCACGAACTTAGTATAGCCCGGAAAGGGTTTAATAAATATTTATGCTCGGAAGCAGTTCCGAATATTTTACATGCAGGGCTCTTATCGGAGGATACGCGGCTGCAAGATAAACCCTTCATAGGGACCCATATTTCTTGACGCTCTTTGGTCTCGTGGCTCTATATACTAAGTCTGGCCAAATTCAATTGCTAGGACTTAAAGTCAATCGATGTATGGATTTATAAGGTGACTCCGTTGTCGAAGTGATACTTCCTGTTCACTCCGAGCCAGGAAATACTGAGCGTAATATGGGACTGGCGATGAGATATAGGCATATATGCGATGCATATTTTCCGATTCTCGGATCGCCTTCTTCCGTACTTGATATTGGTCAGGCCCGGCCCATATTGTTGTAATATCAGGGCCTTTTAGCATTTTCTTTATCTGCACTCTCTTTTCAACTAAACTGTATTTATACCCGGTAACTTGCCCGTTAAATAAGACTCTTTGTTTGAGAAAGAGGCTATATCTTACGTCAGCGACGGATATTATAGTATCTAATTAAGAATGAGCAACGAAACCGATGGCTCTGTGAGCCCAAGCGACATGCCAGTTGAGAACCCAGATCATGGGTTTATTCATGTTGAAAAAGTACTTTCCGAGAAATCAGCAGGTATCTCGGCTGGTAATCACTCGTTAAGTAGTGACCGACCACTATCGCCTGTATCATCTAATTCTCCCCGCGATGAAGAAAGCATCGACAATGATGCCCCATATCAATCAGACAAGCCACCAAATATGTCGCTTCTCCATGAATTGGCATTTGTAGGAGTGATTATTTCTGCCCAAATCGTTACTCAGGTTGGAGTCGGCCAAGGTCTTGCTCCGATGAAAATCGTTGGCGAGCATTTTGGTACATATAACGCGGGGAAGCTAAGTTGGTATGTCGCTGCCTATTCTTTGACAGTGGGAACGTTCATTATTGCATGTGGAAGAGCGGGCGATATGTATTCTCACAAGAAGTTATTCATATTTGGCTATGCATGGCTGACTCTGTGGGCATTATTGAGTGGTATCAGCAGTTACTCTAATAGTATATTCTTTGACATTTGTCGAGGATTGCAAGGCATTGGTCCAGCTTTTCTATTACCTAATGGATTGGCCATTCTGGGCAGAACGTATCATGTTCCTGGTAAGAGAAAACATCTTTCGTTTGCTGCGTTTGGAGCTGTTGCGCCATTTGGATGTGTGATTGGCAGTATATTTGCAGCTATTTTCGCACAAGTAGTGAAAATATGGGCTCTGTCTTACTATGTTATGGCAGCCGTCGGGCTTGTAATGACAATTGCAAGCCATTTAATTATTCCCAATGAAAATAAAGAAGATTTTGCCCGAGAGTCAGTCGGTCAGAAGTTTGACTTTTACGGGGCCCTTGCGGGCGTTGGCGGTCTGATTCTGATTAATGTTGCTTGGAATCAGGGTCCAGTTGTCGGCTGGCAAACTCCGTATGTTTATATTTTACTCATTCTCGGGTTTGCCTTTATGGCAGCATTTGTAGTTATTGAACTTACAGTGGCTCAACCGTTGGTCCCTCTGAAAGAAATGTCACCCGAGACTATAAGAGTATTATCATCTATTGCATTAGGATGGGGTACCTTCGGGATTTGGCTAGTATATTTGTGGAGCTTCTGCCTACAAATAAGGTCCGAGTCTCCCTTACAGGTGGCAGCACAATTTGTACCGACAATCTTAGGTGGTATCTGCGCTGCGGGCCTAACGGCATATTTATTTGGTCGTAAAGTTCCTCCGGCGGTGATGATGGCAATGGCTCTTGTTGGGTTCTGTGTCCCATCTATTCTATTGGCCACGATGCCGGTTAAGCAAACATATTGGTCGTCTATGTTTGTAGCGATGGTTATTGCTCCATTTGGAATGGATATCAGCTTCCCGACGGCTACTATCATGCTTAGCAATGCTCTTCCCCGTAATCGACAAGGGACTGCTGGGTCGTTGGTTGCAACAGTGGTTAATTATTCCATCTCCATTGGACTAGGCATTGCTGGCACAGCTATTCGTCAAGCATCGCCGGGCCAGGATCCCGAATCGTTATTAAAAGGGTTTCGAGTTGCTGCATGTCTTGGAATTGGTCTAAGTGGAACAGGAATAGTGTTATCTTTGTATGAAGTGTATCTTCAACAAATGGGAGGAAGGAAAGGTAGTGGGTTATAAGGGCCATGAGAGTAACGGTATATTCAACAAATTTATAATGAAGATAATATGCAAAGCAAGTAAACGATAGATTGGACGAGCAGAGAAGCAAAAAGCTATTCTAGCCGTACAAGTGAAAAGTAATACCATCAAGTAACCAACCGTACAGTACAAGTATTCACGACTTCTCACTTTATTAAATAAAAACGACCGAAGCTGCCGAATCCACATCTACCGTAGGGGCCCCCGCTGCAAATGCAGTAATCAGGTACCAGGTACGTTACCAGGGCTTGTAGAATCCAACCGAGGATCAGCCCGACTCCGTCGATCTAAACAGATCCTACAGCAACTGAACGTATCGCGGTTTACGGGGGACACCGCCTACCTGCTATTGCGGAGGAATGTGGTATCCTGGCTGAGACAAGGATAATCATTTTCAGTTGCACATTGTTTTATTGGTCCCAACCCCTTTGCTAATTAGATACATGTTATGTAAGTTGCGGGTTGTTCGTGTTAGCGCTTTTTAAACCAAAAATATGAGGATCTTCAGGAACAAGCGTCGGCATTGACAGACCTGTGAGGCCGGCCGCGGTCGGCATACGCTGCCAACGGCTGTTGGCTGTTGGCTGTTGGCTCTACACCCGATATTCGATATTCGACACTCGACACTCGACACGACACTCGACACGACACTCCACATAACACTCGACACGACACTCCACATAACACTCGACACGACACTCGACACGACACTCGACACGACACTCGACACGACACTCGACACGACACTCGACACGACACTAGACACTCGACACTCGACACTCGACACGACACGACACTAGACACTCGACACGACACAACAGGGAAAGGCTTATTGTCCGTTTCAAAAACTAGTCTATCCTTGGTTAATGGATGTTATATAGATTTGGCGTTTTTTTAAGTTTCAGGTTTCATGCGATCTGACAATCTGGTCGAAGCACGTATCGCGTTTCACATATATAAATTTCCAGATAGACCTGTAGACCTGAATATTAATTCCTATGCATGCACCGCCGTCCACCACCGTCTGGTTCCTGAGTCCCACATCTGTTTCCATCTCTAAGTTCGCTAAGCAACAAAGTTTCAAAGCTAAGACTGAATCTTAAATGTTAAAGTTCGAACTACGTCCGGCTTATGTGGGAGAATATTGATAACACTCAATGGCATGGCAAAGCATTAATTGACTTGGCCATTAGCTTAGACAGTGTAACTTTCACGGCCACGAATCCATCTACCTACCTATCTAGACATTGCTATGTGTGCTCCCCCCTCGTATATCAGTGATTTCATTGCTGAAGCTCTTTGAACGTCACGTCACCTCTGTCTTATCCATTAACCTTTAAGCTACGTCATACAGCGCATGGACTGAATGCGCGGCCCAATCATAACTGTATATCCCAACAAAGGTTAGGCGATTGACAGGGCAGGCCTCCAAATATGTAGCAGATGAATGCGAAATGATGCAAGCCAAAAACGAGCGGCAGTGAGTTAAAGCAGTTTTTGAACTGGTCGAAAAGCAGGAACAGAAAATAGAACCCGAACAAAACCCAGCCGATCGGACAGATCATTCGGTTAAATTACTGGATTCGTTTGTGGGTCTTTTTTTTATTATTTTATTTTTGTTGTATTTATTTGAAAGCTTGTCCATCAGTTTTTGTTTCTCATTTAATAGTCTTACATTTTACATTTTACATTTATATCAACTCTGCTGGTCCAGGCGTAAAAAAATCGTTCAACATTTTCATTTTATTTTGTCTCGTCTTTGCAGTCCGTTTGAATGTATAACTTCATACCTGATTATATCTGACTGTAAATATCGCTCTTCATTTTCATTCCACGGTTCCACGGCGGTTTCTTTTTTATTCATTTTTTTTAACTTATTTATTAGACATGGTGCGATCTCAGAATCGAATCCTCGGATTCGTGGCTGCTATGGCAGTTACATACTTTTTACTTTTCAAAGCTTACTCCATTAATGGTATCGATCTCATCGCCAGGAATAACCAGTCGGAATCTTCCCATTTCTTGACTGCTTCAGTTGGGAATGGGGGAAATACAAAGGTTGGCCTCAGCACTGGTGCGGAAAAAATGGATCTCCTTAAAAAATTAGAAAACCTAGAGCAACAGGAGTTGCATTACCAACAAGAAGCAAACCATTTACCAAAATTAAACCATGAGTTTGATCTTCAGCTGTCAGTTCCGTCACAAAACGCCACATTTGTTACTTTGGCACGAAATAGCGACCTACTGGGCCTTATGAATACGATACGATCGGTAGAAGATCGATTCAATAATAAATTCCACTACGACTGGGTTTTCCTCAATAATGAGCCCTTCACTGAAGAGTTTGTTAAAGTGACGTCGAATCTGGTATCCGGTAACGCGAGATTTGGTGTCATTGGACTAGATCACTGGAGTTATCCCGAATGGATTAATAAAACTGCGGCTGCTGAGGTCCGACAAAAAATGAGCAACGCCGGCATCATCTATGGTGACTCGGAATCATATCGACACATGTGTAGATACGAGAGTGGTTTCTTCTTTCATCATCCATTAATGCGTGAATACAAGTACTATTGGCGTGTAGAACCAGATACCTTGTTGCATTGTGATATCAATTACGATGTGTTTAAATATATGAAGGAAGAGAAGAAAAAATATGGCTTTACTATATCTTTACGAGAGTATGTTTCTACTATCGAATCTCTATGGGACGTCACTAGACAATACCTCAGTAAAGCCCCTGGTGCTTTACATTCCAACAGTCTTTTAGAGTTTATTAGTGACGATTTAGGAGTGTCCTATAATCTCTGTCACTTCTGGACCAACTTTGAAATCGCAGATATGGATTTCTGGCGGTCTTCGACGTATCAAGAGTATTTTGACTTCCTCGACAAAGCAGGAGGGTTTTTCTATGAGCGATGGGGAGATGCGCCGGTTCATTCTATTGCCGCATCACTATTTTTGGATAAAAAGGAGATTCATTTCTTTGACGACATTGGATATACCCATCCTCCATTTACACATTGTCCAATGAATCCCACGGACAAGGGTCTAACATGTTCGTGTTTGCCTGTTCAAAATTTCGACTGGCAGTCTTACAGTTGTACCAAACAATTCTACAAAGCTCAGAACATGACTTTACCTGAGAGTGTTAGAGATGATTAACAAGGCTCGACCAATTTGCATATATGACTGTAACTGCATAATGACTTAAATTTAATGTATGATATTATTTACTTGTGGGTGGTTTGTGAGGTTGGTATGAGAGCTGGATCGAAAGGGGTATTTAGTTTGGTGTGAATACAACATAGGGGGAATATAAACAAACGTTTTGGAGAATTTAAACGATACAATCTGTAACGAGGTTTTTGTTTCTGATTTTCGGAATATCATAACAATTGATCTAGAATATTATATAGTTTTATATATTCCAATGAAGACTGCTAGTTACTTCACCTGATCTCGGTTTCCTGCTTTAATATTATTATTATACAGTCTGCCTATAAACGTAAACAACCATGCTAGCGAACGGCTGAGAAACTGACCGAAATCGCAATCGCAGCATCCTCTCGATACACCCACACCAGATAACAATTACCTCAAGTATAGCCAACTACAAGTGACCGATTTGAATGACTTGGTAAAAAATGAAAAGAGTCGGCCTGGCGGCCTTTGATAATAAACATAGGGCTGCTTTTGATGATCTGAGCTCGAATATCCTTCAAGAACAAGTTGAACAACTTAACACCCAATTATCCGTCTTTCAATCGGCATTAGCATATTTTGCCGTGGAACATGCTGCTGATATCCGCAATAATCCAGAATTCCGGGCTGAATTCAGCAGAATGTGTACTGCCATTGGTGTGGACCCTTTAGCAGGCTCCTCGTCAAACAACCAAGGCTCTCTGTGGGCAAATATGCTAGGGAAAGACGTCAACGATTTCTATTTTGAACTGGCGGTCAGAGTTATTGAGATCTGTCGTCTCACTAGAGATACAAATGGTGGACTGATTGCGGTATCAGAAATGAGGCGGCGCTTGGGCGACAAGTCACAATTAAGACCCATTGATGTAACTGAAGACGATATCGAAAGGTCGGTGCGAAGCTTGAAGGTTCTGGGTCAAGGATTTGGTTTGGTGGAACTGGGGAATAACAAGGTCATGATCCGTAGTGTACCTTCAGAGCTGAGTAATGATCAGGCCATAGTGCTGGGTGCTTGTGAAGCACTGGGATTTGTTACTGTGGGTATGCTGCACGATAATTTAAACTGGATCAGTGCTCGTTCGACTACGGCTCTGAAAGATATGGTTTCGGAAGGGTTATTATGGATAGATACACAGGGTAGTGAGACTGAGTATTGGGTTCCCTCTTGGATATCGTAGAGTAGCATGGAAAGTGCGCGGGCGATCATGGTGGTAGTGTTTTGTTGGTAGATATATATTTATTAGATAGTTATAGTGTAAACTGAATAGACAGGTGTCTAAATATTATGATTTTATGAACCGGATATCAGACTGGTTAAATCCTATGGATCCTTGCGTTATTCTGAAGATTTTTGTTAAATAGACTGCTCTCTGGCTCGCTCTCTCTATACATTATCTGCGATAGCGGTTAGGAACCCGACCTGTCAGTCCGATAATAGCATTCCATGCATATAATCTAATAATCTAGATACTTTACGCGGTATGTTTCGTGTAAAGCTCGTGAATCCTCCAATTCAATTTCACAAAAGGATCCTTTTGATTGCTGAAAAATAATGGCGGCCGATTCCCGAAGCGAGTCGAGCCAATTATGGGCCTCTTTATTAAAGTCAGCAGGTACTGTAACAGCGCCACCGTCAGCAGCACTTTTGTTACTAGGTAAGAAGAACCACTCCCTGAATCTCTAAATCTGTATTTCCTACTAATGCTATCTTTAGGCCCCAGTGAACAAGCACAGACTCAATTGATAGCCCGAATACAAGGAGAATCCCAAGATCCAAATAGCCCTCCAATCGCTAATAAGTTCGGCCTGGGGTACACCTACGTTCATTTTAAAGATGATAATGACGACATGCTATCTCATCTTGATATCTATACATTAGAGATTGGATCTTTAGAGAACTATTCATCGGATGATGACACCGACAATGAAAATGAAAATGAGAAGCCCGACATTAGCAGTCCATCGAATTCAAAGCATGCTGATGATTCCTACGTAATCGAAGGAGAATCGGACCCTAGCGCATTTACCAATACCAAATATGCTCAAAAACATTCAACAACTATTCAATACGTAAACCAGGTACTATCGCGAATCGAGTTGCAGAAGCAAAAACTTCTAGTAGGAATTGTTTTTGACTGGAGTGAAGATATTGCTCAATGGGCCTGTCATCTTCGAGACTGGATCGAGGTTCTTAGAGAATCGTCTCAGTCGTTTGATAATGAGGCTACTACCAATGAACTTCAATATCGACTTCAGACGTACTCTGCACCCTATGGGCATCATACGAGTGGGTCAGTATCATCAAAGTCAGATGTTGCTACTGATAAAGCTAATAATTCAAAAGATGAAGTTACTAATGTATCCATTTCCTCATTTCCAGATATCCAACTGCCTCTAGAAAAGGGTCAATTTGATTCACCTCTAGGACTAGATCTAGTGATCGTTACAATTGGTTCAGAGAAACTAGCAAATGCGTCTATGCTGTCGTCATCGTCCAATAATAATTCACAACGATATTTTGAAGATAGCATCGACTTTATTCAGCAATTCTTAAGAACAATTGCTCTTAAACACGGTGGCTCCGTTGTATACGTACCTTACTCTTTAGATATTCCATCTGCGGGACTAACGGATGTTATATCTGAGAGATTACAAATCCCAATCCCTACTAAGCATCACCAACTGTCACTGAAAACAGCGTCATCCACCTCAATTCAACGAGCAGTCCCTAATATTGTAGATAATGATAAGCTGGTAGTCCCTGCTGGGTGGGATTCTCAGGGGAAAATATTAGCTGTGCGAGACGGCTTTATGATTGACGATATTAGTAACAGCTGGATGAGCACGACACAAAACCGTAGCATCAAAATCTATGAATCAACTGTCTCAACTGATTTCTCAGCTTCTCCCACAAAACAGTTTAAAAAGACAACTGAAATCGATTTCCAAGAAGTTCTCAAGACTCATTATTTGGCTACAAAGAAAGCGTCTGGCGAGGCGACGACGGCAACTGGTCCGCAAACACCGCTTCGAGCTGGTGTGGCCACTACTGCTTACAATAATGTTGCACACACAAACAACGGGGTTGGAGGTATTAAACTGGAGAGCGTCGAAGAAATGGTCAGAAGATTACAAGATCACGAAGCGGCCGAAGCCAATTCACCAATGACCCCAGACAGGTCTATCGACAAGTCCGAATCAACGACGCCTAATTCAGCAAATCAAAACAAAGTCCTAGCCAATTTTTTTCAGCATCTTCTTACTAAGCATAAAACCAGCCCGAGCTATAATAATAATTAAGCAAATACATATATCTGTACATTAGACAGTGCTTGATACAGAGCTAATACTAATATTCTATTCAATATCCATATGCGAATCATTCCCTATATCATCAGGAGTATCTTCATGTATATCATCATGATTTCCCGTTTCAATAAGCCCTTCTAGCTCTGGGACATCAAAAACAAACTGGTCGTCGTCTACCGCTAGCCCTAGAGAATTCGTATGCTGCTCAAGGGCCTTTTTAAGCAAATCAGAAGTGACTGGATCCCCGGGAGATAAACTGAGAGCATCATTAAAGTTGTCTATAGCTTGCATACTGTTATTGGCCATTAGATTCACCAGACCCATAGATGTATGTGTGCCGGAATCTTTGGGTGATACCCGCAACACTTCTTCGAAGTAAGAAAGTGATCTATCAAAATCTTCTAAACGGCGATAGACATGGCCCAGATTCGATTTTATAGAGAGCCAGGATTTAGGGTCCGATTCTAGATTGGCGGCAGCTTCAAGAGCTCTTAAGAAATAAGCTTCCGCTCTTTCGTACTCGCGTTTCTCATAGTGTACGACACCCATTTCGTTAAGAAGTAATGGGTCAGATTTACATGTACCATATGAAGTTGCCAGATAATCTTCAGCAAGCGTGATATTTCCTAGCTGAAGATGTTGCATGCCCAGATACAAGGTAGGAAGATGTGATCCCGGGAACAGTCTGGCTGCGGTTGCATATGCTGATATCGCTTGTTCATGTTCTTTCTCTGCTGCAAATGTATGAGCAAAACCAATCCAAGCAGGGGCAAAGTACGGGTTCATCATGGATGCCTTACTGAAGTACCTACGGGCTTCACTGACTTTATTTATAGCCATATAATATACGCCTACTGCTTGCCATGATACCGCTTCCTGTGGACTCGACGCTACCAGCTCATGCGACAATTGAAATAGACGGTTCCGAGCCCCGAGCTCATATAAACATGCTAGGTAGTTTGGTAAAGCAGAGAACTTGAATTTTTCGTATGAAAGGATTTTCTCACAAACTTTCAGGCACTCTTTATGACGATTTTGAATAAATAAGACGTCAGCTTGGCTGAGCAGAACGTCGGGGTTTTGTGCCAGCCCATAATAATCTGTAAGCAGCATTTGCGATTCTTTATAGTTGGCAAGGTCCGTATATTTGCCTAAGCGGATTGAATAGAGGGATTTTACAAGCTCGGCATTTTCAGAGCCAACGCTTTTCTCGAAATCTAATGATCGTAGCAGATCCCATTCTTCTTGTGTGGTCATAAGATTATTCGTGATTAATTGATCAAACGCTTCGTAGCATTTAGCGTCAGTTCGGACTGCTTCTCGATAGCATTCTTTCGCCCGGTCAAAATTGTTGTCATTTGTGTAGATTTGTCCTCTTAGGAAGCAGAGAGAGGCTTCGATCTTTACGCCCGAGGAGGTTGATGGTATAAATGATGCGGAAGCGGAACCTAGAGGAGTTGTAGTACCAGAGGTAATGGAGTTGGTATTATATACAGAGTTAGAGAAGTATGGTTCAGATGATGACTTTATTGTTAATGGAATGGCCGAGCGAGCAGCCGCGGCGGACGACGACGAGGAAAACGGTATAGAAGCTGCGGATGACGTGGTCGGTAGTTTATTGGCATTCCAGGAGGCAGTGGTTTTAGATTGAGAAGAAGGCGTTAATGATTTCCCTTTGGTTGTTCCAGCTGTGGCATTGGATGGAGCAGAAGAAGAAGACCCAACTCCGGCTGCGGATCCAGCAACAGACCCCGTCGCATTTGCTTGCCCCGTTCCAGTTACAGCAGATCCAGCTCCATTTGCACCCGAGTTAGTGGAACCAATAGACATATTTGGCTCGTTCGACGGATCTTCAACACGTTCCTGCTCAAGTCTGCCAATGGCAGAAATAATAGTGTCGTAGGACTCCCCGACAATCTCTAAAGCAGAGCCCCATTGGCCCATATTGCACAAGCTCAGACCAGCCAAATATCTGCATTGCAAAGAACTGGAAAATTCAGGTCTATTAATTAATGTGTTATGAGCTCTTCCATAATTCCCACTAGCAAAATGAACTTTTGCTAACCAATAAGCGTCATTAATATCGTCACTCAAGGTGAGAATTTTATCGCCAACATATTCAGCGGTTTTGTATTGATGTTGCAGTAACGCATCTTGACGCCATTGCCGTAATCTATCAACTTGAGACAGTGTTTTTGGAGCATGATGGGAGAAATAGGTCTTGTCGGGCTTGGAGTTGGAATTATCTGTAGTAGATCTATGATGAGGGTTTCTCGGATTGTTGTTGGAGGAACCATTATTTGATGTAGAATTTCCAGACGATCCAAGTCTCATTGACAATGGACTGTCGTACGAATCCATTGTGTTGGTTTCCAGGTCGAAAGAAAGGCGCCAGATGTGATTATTGTTATGTTACAAAACAAATAGCATTGATTTTGAAGTAATATGGATGGATGTATAAACACCGATCATCGATAATCCAAACAGTACGGCTGTTATGTCACGTGAGACGCTTTTTTCGGAATTAGTTAAAGATACTCCATTTCGAGCCATCATTCGTATCTTCTAGACCTTATATTTTATTTACAATCATCTTCAAATATGACAGAGAGACCGTACACTTGTAAGGCTCCTTTGTTTTTTATAATTTCCACCTATATAATATCATATCCACCATCCTCTGCAAACTCTTCGCTCAAAGCCGTGCCATCGCATAGACACTGAAAACCCTCGTTAGGTTCTCTTGCTAGCTAACAAAGTTGATCATTAACATATTCCTCCTCTTTTCTTGCGATGAGTTTATGAGATTATTCTTCGATTGCCCTAGCTCATATTCATTGAAATGTCGGAACCTGTTCTTGAGATGGAAAGTGATAATACAACCAATGCTGATGGTAATCATCGAGCTGCCCAACCTAAAGTAAAGTCATTGAAAAGAAAATTCCGGGTCCCTCCAGCATTTCTAGTGGAACCTACAAATGTTCAGACAAAAATCTCAATTTCTGTAAGTATATTGTGGCCGATATTCTGTACACGTTACTAACTATTCTTAGGATATACGTGATTTGGAATTATACATACTCTCTGATGGCCATGGACCCCCTGCTCCGAAATGGATCAGTATTCGAAATAAATCCTTCATAAAGCACGTTGTAACAATCTTGATCCCTGGACTAGATGGTCCGAGATTCGGCATTACAAGTACCAAAGATGTACAGCCAAAGGAACTAATATCTAACAGCAATCCCACTGTACAATCATTTTTCAGTAAATATTTCACTCATGTTTGGCCAACTAAGGCACCTGGTACTGGAGACAAACTGTTCTCAGTAGTAGGAACGTTTATGGTTGTGCCATTCACCAAAGCAGAGAAGAAGAAGCTGCATGATTCCGAGATGCAAGCCAATTATGCTAATAAACGAAGTGCTAATAATCATGGGGCATTACAGCTGAATGATTTGCTGCTATCTCTAGACCAGCTGATGCATCAAGGATATCCACTTCATAAGGACATTCCCGGGGCGTCTGCTATTATTGAAGAGAAACTGGAGAGCACCCAGCGTGTCGAAAAAGAGGCGGCAGTAGCTGTATCGACATTTATTGGAGAAGGGGACGATTGGGTCAACACTAAGACTCTACATTCCGACTCACCAAAACTATTCGCCATTGACTGCGAGATGTGTGATACAAGATTAGGCAAAGAACTTACTCGTGTCACGGTCCTGGACAAAAATGGTGATATTTTAGTAGACGAGCTTGTCAGGCCGTATGAACCAATTGTAAATTACTTGACGCAATATTCAGGAATAACTGAAGAGTTGCTTGCTGACGTGACCACCCGTCTAGCCGACGTGCAAGAAAAACTACTAGAAATAATATCTGCAAACGACATTCTTCTCGGCCACTCACTTGAAGGCGACTTGATCGCTCTCAAAATAAAGCATCCAAAAATCATTGATACCTCCATAATATTTCAGCACCCTAAGGGCACGCTGTGGAAACCAGCTTTGCGATGGTTGACATCTAAATATTTAAATCGTGAGATTCAAACTCATGGTGCAAAAGGCCATGATTCGGTCGAAGATGCTCTGGCTTGCGTGGATTTGTTGAATGCCAAGCTGAAAAATGGACGTGATTTTGGTGTTCATAAGGTCCAGTCTGTCAACTTGGTAAAGAAGTTAGCTACAGGCGACCCTCCTAGAACAGTGGCTATTGCTGAGTATGGGGTCGCTCATTGGCATGAAGAGCATGCCAAGGCGGTAGTTTCCTGTTTCTCAGATGATGAAGTAGTTGAGAATGTCGCTAAATTCTCGCAACATCATGACTTCGTCTGGGGCCGATTACGTGACCTTGAGAAGGCATGTGGATGGCTTTCCAATCAAGACCGGTCTAGTGATGAAGACATCAACCGTGCTTACGGTCAGCTCAGCGTTAGATTAGAAAGGCTTTATAAGCGGTTGCCACAAAACACAGCATTAATAATTATGAGTGGATCAGGCGATCCAAGAGAAATGTCTAGACTGCATCAGATCAAGGACCAATACCAGCATGAATATAGGACAAAAAAATGGGATGAGATTGAGTCAGAATGGACGAATGAGCATGTCTTGGAACTTGGTAAGGCTACTGAACGTGCTAGGTCCGGTATCTCTTTCCTTACTGTTAAAAGCTCTGAAAATGAGAATGAAATTCCTCCTCCAATCCTTACAATTGGCTCGAAAGCTCCTGTAAAGGTTACTGACAGAGGCAACCGATCAAAAAGAGGCAAAAGTAGCACCCCGATCGAGCTGTAGCTTAGAATATTAGAAACCTATTTATTGTTTTTAGATTTATTTTCATTGTTTATCTTTGAAACGGGAAGAGGTTCTGTAGATAGATGTGCATACAATGGAAACGGACATTAGAAATATTAATATCTATCATTAAATCATTATTACAAGAATTCAAATTAAGATGGCGGTACATCGTCCATAGCAACGTCTTCGTCCTCGGCACCAGGCATTGGTTCTAGAACTGGAGCTATAACTTCTTCGGTGGAAGGTACGACGGCCGAGTCTGTGGACACTACAAGCGAGTCTGGTACATTTCCGGTGATTTCCGTCGGGTTCTCAGAAGGCTTGGCTTCTTCTGGAATATTTTCTTCAGATGTTGTTACAGGAGTTGTCTTTTCAGCTGTATCTGTTTTGGTGGTGGCAGTTGGGAGAGCAGCTTCGACCGGGGCTTCGTTAGCTTCTACAGGAGCTTCTTCTGTAGCAGTCTCAGTTGCTGGTGGCTCAGTGACTGGCGTGACAGAGACGATGGTTTCGCTTGGAGTCGCCTCCACGCCTGCTGTTGGCTGTGGTTCGTCTGTTCTATCCGTCATTTCTATATCTGCCGCGGAATCTTCCGTGGGCTGTGGTAGTATATCATCCGCGCCTGTAACTGACTCAGAAGCCGAAACCTCTTCGAGTTTTGGCGGTTCATTCTCAGTCTTCTCTTCCACTGGTTTAACGTCTCCTGC
This sequence comes from Sugiyamaella grinbergsii, assembly GCA_030579895.1. NCBI lineage: Eukaryota > Fungi > Ascomycota > Dipodascomycetes > Dipodascales > Trichomonascaceae > Sugiyamaella > Sugiyamaella grinbergsii. Next base: position 232,950 of record JAKTRT010000011.1, read on the forward strand.
TTCAATTTCGACGACTGCCGCATCGGCAGTAGCAGAGATCTGAGGACCTGCTCCATTAGCAAGAGCCGGTGCATCGCCGCCTTCAGGCTTGGCCTCATCAGTACCATACGCAGCAACTATACCTGGGATCGCTTCGCCGCCTACAGCACCTCTAATATCGGCAGCAGTTAAGCTATCGACTTGTTTGGTAGGTTCAGTCTTAACTTCTTGTCTTGTGGGATATAATTGAGCAACATCGAGCAGATCATCCTCATCACAATCCTCAGCGGCAATGTTGGTGGTAGAAGAGTCTTCAGTGGTTGCAACCCACATTTTCACCGTGAATCCAAACGTCGGGTCAACTGGTCCTCCGTTCTCTTGTCTAGATGCCGTACCATTCACATTAGGCGAGTTCAATGCCGAAGAGGAATCTCCAGCATTAGGTACAGGAGTTCCTGCTGAACGGCTTGGAGTGCCAGCAGTCCCTGGGCCAGCGGATTGGGTGCCAGCAGCCCCAGCACCAGAATTAGGCAGAAGTGGACTAGTCCATTCTTTAGTCCAATGAATTATTTTCTCGTCAACGTCGCTGGCAAACGACGTGTGTGCAATATTACGACTTTGCCTGTACAGAGAACGTCTTGACATGTTTTTTAGCTGGTTGATCGTGAGGTCAGAATAAATAAAATCGGCAGGGCCCAAAAATCACAAGAATCGAGAACGCGTGAAGATATAGTAGGGTTTGCTGTTCTCAGTTCCTTTGGGAAGAATGTCGTGAAGTAGAGAAAATCTGTTATTCGTTTATGGGTAGTTTACATGCTTATAAACAGGTTTGTTCGATATAATAGCTACCAGCATGTGCAGTGGTCTGGTTGTCTCTCCAAGGACTTTATCAGTCACATCTTATCAGCTTACAAATACAATCAGTCAATCTCTAAAATGTATGTGTCTTGTCTATAAATTGAATCGAGCACTGATATTTCTCAATTGTCATAACTGCTAAACCGGACGTGCCGAGATACACCTCGCCGGAGACCGAAATTTCATCGGACAAACCGGGGTGGGTACGGGTACCTAGCTCTTCCTGAGACTGAAAAAAATATTAGAGTGGCTGCATTGGATTGTGTCACCACTGTGAAGAACCTTTACTACATGCATATCCGGCATTCTCAAAAAGTGACTCTTTTCGGAGAGATAACGACGAGTATTAAAGACTGAAAAGTTACATATAAAGGAGGTCTTCGATCGTAACATTCTCTTTCAATCATCAATTGACAAAAATAACATAAAAATATACTATACAGCCATGTCTACTTCTCCTACTATCATCCATCTTCGTGCTGAAACCAAGCCTCTTGAACATCGCTCGGCTCTTACTCCTACTACTGCCAAGAAGCTTGTCGATGCTGGTTTCGAGGTGTATGTTGAAAAATCCAAGCAAAGAATCTTCGATGACAAGGAATTCTCCGATGTGGGAATTCCTCTTGTTGAGGAAGGCTCTTGGAAGAGTGCTCCCAAGGAAAGAATCATTCTTGGTTTGAAGGAGTTGGAAGAAGAGACTTTCCCTCTTGTTCATGAACATGTCCAATTTGCCCATTGTTACAAGAACCAAGGCGGCTGGAAAGACGTTCTCAGTCGTTTCCCTTCTGGAAAGGGAACCCTGTATGATTTGGAATTCCTTGAGGATGACCATGGACGCCGTGTTGCTGCGTTTGGTTATCATGCTGGTTTCGCTGGTGCTGCCCTGGGTGTCCAAGCATGGGCTTTCCAACAATCACACCCCAAGGCTAGTGATGGATCGTTAGCCAGTATTAAGCCATATCCTAATGAAGATGAACTGGTATCTGCGGTCAAGGCTGACATGACCAAGGTTGGCAAGGCTCCCAAAGCTCTCGTCATTGGTGCTCTGGGTAGATGCGGTAGTGGTGCCGTTGATCTTTTGAAGAAGGTCGGTGTTCCTGATGAGAATATCCTCAAGTGGGATATGGCCGAGACTGCCAAGGGGGGACCTTTCAAGGAGATTGTTGAGGATGTCGATATTTTCGTCAATTGTATTTATCTTTCTAAGCCCATTCCTCCATTTGTCAATTATGACAGTCTGAATACTGACAAGAGAGCCTTACAAGTTATTGTCGACGTCAGTGCTGATACTACCAATCCTCATAACCCAATTCCTGTTTATACTATTGCTACTACTTTCACTGAACCTACTGTTGAAGTTGAAGTCAAGCAGGAGCCTCGCCTTACAGTCATTTCAATTGATCATCTTCCCACTCTGTTGCCCCGTGAGGCCAGTGAAGCTTTCAGCGCTGCTCTTTTACCTTCGCTATTGACTCTTCCTACTAGATCCTCTACCCCAGTCTGGACTAGAGCCAAGGCTCTGTTTGACAAGCATGTTGCTAGATTAAATTAAACGATGCCATTTGTAATTATACATATTTCTAATATCTTCACTTAATGTTATTTTTATTTCACTATCTTCATTCGAGACGACCTAGGCTCTTCAGCAGTTTACCCCTGAATTTCCTTTCCATGGTGGTGTGAATTTAGCCGTATACATCTCGTCGGCACAGCCTCGCTTAGCACTCGACATGGTCTTGGCGAACTGAATACGGAAAATGAACATGATTGAACTCACGCGATATTTTCAGGGGAAGAACAACCATCTGGTTAAAATGACAGAAGAGGATCATAAATTTGCTATAATCACTGGAGCTGGTGGGTAAGTATAAGTGCTCTAGTCTTGTGATCATTCCTTTCAACTGACATAAATTTTAAGCTTTCTCGGTATTTCAATTGCTGAAAGACTAATCAAAAATCTGCCGCCTACAACTCGTCTTACGATTATTGTGACCAGTAGAACTTTTCCTGGCGTCAAGAAAACAGTTGAGGTGCTTAAGTCTTACGTCAAGTCATGTCCTCCTCGAAGAGGTTTAATAGAGTTTGACTATCTCGTGTTCGACCAATGCAATATGGTTTCCATGCTAGGTGCCGCCAGGGAAATCAAACTCCGCTATAAACATATTGACTATTTGTTCTTAAATTCAAGTCATTCGCAATTAGAAAGAATTGACTATGTTCAGGCGACGAAAGATTTTTTCACCCAGCCCATCAAAGCGTTCACAGTTGGGTCTTTTAAAGTGCAAGGAATTAGTAAGGTATCTCGCGATGGAATGGCCGCCGTATTTCAAGCAAACGTTCTCTCTCCGTGGTATTTGATTAACGAGATTCTTCCAACGTTGAAGAATGGAGGTAGGATTATTTGGATCTCCACCTCAATCGCTCTTCCTGAGCTTCTTTCGGAGGACGATTTAGGATTAACTAAATGTCAATCTTCATATGAAGCATCAAAATATGAAATTGAACTGTTACAGCATGTAACACACAAGCCTCTATATGACCAACATAAAATTGAGTCGTGGCTTTTGCATCCCGGAGTTTTTAAGAGTACCACATTTGTTCCTACTCTCAATATCTTTGCATATTTTGGAATGTTCGTTATGTTTTATATTTGCAGACTTTTTGGTAGCAAGTATCACTGCATTTATCCCGAAGTCGCTGCCAATGCTCCAGTATGGGCAGCTACCACAGCTAATGCCTCCAAAGACGACATGTCTCTGAAATATGGATCTGCTACTGATCGGTGGGGAAATGAGGTTTTAGAAAAGAAGCCACTGGAAGTAGCTCCAGGAATTTCTGACAAAGTCTTTGAATACGTGGAAGGACTTCGCAAAGAATGGCAAATTCGCCTTAAAGATCAAATTATAGAGCGACACCTTTACTAAAAAACCATTGTGGGTGAATAATCACAATTGCATTCATATATTAATAAATATTTAATTAAAAAATATCACAAATTAGAGTCATTCTTTTAAATTTATGCCTTCTCAGAATGAGCAGCAGTACCGGCAGTAACAGTTCTGTGGATGATTTCTTGTTGTTCAACCTCCAATTGAGTAGCTCCGTTATAAAAGTCATCATGATCCAAATCTCTGTACAAATAATAAAATACACCAGCTGAAACAACACCAGCAACGGCAGTACCAACAAATGGCCAAATGAGATGAGGATCAATAAGAGCGGGAGTAACAGCTTCAGCAACAGCACTGGACAATGCAGTGGTAAATAAGAATAAAGCCATAACAAGGCCCTTCATGTTCTTTGGCGAACGAGCATATGCTAACTCATAGGCAGTTACATTACAGAAACACTCTGAAGCTGCACCAAGAGAGTATAAAGGAACCTGCCACCAAACGGAAAGAGGACTAACACCACTACCGATTTGACAATCAGTAGCAAAATATCCACAAGGAGAAGTTTCATATACACGCCATTGAAGAATAGCACCGATAGCAGAAGACGATGCAGCAAGTAAGAAACCAAAAGTAATACGAGAGATACGTCCAAAGTGAATGTTACGCTTTCTCAAAAATGGATAAAATCCATAGTTAAGAATAGGTACCAAGATGATAATAGTTAAAGGATTGAAGTTACTTAACAAGTCATTAGGGGCTCCTTTGGTCGTCATAGCTGCAGCTTGACTGTTTTGGATACTTCCAATACCACCGTCATTCAAGTTATAGATAACGAAGAAAAGGAAGATCTGACAAGCTCCGAAAGTACGCTTGACATCGTCCACAAGAGTATCAGTCCAATCAACGTTTTCAGTAAGAGCTCCAGTAACAGCCAAGTTAGATGGCTTGGCCGCTTCCCAGAAACCTTTTCGGCCAATCTTTCTGATTCCTCCTTGCTTTAAAGCTGATCCGATGATTTTGAAGATTTGGGACAGTTCACTTCCTTGAGGGGGAACCTTGACAGTTCTATTGTAAGCTAGTAATAAGATAACAGGGCAGAGAATGTAAATAATACCAGGCTCCAAGTAGGCAAGCCAATATCCAACATATCTCTCAGAAACAGTAGTAACAAGACCAAAGAATGCACCAACGTTAACCAAACCATAAAACGTAAGCATGATTTTTTGCACAGTAGCCTCGGGGTCTACAATAACACGTTCTCCAGAGTTAAGAACCTTAACGTATTGTTTCTTGTGAGGGTATTGATCAATAACAGTAGGAGCAATGTTACTTTTAAATAAACCAGCACCAAATGCTAGAATCATTAAACTGATAACGAATGGAGCCATTGCATGGTTAGCTTGAAGGATTTTTGGAATAGCACCAATAGCCATGAGAATATGTGCAACTGCACAGACAAAAATACCAAGACAAATAGTCTTATAACGACCTAACTTGGTGTCAGCAATCCAACCACCGAGAATAGGAATCGTGTAGGCCAAGAAAGTGAATAACAGAGTCAAGGCAGATGCGACCTGTAATCCCTGACCAAGTGCACCAGCTGTTAGCTCCGATCCTCGGGGAGGAGCTCCGGCACCATTACCACCTTTGGGTAAAGGGAATTGGATAAAATTCGAGAATACGTTAGAACATCCATAGTAAGATGCACGCTCAGCAAACTCGACAATACAAAGTGTGTAAGCTGCAGCTGGGATACTACCAGCAATTTTTCTTAGTGTACTTTGTTCTTCATCAGTTGGTTCTGGAAATTCATCATCAGTTGATGAAATCATCTCACCAGCTTCATAGTTTATGACCTCTTTATTGATGGACTGTGGGTCCAAAGAGTTCAATTCGGGTTCTTTGCTATCCATCCTCGTTTGAAGTATTAGTTGAAGTCGATTCTGGAAGGTCTACTGGGTTAAAGAAATAATTTGTTGGAGATCTCAAGGAGAGAAACTGTCGTATATTTATAGACATAATCTTTGCCGTGGAAGACCTATCAATCCGTCGGCTATTTCCATAGAGTGCCATAGCGTGCGTGCCATAGAGTTCCATATACATTAATAGCCGAAAGCAGAAGGTATCATTCTCAGGCTATTCGTTATCTGGCCCTAAAACTGAGATCAACTCACGTAGTATTGAGAGTTCGACGGTCTGCAGGATCTTATGCACCATTTTCAAAAGAAGAAATTGTCACATATCTAGATAACAGTTATTTTGTAGGCCCATTTTACTTTTAAATCTCACGCTCATTGAAAGAGCAGCAACAAGGTCCACCCACAAAAGGCATACCCTTAATATTCCTACGCTGATACTGAACTTAGGTACTATTGTCAAGTTTGTCTACGACCGTCTTGAACCCAGTTGTAAATACGCAACCGCGGCATCAACGCTGCCAGTCCCTGGCCTACTCCCCAGAGTAGTGAGATCTACACAATCGCTAAGACATTATAGCGTAAGGCACACACAGAGATAGCGAACAGGTAAGCAGTTAAGGTTAATCAAGTTTTAAAAGTCTTGCTGGCCTGCTGGCCTGCCGATAGATCGCATCTATGGGTAGTATTTGGCTAAATGCCTCCAGCTGACTGATAAAGGAGCTGATTGTCTAGAGACACTGACAAGCAGGGAGTAAGCAAGACTAACAAACGCACTTTGCGAATATAATCGGACCTCCGTCAGCGTACATGGTCTTTTCGAGCTGTTTCGCTCACTCATACATCCTCTCCAGTCGGCGTCATGAACCAACTGAGATCAACTACTGTCACGACTTGTTGGCAAACATTTCGTCCCCCAGCAAGCTGTCCGCATATCAGGAGGTCTCATTGCGACTCAGATAGACACAGATTGCATCGCGGTCGCTTATCAGGATCAACCTCAGCCACTGCTCGCTCCTTGCTGCTGATTGTATCTCCGAAAAAAAAGGGCTGCATAAGATTATTTTTTTCTGATTACTTGATAGATTATGCATTTCCTACTTCACGAACCATACGGCGCCAAATTGCTTTTAGGCTTTGCATGCACATCATCTCATCCATAGGCTGGTTAAAAAATAAACTAATACGATAAAGGCAGACGTTTGGCAGATCGGTCCAGATCAAAACGTTAACTTTAACTAGCGTTAAAATAAGAATTTGCGGACTACAATGGAACTAGGCGAATACGTCCAAGCTAGAAACCTTAAAAAAAGATTTAAAAGGTCAAAAAAGTTATTTCTGTTGCGGCTAGTATTTTGAAACAAATTATTTTTTTTGTTTCAAAATTGCCGTGTATTTCTCCGACACGCCCGTAATGGAACTATCATCTTAGGTATAGGGAAGATTGTAGAGAGGTATGTGTGATGTGTGCCGCCGTGCGATATTTTAATGAGAGGGGGGTATTATATCGGGTTTGCGTTTCTACTCTCCGGGCGAGAGAAGGAAACGAGGTAGTTGTTGAGAGCGCGGCACATATTCAACGAGCCTATATATTATATCCGGTTTGCGTTTCCTTCTCTTCGAAATATTGTGCCTTGCACTCAAGTACCTCGTTTCTCTCTCTCGTTCGCAGGTTGTGTTCTGCTCAGTTTGATTTTCCTGCCAATCAACTACCCCAGACTCGAATGAAATTTGGATAGTTAGTAGACTATCCATTTGGATGATGAAGACCATGTTGAATTGTTGATCTTAGCGACCAAATTGAAGTCTATGAAAGTCCTTCCTTACTGGCATATATGGCTCTGCCAAGAGATGCATTTTCTATTTAATGCCACTCTACTTGTCTACGGCACATAACATATTATCCTGCAGCCAATAAGATTAATTTAGCTCGTTAGGTATCTCCGCCTTCCTGCTGGCTTTTCATGTGTTAATACAATTGCGACAACTTTGGGATATCTCCCTAGCAAACAAAGAGAGTCATCCCATCCCATCATTATTCTTATCTATTCAGTGGTGCCAGCTGCCACAAATGATAGCTAATCGGCAACAGAGTTATCCTGCAAAACGTCTAATCAGGCGAAACTGAGCCATCCGGTAGGACAGGCGGCATGACATTTTTGTCCTATAGAGTGAGATATATCTACCGGCATAATCTCGGTCTTGTGAGACTGATTAGCTTATTTTATTCTCGTTTATTCTTGGAAATTGAGTTATAATTATGCTATTCGAGAAGTTTTCTCTACATTCTGTGCGTTTTCTTGGGTCTCGTAAATCCTAGAACCAATGGCAGATGAGAGTATTAGACAGTTAGAAACAGACGAGTAAATATTCTTAAAATGCGCTATTTTCCTTTTTTCCTTTATCATATTCTCGATCAATTGGTGAAAACTGTCGAGATAGTACACTAGAAATGTCAAAAGTCTATAAAATGTTACCGAATTTTTCTATGCGCACATTTGACCATCCAGTGTAATTTATACAACGTGAAGACCGGCGTAGATAAAACTGAAGTTACAATTTATTCCTCGTATTGATGATTTTTTGTGCTTCTACGTCTGGTCAACTCGAAGATATAAGGCTGCCGTGTCAGTCAGAGAATAATACTGCCCTTGAATAAGCTTCATAGATCGCTTTTGCAATTCTGAAAAATCGTTTCCCAAATAAAAAGTACTTCATTTTTCTGTCACTGACAGCATCCTCAGCTTGTGTGTAATTCTTTGCATTGCTCAATTCTCCATGGAGTTTTAATAATCAGTTAGATTTTATATTCGACCCTGCATGAACATCGCTTATCCAATCAAGCCTAATAGGGTAATAAAATACAACTTTTATCAGACAGTGGATTCTACATCTCACAGTAGTAAATTAGTAGGAAAAATTATTGATTAATATAAAAGCGATCGGAATGTTTCCTTATATCGATATTGCTTCGGCAGTTAGAAGACTTAACACTGTTGAGAAAGATTCCCTAAATGTGCACTCTCTCTCTGTGAGAAACAGACCTATTGATATATTATTAAATATAACAGCAATCCTGCTATTTCAGTGATATTTTGCTTTCGATGTTTAATAAGTATTAGTTTGTGCTTCTTCCTCTCTCATATTGAGTAATTCATTCTCTATTCATGTTTATGTTCGTGAGTGGTTAATTCGAGAGCAAGATTTCCTAGACCGCGCCACGCGCGTATGGCAGAACAATATAAAACAGAGGTCAACCATCTGTGTTAGCTTTGTGATCTATATTTTAGTCATTAAGCAATGGTCGATTTAACTGATTTTCAAACTGTATGTTTTGAGGGTGAGGTCTAGGAGTACACGCTACAAATACTAACATACCTGATAGAATGTATACGCGCTGCTAATGCAAATCCCAAAAGGGCGCATCTCATCGTATAAACACCTTTCAGATGCTTTAAAATCATCTCCACGGGCGGTCGGTGGAGCATTGCGTTCTAATCCATATTCTCCCGTTGTTGTAAGTATATAAGGTGTTCAAGTTAAGACTTAGCCTAACCTCATAATAGCCATGCCATCGTATCATTGCTACCGGTGGGTTTGTTGGCGGATATATGGGAGATTGGAGACGTGCTCCCAGTGGTATTAATATGGACAAAAAATTGGCGCTATTGCAAGAAGAGGGAGTGTATTTCGATGAAAGGGGGCAATTGATGGATAAGTCACGGTGGTGGCGGGATTTCGATGTAAGCAATATTGATAAACTTGATTTATAAGAGATATACTAATTAATGAACTTGGAATGATTCGATGTAAATAATTTGATTTAAAAGGGATGTATCAATAAATAAAGTTGAAGAGATTTTGATGTAAAAAAAATTGATATATATATATTCGTCGTATAATAAATAAATAAATGCAAGTGGCAGAAACAATTTCGACCCAGGCAATAATAGATCGTGTATAGATATAATTCACATATAAACGACATACAAAACTAAATCTACGATATAGGTAACATATTTGTGGCTGAAAATATGTCCTTTAGATTGATAAATAGATCCAGATCATCACTGTTAAATAATTCGCTGCCATTGAGTGGGAGCAGAGAAGACTCCCAAAAGTCATTATAAGCCTGAAAATCAAAAGCGTCAACATCGCTCGGGGAAAGAAAAATGTTTGCGTTATTAGAAGGGTCGCAGTCAGCAGATGCAATCCAGTCATTTGTAGGACTAATAATGGAACTGGTACCGCTATCCGGTGTGAGAAGAGTAATCGGAGTATGGATATCAGTCTTATCTGAGTCGCTTCTCTCAGGGGCCTGAGTGAATATACTGTTAGCATTTTCTAAGCCATTACTATTGATATTCGACCTTCGGATGAGTAGTGTACCCTTCTTGTTTTTCACTGAAGATATCATTAGCCCATATTGCCTAGGAGTTAACCCAGTCAGTCGCTTAAATACTCTATGAAAGTGACATTCAGTAAGACTCGCTTCACCGGCTAGCTCTCTTAACCGCCTGGGCCCTCCATTCACGACTATCGACTGACATGCTCTTCGAACAACCAGTTTGTGTTTGGCATAGTCGATATTATTACGTTCTGCATCCTGATACAGCTCAGTACTAGAGCCATCCACTCCAGGCTCACTAGTCGTACTTAGGCGCTTGTGACTAAGTTGAGGTTTACATCTCTTGCACGCTCTAAACCCAGCTTTTTCTGCATCTGCCGCGGTATCATGGAAGGCAACATTTGACCGACGAGATAACCGGCTGGGACATGACGGCCTGCAATATATTTTGGTAGACTTATTGCTGTACACAAACGTGTCTTTGTCGAAAGATTTGTCCCTCGAGACTACTATTTGCCATCTAACTGCTGGATCTTTTGACATGATGAATTTCAGTGATTGTTTGTGGAAAAAAAAAGGTGTGAAGGTGGTTCACATTGTTCAATGACACGGAAATTCATGACTATTTATCATTGAATAGCGACATTAGAATGATAGGATAGTTTGAGAGCAAGAAGTATATATCTAGAGTGGTAGCTGGGTAGGGGCGTTTTAGATCGAGCTATGGTCTTGGTTGGGAGTAGATCTGCGATGTCGATGGACAAGCAGGTAAAGTTTGTATAAGGTAGTCCAGGTTGATTTTGCTATGGAAGAGATAGTTACGAAGTAGCAGCATCGTAGCAGCATCCCAATTGTCCGAGAATAATTGCTCTAAAGTTGATAGCAAGTATGATATGAGATGTGATTGTGACACGATACTATCGATTCACTGTATATCTAGAGAATGTGCGGAAAGCAGTTTGTATCTTTTGTCGCTGCTTCGCTAATGGGAGAGACCCAATTAATGTCAGCTTCAATGCTCGTGTAAAGCAATTAGCAGTCGATATTCGATGGAACGCTGCTGGTACTTTCTGCCTGAGGAGGCCGGGATTTAGCCAGGCACCGACCGAGAACACCGCTACAGCTACAAGCTACTGTTGGTCTGAATGACGGCTGCATATCGGCTAAACTGCACAGAACGCCAGCTACTCCCAACCTTTTGGCAGCTCAGCCGCCTGCCTTCTCTATCCTCAGGCCTCAGAGGCTGGTGAACTGGCGAAGTCAACTGACGCCTGCAAAATCAATACTACTACTACTACTACTCCTCCAACAGGAAGAGCTGGAGGAAACCAGACGACTACCTCTAGAAACCGTAAAACTACACATTTCCCAGAACCAATTGTTCTACTCCATGGTCACCTCAGTAGACTGTTACCTATCATAGCCCACTCACACCGCTCTGTCTCAACTAAAGTAGCGGGCCGAATCAGTAAGCCCAGAAATGCGCCCACTCCGCCGCATTGCGCCGCTGTCGAATCTTGCTAAGCCCGCTCGCACCCAAAACGCTACAGCCCTTGTCCGTTATAAACCAGCCACTTCGTGCCTGCTATTCAGTGAAACATTTGTATTCGCGCATAGAATCCGACAGTCCGACATCAACTGTATTTGCCGCTTTTTTTACGTCTTTCGTTGCTGACCACTCAATTGATTCTCAAGAAACATAGCTGGCAAAAGTATACAAAATGAATGTTATCAAGCTTCAGGTATGTAAAGATTGAGATGGACTTGATGGGATATCCTAGACATTGCAGATGATCATTATACTACTACTCTACGGCATTGTCGGGGCTAGCTAGTCATGCCGCCAGGAATGAACCAATCCCTTTAGCCTCTTCTAACACCCTGTGTAGCGCAAATTCCCAACTCTATCACAAGAAGATGTTTTTTCTTTGGTAGACAAATTCCAACAAATCGACATTGCTGGAGATGGATATATCGATAAACAAACTGCTATCAAGGCTCTTACCGACTCTGGCGAAGGCTCATATGACCAGATTCGTAACACTCTAAAAAATGTTAATGTCGATGCCAGTGGAAGAGTTGAATTGGACGATTATGTTGAATTGGTGTCTAAATTAAGGGACGGTGAGGGCATAGCTCCCACTACTTCCAGTCCTCGCAAGCCTCCTCCCGTTGGTCAGAAGCCGGATGGAATTGGCCGTCCTAGAGGATTCTCCGATGCTTCAAAAGGAACCAACGTCATAGTTTCCGGTTCAACCAGCGGTGTCACACATACTATCAATGACGAAGAACGCACTGAATTCACTCGTCATATCAACAGTGTTCTAATGGGAGACACCGATATCGGCAGTAGACTGCCATTTCCAACCGATACTTTCCAAATCTTTGATGAATGTAAAGACGGTTTGGTGTTGTCAAAATTGATCAATGACTCGGTTCCTGATACTATCGATACTCGTGTTCTCAACTTCCCTAAAAAGGGCAAATCTCTCAACAATTTCACCATGAATGAAAATGCAAACATCGTCATTAACTCTGCTAAAGGTATTGGCTGTGTGGTTGTAAACGTACATGCTGAAGATATCATTGATGGAAAAGAACATTTAATTTTGGGACTTATCTGGCAAATCATCCGCCGTGGTTTGTTGGGCAAGATCGATATCAAATTACATCCTGAATTATATCGTCTTTTAGAAGAGGATGAGACTCTGGAGCAATTCCTTCGACTACCCCCAGAGCAAATTCTTCTTCGTTGGGTCAATTTCCACCTCATTGCCGCCAATTGGCCTCGTAGAGTGGCTAATTTCAGCTCCGATGTTAAGGACGGTGAAAACTACACTGTTCTTTTGAACCAATTGGCTCCTGAATTGTGTTCCCGCGGTCCTTTACAAACCCGTGACTTACTACAAAGAGCCGAACAAGTTCTCACAAATGCAGATAAATTAGGATGTCGTAAGTATTTGACTCCTACTGCTCTTGTTGCTGGTAATCCAAAGCTTAATTTAGCTTTTGTTGCTCATCTATTCAATACTCATCCTGGTTTAGATCCTATCACAGAAGAAGACCATATTGAAATCGAAGATTTCGACGCCGAAGGCGAGCGGGAAGCAAGAGTTTTCACTCTCTGGCTCAACAGTTTAGAGGTGGATCCTCCAGTCGTCAGCTTGTTCGAAGATCTAAAGGACGGAACTGTTTTATTACAAGCTTATGACAAGGTTATTCCTGGTAGTGTCAATCAGAGATACGTCAACAAGAAACCAGCAGAGGGAGAAATCTCCCGATTCAAGGCGGTTGAAAACACAAACTACGCTGTTGAACTAGGAAAAGCCAATAAGTTCTCGCTTGTCGGTATTGAGGGAGCCGATATCACTGATGGTTCTCGTACATTAACTCTTGGACTCGTGTGGCAACTAATGCGTCGCAATATTGTTAATACACTCAAGAGTCTTTCTAAGGATGGTCGAGAACTTAGCGATAGCGATATCCTACGGTGGGCCCAAGAACAAGCCCGTAAAGGAGGCAAGTCAGCGTCTGTCCGCAACCTCAAGGACCCAAGTCTTGCTACTGGTGTCTTCCTGTTGGATGTCCTTCACGGTCTTAAACCAGGCTATGTTGATTACGACCTTGTTTCCGACGATAACTATGCAAATGCCAAGCTGGCCATTTCTATTGCTCGTAAATTGGGTGCTCTTATTTGGATTGTCCCCGAAGATATCAATGAGGTTCGTTCTCGTTTGATCTTGACATTCATTGGCTCTTTAATGGCCCTTAATTTGGCATAGAGAGTGGGTTGCCGAATGCTGTACCATGATATATATATATACGAATAAATGATTGTCTTAGTGCTATAATACTAACTTGTTCACCAGCTGAGTAGGCTCACAATGATTGACAACGGCAATAACTGACAAATACTAAATTAAATACGAATAAATTACATAACAATACATTTCCATCTCGCTCTCTACTCATTTTCGTCTTCGTCAAACATATCTTCATCCTCTCCAATAAAGGACAGTTTGGTACCATTTTCAAGAGTCTGCCAAACTCCAAGGCCGCTATACTCATCAATGCACTCCACTAATTGATCATCAGTGAATCCTTTGGCAATAACACGATCTCTAATAGTGACGATTGGCCAAGTGGCCTTAAACTTAGAACCATCTCCGTTGGCCATTTGACGAATGATATTGTAGATTCTAGAAGTAGGTGTCTCATCGAGGAAATCTCCATTCTTACCATTGTCAATTAACGACTTCTTACATTCGTCACTTAATCGGAGCGCCTCATCAACATCGCTGGCAATGACTTTGTCATCAAATCTTAACCTTGCAAGTGCTTGCGACATACGCAAAATACCTAACAAGGTACGAGGTGTAACATGAGAGAATTGCTTCTTGGAATTCTGGTCCTGTTTCTGCTTTTGACGCATTTGAACATACGAACTAACTACAAAGTCAGATACTTCCCTGGGTACAACCGGCCGGTATTGACGGGCCATTCCGATATATTGACGAATAGTTGCAGGATCAAGCGCTTCGAAATCCATAGTAGGATGATGACTATGCATGTGGACATAGGCAACATGAGTTGCCAGGCGTTCATCATTCTGCCTGTCTGGCTTATCAAGGATAAGAAAGAGAATATCGAAACGAGACAAAAGAGCAGCAGGAAGATTGATATTCTCTACTGGAGACAATTTTGGATTGTACCGTCCGTACAAAGGATTGGCAGCTGCCAAGATGGAGGTTCGTGCATTCAAGGTAGTAGACATGCCTGCTTTGGAAATAGAAATGGTCTGCTGCTCCATGACTTCGTGAATGGCTGTTCTATCGCTATCATCCATTTTATCAAACTCGTCAATACAGCAGATACCATTGTCTGCCAATACCAGCGCACCACCTTCAAGAACCATTTCGTCAGTAACAGGATCTCTCATAACTGCAGCAGTTAAGCCAACCCCTGAAGAACCACGACCAGTGGTGTAGACACCTCTAGGGGCCACTTTGGTAATAAACTTCAGTAACTGGGATTTGGCCACTCCTGGATCACCCATGAGACAAATATTTATGTCTCCGCGGATTCTCATACCATCTCCAAGCTCCTTGGTGACTCCTCCAATAAGTAATAGCAGAAGCGCTTTCTTCACATCTAGATGACCATAAATTTCAGGTGCAATAGACTGAGCTAGACGTTCATAAATGTTTCCTTCACTTCGAAGACGCTCGATTTTAGCCATAGCTTCGGAGTCAAGTTCTTGACGGTCATATTGTTTTTTATGCTGAGTAACATATTGGCCCTCCAAATATGTATCAGTGAGCAAACCAGCTCGGATAGCTTTAAATCCAGTATAAGGAGTGGGCAAGAAGATGCCGGCAATGTCAACGATATCACCGGGATTAACACTTCTAACCAGCTCACCATTCAAGTGGCAACTGAGTGAACGGGGAATATGACCAATTGGAACCTGTTCAGAAAGCTCCTGGATACGGATATCTTGAAAAGGTAAGAACTTAGAAGCTCTGCTGGACATGAAAAGGTGACCCTTGGAGTCATTTTCTTTACATTCTCTTGAAGGACATTCAACTAATGGAGCGAATTGTCTGGTTTTAACTTCTTGGAAAACTTCATTACCGCATTTATCACAGGTATAAGCATTGACTTGTACTGAAGGCTTGACATCTGAGACTCGAGTCACAATACCTCTTATGGTGATTAAATGACCTAAATGTTTACCTTTCATTTCTCGCACTGACAGAGCTTTTCCATTACCTTTGTATACATCGGTCAATGGTCTAAAATAGAGAGAGTATCTTCGTACCAGTTGAGGAGGGAACATATCTTCTTGTGACTCAGGAGGAGGTTGAACACCACCACCACCACCACCACCACCACCACCAGCATTCATCGGATCTGTTTGATGTTCTTGACGAGCCTTTTCATTGCGTAAGCGGCGCTGATGAAGAAGTATATCTAGAACCTCGTCTTTATATGATACATCAATAGTTGGATGAGGCATGAGCTCATCGACAATCTGTGAGAAAAGTTCGATGTAGCGAGAGGAATTTTTACAAATCTCATCTAGTAAAGATGTAGTTCCAGCCGGTTGAGTATCGTCATAGCCATTAGCTTGTTGCGATTCAAAGTCTTTAATATCGTCTAACTCGATGAATATGGTTGTTTCTTGACGATTCGCGACCTTGGTTAAGAGGTTCATATATTTAACTCTCGGCGTATCGTCAAGTTCCATATCATGAGTATTAGTAGTTGTTTTATACTCCGATAAGAACGATCGGATAGTACCTTTCAATTGGCCATAGTTGATATTAAGGTTGATGGATGGAAGAATGGCCGCCATTTTGACTTCAGGTCAATTGTGTGTGTCGCAAATGAATGATCGGGGTCAGTGGGATAACAGAATTTCAAGGGACTAGTAGAATGCGAAATTGTGTATATATTGAACGCGTACGGTTTCGGTGGTAGTGGTGGTGGATACGCGTTTTTCAATTACAATGCCTAATTGGGATAATGGAGTGGCTGACCAGGGCAGGAGGAGCTGGCATGACGTGACGCGTTTAGTGTGGCTTATCTTTTAGGACCCTGATTTGGCTTGAGCCTCCGGCGGTCGGGCTCTGCCCGAACCCGTTGTGCTCACTTCGTGAGCTAGGCGTGGTTGAATTGGCTGGAGTACGGTCAAATCTACAGTATAGACGTGTAGTAACTGGAACGTAGAAGTACATGGGTTGGACGCTGGATGCTGCGAGTAGCAACGACAACGACGAAAACAACCCGGCTGCTGGTTAAAAGGCCGAAAGAGATAGATAGAAGCTCGTAGTCTTGTAGAATAATAATCGACACTAGAACAGAATAATACGATCATATCCATATACCTTTACTAGACAGCTAGCCGCATGCGGGCGATAGAGATATGTATTTGAGTTCCGCTCAGCGATGGTTAATACCACCTTTTGGTCCTCCACAGAAAACATCATAATCACGGGCACGACACAAACGTAATCAGGTTCTCCAAGAGGATTTTGATATAAGCTCTATTCTGCAGTTTCCGATTTCGCAGCCGGACTTTTCAGATGGGGCTTGTCTCTTAGAATTAGCGGGCCATTTAAACTCATTTCTATTCTGTCCAACCACAGTCAGTGTAATTGCTTGACTCCAGTACTAGCGTTGTGTGGCTTGATTATATTTATTAGATGCTATCTCTTGCAGTATGTCAGAGACAATATACATTATCGTGACATTACCGTGGGGAATAAATTAGCAGAGATATATTTGTAATGCCCCAAAACAAATATTCGGAGGGACAGAAATATTTCAATAATTTTTAATACCCATGTCATTATCAATGAATTAATAATAATCTAATACAAAGATACATAAAAAAATAAAAAATACTTACTAGAATATAAAGGTATGTCGTAAAATATTGTGGTCATAACGTCATGTGAATGTGCGAAGAGTGATGGCGAGCCGTGCGTGCTTTCGGGTAAACGTTTAGCTAGTGCACGTGATGATGGTCGGTGTCAGGATGAAGTCCTATGGATATATATGTTAGAATGGATAGAGAACGGGAAGAAGGCGTTGTATAGTGGGTGTCACTTACTTAGATCTATTGAGCTCTTGAGAGGCATGATGAACGGGATTATTAGACCCATTGAGATGTATGATACCACAAGAACCTTTGATTTCGAGCCATGGCGAGGCGGAGTCCTTCTGTGATTGTGATTGTTGTAGCTATGCAGATTGTGGGAAGTAATAGACATCATTTTGCGAGTTGAAGGGACAATTCGATCCGCAAATTAGATACCAAATGTTTTTTTTTACAGCCACTTCTCTAAGGGACAGACATGTTACTCTTTATATATTGTTTGGGGGTATGTGATTGTCAATGGCAGTTATGTACAATCAGTGTTGGGAGCGCTTGACGGGTCAAAATAATCTGCTGATTTTTATTCGCATTGCTTTTGTTTTCTGATTTTCGGTTAAACCTTTGAGAGTGATGTACAGTTTTTGTCGTCGCGGCGCACGTGACTGCGGGCCTGGGGATTTAGCTGGAAGTGGTGGTGAGTGGGGTACAGAGTTGGGGGAGGAAATGAAGTTGGACTCGTTTATCCGGTCTTGCGGTGAGTTGTATATTTGCGCCAGTACCATACCGACCATGGAATAGGTCCACCCCACCCAGAAATCCATTACGTGATGAGGATAAAAAGATGAGAATGACGGAGTAACGGCGATAGAAAAGCAGCAGCAATGGTCCTTGCACCAGCGGCTGTGGGCACCTGCCTGGCTGCCTGCTTCCGCAGCCAACTTCATTGTCACGGCCGCTAAGCAGCTGCTGATGATGATGCTCCTCCGCCATTAGGTCGCTGGAATGCAGCTGCTTGACGACCAGAGCAGGCATGCATCTTGTGGATAATTACGAAGATTGTGATGAAAGAGAGGGAGGGTGAGTGGGAGGGCGAGTGAGTTTGGGGGCCATGCTGCTCATTACTAGATCGGCGCCGACCGGCGCTGGCGGGTGATTGCGGAGATTCTTAGTCCGACTTAAAAAAAGTATACCTGTTTAGAGCCACCGTAGATTTGAAAGTCTATCTAATCTGTTCCCAACAAAGCCAAGAGGTAATCTGGTGCAGTTGGGAGGAAAGGGCATCTACGCGACGGTCGACGTCACAATGCCGCCTGTCGCGTGATTGTAGGCACGAAGATACTTTTATATTTCTGAGAGATGTGAATCTGACAGAGGTTAGATAGAGATAGAGATAGAGATAGACATAGACATAGAGATAGAGATAGAACTAGAGATATAACTGAACAGTTCGATTGGCTCAAAAGTCCGCTCTTTTGGTCGCGATATAGAGGCAGGGAAGAGACGGTCTTGGCAATGGGCAAGTCATTCATTCCTGTGTATGCTTTCTCATTCATCTACATCTACTGATTAGATGGATTTTTATAAGATAAGAACATCGGCTGACTCAGAGCACACTCTTTGAGCAGATGATCATTGTGAAATGTAAATTTTCGCCACCATAACATAGATATTTTTTATTTACATGATAGGAGGAGAATATGTGACTTCACTCTAAGTATTAGTTAATTTTTTTTGTATCTAATTCTTATACACAGTGCGTTTAGCACTCATAGACGAAGTACTTGAAATCTACCTACACCCACTTTTATCGCCGACTCGCTCGACTTCTCTTACCCCCCTGACAAGGCTGAACAACTCCACCACCTCGTCCACCCTCAATTAAAACTACTCTTGCGCGCCCATAAATCATATAAATTCTACTACTATATACAATATAGACGCTAATTTACTGCTAATTTATACCTTTACCAACCCTTCAGTTGGATGCTCGCCAAATATATCCACTCCCCATTCAACTGGGTCATTCAAACGTCCATGCTTCTCAAGATTGTTCAATTCCTCAAAGTCTTCCTCGGAAAGCTCGAAAACTTCATAATTGGCAATAACTCTGGAAGGAGTGATGCTCTTTGGAAGTACTACAGTACCTCTTTGAATAGCCCAAGAAATAAGGACATTAGCAGGCTCCTTGCCGAGCTTCTTGGCAATATCTTTTACGACAGAATGGTCGAAAACACGGGGCTTACCGTAGATATTGTTGCCAAGAGGACTATAAGCTACGGCAATAATCTTCTTGCTCTTGAGATATTCCAAAAGCTTACGCTGTTGAAGTTCTGGGTGGGCCTCAATTTGGTTAACTGCTGGCACAATTTCGGCAGTCTTCAAAAGCTCTTCAATATGTTCAATGGTGAAGTTAGATACACCAATGCTCTTAGCCTTGCCCTTCTTAACCATTGCTTCTAAAGCTTTCCAAGTCTCGGCAATTGGAACTTCATCAAGGATCACCTTATCATTAGCGTCCCTAGGAAAGAATCCGTTGCCAGCCGCGAAATGAGCAGGCCAGTGAATGAGATAAAGGTCAACATAGTCGAGACCCAAATCCGCCAACGTCTTATCAAGAGCCTTTTCGACTTCATCACCGCGGTGGCTGTTATTCCACAACTTAGAAGTCACGAAAATTTCGTCACGAGCAACGCCAGACGCAGCAATTCCTGCACCAACTTCATGTTCATTTTGATAGATAGCTGCCCCGTCAATATGTCTATACTTGTTCTTCAAAGCGACCTCAACAGCATTTGCGACTTCGTTAGGCTTGGATTGCCAAGTACCAAGGCCAATGGCAGGGATTTTGTATCCGCTGTTTAAAGTGAAATGAGTAGCTAAAGTCATTATTTTCTTTCTAGATATCTTGTTTGTAGAATGATAACGAGTGGAACAAGAAAATGCCAATGGGGAATGGGAAATGACACCTATTTATAGTGGGGGTAAGCGGAACTTTGGTTGAGGTTGTGGGGCTAGTCGGGTCATTTTTATGCTGGTTGTTTGTGGGGGCGTGGCACGACATGCACATAGCCCCCACACTTCGGCGACCATACCAGATACCTTTATGCAGAAAGGCAAGCAAGCAAGACCAAAACAGCCCGAGATAGGTGGAGAAAGAGGGGAAAGAAGCGTTTGGAAACACATCAATTGGATTCCTTATATTATCCATACCAATGAATACATCAAATAATGGCAAATGTATACTCTGAAACATATATTAACCTACGAGAATGACCTTGTCCCTAACGCTGATCCTCACATGAAATTAAACTGTCAGGGGTAAATCTCGCATAGAACTGAAGCAGGGTCCAAATGATTATATGTGCCATTGCGGGGGCCACGACAACAACCAGATTTATTTCTCTAAAAACTTATTACTTCTATAAACTCCATCAGAACCATACTGGATCAGTAAGGTTGTACTGCTTTTCACATGCTATGGCTTGGTCAACAGTTCCACTGCTGAAATAACAAAGCATGCTATTTCTACAATTTAATGTATCGCAAGAAGGAACATAGGGAGACCTTCTATACTCATTCATAAGGTACGAGGCTCTCAAAGTCTTGTTATTATAAATAGCTTGAGCGGCATGATGCCAGAAAGTAGCATTGAGTGGAGCATCCAATGGCCATGTTCCATTGACATCATAAGTCTCACGAGCAGAATACCCAAACTGCCACTCGGGGATCGCTTCCACGTCATTGAAAGTTTCATTCAATGGGAAGTAATAATTAACCGAGTCCATGATCGAGAATGTCTTGCTATCAACTTCATAATATCTCCAACCTGGATTATACTCGGAAAGAGGAGTAATTGATTCAGCAAGATATCCAACTTGAAGGGCATTTTCAGCAGTTCTGTTAGACCCATTGTCGGCATAAAAGACTTGGAATTGATCCTCATGAGTATGACCAAAGAAAACTGCCGCAATAGTGTAGGGAGAGAATCTTTCAATAATCTGTCCGAAAACAGCAGTGGGTCCTGGAAGAGCATTACTGGTATCACCACCAGTAGGGACATGGGCCAAAATCCAAGCTCTTTGACCACTCTTCTCACAGTCGACAAGCTCATCAACCAAGAATTTGAAAAGTCCCGACTCATCTGGTTGAGATGTATTCCAATAGTTATAATAATTGGCCGTGTACCAAAAGTTGGAGTTGAGTGAGATAACTCGAAGTCCCCTCTTCGTGGTGGTGGCATAAGCAGCATAATTCGAGCGGATCTGATCTCCCACTTCTGAGCTGACCCATCCGAATCTATCAGCCCACAAATCGGCGGCAAGATCAGTGTTCCAGTCATATTTGTTGGAAAATCCTGAAGAATTCTGTGCAATCTGTCCATAAGGGAATGAGTCATGGTTTCCAAGAGTTGCATAAACTGGGATCCCTTTCAAGTTGTTTTTGAGGGCATAGTAAATCTGCTCTTCGCTTTCAATTGTGTAACTTAGTGAAAGATAACTATCATCATCATGATCCACCATATCACCAGTAAAGATAGCAAACTCAAATGAGAAATTGGACGACAGGTTTCCAATGGTTTGTAGAGAATTATCAAGAAGAACAGGAGGCACATCACAGTGGTATCCACCCCAAGTTCCTGCTGGCTCGAGGACAGTACCATTTGGAGCATCTTCATTGTAACTATGAGAAGTGCAGCACATGTATTGAGAACAGTTCGATTCAGATCCCACCAAATAAGTCAACTCAACGTGAAGATCGGACACATGAATGACATTGAAAGTTTCATTAGATGGGGACGGGAGAGTTAAGTTCGATGGTTTCTCTGGCCACCAGGAGCTTAGGTCGAACTTAGGAGTCTCTGGTAAAGGACATGCCCCATTGAGCTGGTAATGACAGATATATTCACCATCAATGCCAGCAGCATCGATCAATTGAAGAACATTAGTAATATCCGATCCACTTGTTCCTTCTGTAGTAGAGTATTTACCATAAGCGACATCACAAGGGTCGAACGAGGAGAACTTTTCTTTGGTACATATTTCAGTTAGAATGTCTGGTACAATATCAGGATACGTCAAAGCGAGAAACTTTCCTACTTCCAAGCCAGCAAGACATTTAGAACAGTTATTGGAGAATGCCGAACTATCGATGATGCTCTCTAGTTGCTGAACGGCTAGCGAGATGAGATCGGTTCTTGAAGGCGCATTTCCATTAGATGGCCAAGAGGACGGGGTAGTAGTAGCCAACGCTTGATTGCCAAGCAAAGCAATTGCACCTAGGGCCAATTTGGTAAACGCAACCATGTTTAGTAGATTCAATGATGGTCAAAGAATTGATTCTCAACCATTAAGGTTGCCAGTCAGGAAATATTTATATATCTCCTCAGGGTACCTTTAGACGGTGAGCACGATTGCGGGTTTTAAAGATAACCCAATAGACGGAATGCCCATGGCCACGAGCAAGGGTGTTTCAAAGGCCAATGTCAAATTGATCTTCAACGGATTGAAGATCGGGATTCTCTTTTTCGAGCCTCAGTTTCCACGGACGGACTCAATTAAATAATGTCATTGTTCTCTCTGCCTTGTGCATGCCCGTTTTTGGCTCCTTGTGAGATCCTGTGGAGCCTTGTGGACTTTCAAACCCCAGACGATGCCAATGAAAGTCTGCAATTCCGACACGAGAAACGATCGACTCGTGCCGTTCAATTGCAACGAAGTTATGCATTGGCTTATACATGGCCCTTGACCATCGACCCTGACATGAAGCACTCTTAAAAAAACTTTAAATAATTTTTTTTGGCCGAGCACATGGCGGAGAATACATATATTGGGGCGTTACGGTGGACTTCTCCGGCACAGCCGGTAAGAGAGAGGCATTGTATCGGCGGTACAATTGTTCACTGGCTTAGAAACGTGAAGCATTCAATACATCTAACTTGACCAACTTTATGAGTAACTTTTAAATCTGTATAATCCTCGCGTAAGATCTTAATTTAATACCGCTTTGTCTGATGTACTTCTAAAGATTCTAGTTTAAACGGTAAATAAAAAGATAACGATATTGTGACAACTGTCGATCAATGTTATCTTATCAATGGTACACAGGTGGCTTGTTACAATCAGCTACCGTCAGTAACTGAAAAGAAGCCAGTGGCTAGACAGGACCCCGTCGTGGATCTGTAAAGTCTTTGTATTATATGGCTAAAATGTATTGCTCGCTCGGAGTCCTATTCAATGTATGGGGGATCGCCAGTCTCACATTTGGGACTTGGCTCTCGAAATCCCATGCTTCAACGTGCAATTGCGTAGGCACCTGCATGGCCAAGATAAAAGAACGACGGAGGCCTAACTCAGGTTTCTATCCTTACTTGATACTATTGATAACAATTGCCCGAAATGCCTGATACTGTGAAACTTGCGATTCTTGATGATTACCAAAATGTTGCCTTGTCATTTGGCGACTGGGAAGCAGTTCGTGCAAGAGGCATTGAAATAACTACTTTTAATGATTATATCCCGCAAAAAGACTTGGTCGAACATCTTGAACCATTTACGATCATTGTTACTCTTCGTGAGAGAACGGTTCTCTCCAAAGAAACTTTGTCGAGCTTGCCTAAACTCAAATTAATTACTACCAATGGCAAGAGAAATCCGTCAATTGATAGTAAGGCAGCCAAGGAGTTAGGAATAGTTGTTGCTACAACGGGTGGGAATGTCCCGCTAAGCGACAAATATAAGGGCCAAGGCGGAAACGGAACTCAGGAACATATTTGGGCACTAATTGCCAGTGTTACAAGAAACATTCCTGCTTATGACCGAGGAGTCAAATCAGGGGCTCCAAGATGGCAGTCTGTCGGTACTTCTGTTTCTAAAGAATTGCCCTTGCATTTAAAAGGCAGTACCATGGGGTTGATTGGTCTGGGTCACTTGGGAGGATTCACAGCTGAAGTGGCTAGACTGTTTGGCGTAAAGGTCATTGCTTGGTCTCCCCATCTCACTCAAGAGCGGTTGACTGCTACTCAGAAGGAATACATTAAGGTTGTGTCCAAAGACGAGTTGCTGAAGACCGCCGATATCGTGTCCGTTCATTTAGTTCTGTCTTCCACAACTCGAGGAATCATTACTGGCGATGATCTAAAACTTCTCAAGCCGTCGGCGTATTTAATCAATACTTCCCGGGGCCCCCTTATTGAAGAAGCTCCTCTTTTGAACATTTTAAAAAACGGTCATATCAGAGGTGGAGCGTTTGATGTTTTCGACAAAGAGCCTTTGCCTTTAGATAGCGAGTGGAGAAAACTAGGCGACAATGTCATTTTGACTCCTCATACCGGTTATGTTGAAGCGCCGACCTACGAAGGATGGTTCTTCAATGCTGCTGCAAACGTGGTACTTTGGTCAGAGGGTAAGACCAGTCAACTAGCCATTCTCGAATAAACTGTCCAGTTACATAAGTTAAAATTAAATATTAAACTACATATACATCTATAGCACAAGAAAGCACATTTAAAGCATTTCATTGATATTCATAGGCATCTCGTCGATCTGAATACTATAATACTGTTCGATATCATGAAGAATCTGAACCTCGTCTTCGGTAACAAAATTAATAGCCACACCTTTTCTACCAAATCTACCGGATCGACCGATTCTATGAATATAGTTTTCACGACTATTAGGCAAGTCGTAATTGATGACGAGTGAAACTTGCTGAACATCAATACCTCTAGCCCACACGTCGGTGGAAATCAACACCCGGGAGTTTCCTTGTCGAAACTCCTGCATAATTGCATTTCTCTGCTTTTGTTCCATTTCACCATGCATCGATACTACTGTGAAGTTGGCTTCTTTCATTTTATCAGTCAACCAGTCGACCTTACGCCTGGTATTACAGAAAATGACTGCTTGAGTAATGGTCAAGGTGTCGTAAAGATCACACAGTGTATCGAACTTCCAATCCTCTTGCTCTACGGCAATGAAGTACTGCTTAAGACCTTCTAACGTCAGCTCATCACGTTTAACTAAGATCCGGACTGGATCGGTCATAAATTTCGATGTCAGTTGCAAAACATCATTTGGTAATGTCGCACTAACTACCACTACCTGTGTCGCGGGCGGTAGATATCTATATATCTCATAAATCTCCTGCTGAAGTCCTTGCTCAAGTAAAGTATCTGCTTCATCAAGAATAATCAGTTTAACATGTCTGGTATCCAAAAACCGTCTCTTAATCATATCTTTGACTCGTCCAGGGGTACCAGAAACAACATGCTGCCCTCTTGCTAATTTCTTAATATCATCTCCAACGCTCGTACCTCCAATACAAGCATGGCATTGAACATTCATGTAATCGCCCAGAGCCATTATAACGTTTTGGATTTGAACTGCCAATTCTCTAGTAGGACTCATGACGATAGCTAAACGGGATATTAGTTAGTACATGCCTTACAGTCTTTTATTCTGGCTGTCAGACTTACCTTGTAGGTCCTTGGACCTCGTGTCGATAACTTCAAGCATAGAAATCGAAAATGTAGCGGTTTTGCCAGTACCAGACTGCGCCTGGGCAATTGTATCTCGTCCGCTAATGATCTGTGTAATGGCTCGGCTTTGAATAGCACTGGGAGCCTCGAATCCGTATGCATATATGCCTTTTAGAAGAGTAGCTATTGATACTGTTAGAAGTGATCGAAAATGGGATGTTTTCTGCTACCTACGTTTTAAATCCATAGACTCGACTAAAGGTTACCACTTGTTAGTAAATTCGAATAAAATATCCATGAAAGAATGGTTCCATTTACTTACAAGAAGGATATCTATAGATTGTTAGAAACGTCTGTTTACAACGTAAGCCTCGACCTGCTTCTGCCTCACTCATACGTACACAGCGACATCCTCAGATGACGTAAAGTCCAGTTCCTCATCTTCTTCTTTATTGAACGACATTTTTGAATTTCAGTATAAGAACTAGTAGTAGGTTTTGGATGTGAAATTTATGAGATGAGATATGTAGGGAAGTTTTAGCTAGATCTTTCAGCCGCGTACATAGAATATCTGTTTCTGGGCCCTGATCGACGGGAATAATTTGTTTGATTGATAGAGTTTGGCCGATGACATTGAAAGAATCCAAGGCCCTTTTATATTAAGAGTCTTTTTGGTATTTCTGAGAAACATATATAAGAATCGTGTGTCATCTACAGATCAATCCTATCTCGACTCGTCAGAATGTCAAAAGCTGGCCGGTCGCTTATCAGCATGCAATTCTTCTACTGATACCAAGAACAGAATCTGCTTATCTTTTGATTCAATACCGCCATTCAGCAATTAATATAGATTATAACATCAACTGTTGTAAACAAGAAAACAAGAAGAATAGAAGGAACTAGGCAAAATTCCAATGTCCCATCAAAATGGCCATTTACTAGTACTTGTTGCTGGAGGTCATGCTGCTGGCAAAGCAGATGTCAGTGCCTGTCTACAGACCGAACTGCAAAAATTAATGACCAGCGATCCCAGTAATAAGCAATTCCCAATTATCATTCGACAAATTGATTTAACAACTTATGACAGTGAAAAATACTATTTGACATATACCGATGATATTACTGAGAAGTCTTATAAGCCGATGAGATTTGATTTCGATCGGCTGGTTAAAGATCTTGATAGTGATGCGTATTGGGATAGATTAAAGGAGTCCAAGTCTGATCTCCCCAGTGATAGTAGTAGTAGTAGTAGTAGTAGTACTACTACTACTACTACTACTACTGACAGCACTAAACAAATGCCTGTAATTGCTGTACTTACAGGAGCATACGCATTATACGATAAACGAATCCGCGACAAGGCGATCATGAAGGTATATTTGGATGTGGACGCAGATAGTAGGCTGTCACGTCTGATCTTACGAGATGTCAAGGAAGACAATTCGAAACTGGCTCCCCTACTCGATATGTATATCAGTCGTCTTCGCCCGGAAATGACGGAATATATCGCCCCTACTAAACAGTTTGCGGATGTCATTCTCACCAAACCGTCCAGTGCTGAAGGTGGAGAATACGGAATACAGTTAATAGCGACCGGCGTATACGACCGAATCAAGGAGGAATACTACAATGCGCCGGATTCAAACGTTCCTACACTAACTCTAGGGAAACCGAGTACCCCGGTTCCATTTCGCTATCGTCGTGAGTCTTTTGTTGAGCAGCGTGAAAGCTACTATAGTCTTAATTAAACTAATTTGCATCACTATCCGAAGCTGGATATCCAGCTACGTAACATCTAGATTTGTTGTTCTTACAGATTATAATACACAACTTATCTACGATAGCCGTGGGAAGGCAGCTCATCCTGCTTATCGTACGAAGAATCAATACCTCCAACCAGCAGCTTGACAAGATACAGATCCACCGTCAAGGTTTGTCTATAAAAGCGTTAGAAAAATAAATCCATCATATCCAGCACATAACCCCACCAAGACTTACCCGAGTTTAGCCATTTCATCCTGCTCAACTTCAAAATTACTTGTACAATCGACCATTTGCCCGACTACGCTATCGGTATCTAGTGCTGACAGAAACGCTCGCGCTTGTAAGTCGTTGCCAACTTGAGCAAACTGTAACGCAAGAGAACCATCTCCATATCGGGTCTTTTTAAGTTTTTTCTTGGCATCTTTGATGGCACTTTGGATAGTACCATTAGGTTCGCCAGCTGGCTGTCCATCAGTGATTGTGATGACAAGAACCGGCTTCTGTAGAGAGCCTCTCTTAGCAGGGGATACTACAAGTGGGTCCAGTACCAATTTACGTAAACCAGTACCAAGTGGAGTGAGGCCCTGGAAAGTGGCTCTCTGGACCAACTGGGTCACTTGTTGTTCAGTACGGATTCCATTTCCCTGGAGGTTGCTATTCATAAATCTGATCTCAATGCCGTTATCGTCGAATAGGGAAGCCGCAAATGCAGTCCGTTCAAGAATCAGCTTCAAGTCATCGATTCGCGACCCATTCTCGGCAAACGACATTGATCCGGAATCATCAATGTACAAGACTATATCATAAAGGGACAGTCGGACTAAGTCATTGGCTATCTCGAGTGGGATGCGCCATCGTTGTGAGATGGTCTGTGCTTGAGTAGGTGCTTTTGCGGCAAGCTGCTGAAGTTTCTGAGGAGAGTAAAAGGCGTTCAGATGATTTTCTCGCACTGCACTTTCCAGAAGCGAATAATAAGCTCCTGGGTTAGCTGAGTAGGTTTGGAGGTTTGGGGGATATCCTTGAGGAGCTTGACCGTATCCGTGGGGATTTTGGGGGTAGCCTTGGGGGGCTTGGCCATATCCCTGAGGAGCTTGACCATGTCCTTGGGGAGCCTGGCCGTATCCACCCTGAGAACCCTGACCACCTTGAGGAAGATATCCAGGACTTGGTCCTCCTGGAGCCGGTGGGTGGTTATATCCCGAATTAGGAGGTGGTGCACCTTGACCATACGCACCAGGGGTCGGTGCTCCACCGCCAACATATCCACCAGCAGCATTAGCAGCAGCGAGTTTACTTGCAAGTCCCATTATAATCCTTTAAACAAACCAGTTCAGTTGAAATAACAAGCCTAGTCGCAATTGACTATGAATAAAGTGAATAGGGTACAAAACTGGACTTTTTATATACTTTTAAAGTTTGCAGGCAGTGCATAACTGAGCTGAAGCAGGGGGTTCTCTACTTTCCGTTGGAAAGGGGAACTCCTCTCCGCATACTGGGGACGACAAAGATAACTTTCACGTGAGAGGTAAGACCCAAGTACATATAAGTTAGACTATAGAATAAAGTATTTTTCCGTTAGTTTAGATAATTGAGGCTTAGTATATGCCAAGACGGGCGTTTGCTTGAGTGAGATTTGTCGACAATAATCATGGATGACAGTACGGCATTTTTCTAGCGAAACATTTCGTCTTTGGCATTCAATTCTGATTTTGATCTTGTAGTTTGGCTTTACATTTCGACTTTGTCATTCAAGTCATTTTTTAAGTTATCATTAAAGTTACCATCTGTTCTGCAAAGAGTTCCGTCTGTCTGTGTCTTGCTTAACCTTTAAAGCTAACTCCGAAACAAAGTGGAGAAATAGATATGATTAGAGTGTCACTGTATAAGCGTATTCTGCCCTAACGAGGTAATCCAATCCTCAGACATTCTGCCTCTCTCCGCCGGACAGATTCACGATAGACACATTAATCTACGTCAAACTCATGCTATGGTGTCCAGGCTAGTGTTTAAAGGTGACAAGCCGAAAAGGAAAAAGAAAACTGTACTCAGCGGGAACACCTCTAGTAAAATATCAAAAAAACCCAATGGGAAGAATTCCGACTTTTCCTCCATCTCCAGCTCTACAGCTACTACCTATAGCCAATCCGAGCAAGAAGACGGATGGATCTCAGCAAAGCATATCGGCGATCTTAACGGACCCATAGTGTTGGGATTTGCCGACGATGATACGCCAATTGTGATTGCAAGCGACATGAATGGGAAAATCTATTTATCAAGTGATGTGGATAATACAGGAACTAAATATACAGAGATGGAACCGACGAAAGTTCAGCAGGTGTTTGTTTTGTCAAAGCTAGACTTTCAAGGTGCGAATATTCGATCTGCTAGTGAGCAAACGTCTCCTAGTAATGAATTTTCATTCAAAAACACTGAAGGAACATATCTCAGCGCTCCATTGGATCCCCCTCTTCATAGCAAAGCCGTATCTATTGGGCAGGATCAGATTTTTAACTTAGAACCATTAGAAACTGGAGGATGGAAAATTCGCACTTCGCGTAACAGGTTTCTTTCCGTCAAGCGCGATGAAAGGGCCGACATTGGCTATTCATTAGCGTATTCTGATTCAGTTGGATATCAGGAGACCTGGACCCTGCGTGTACAAGCCCAGTATGCTAGAAAGCATGACCAAAATACGTCATCTGGCAACAATCGAATAGACAGAATATCATCAAAGGCTCTGGAAGAGAGAGTTGGTCGGAGTCTTTCTAGTAAAGAAGTTTCCATGTTGAAACTGGCGTATAATCAAGGACGATTGAACGAGGCGTTGTTAGACATTCGTCAAAAGAGTTCCAGTGATAATATGTGTTAAATGTTGATATAGACTACGCGCTGATAACAGTCCAGTCTCCTTTCTTTTGAAGAATGGCTTCGACTTGCTGTTTGGGTAACCGTAAATCAGTACAAATAGAATCGAAATGACGAGGCTGCCGGACTATTTCGGAAACCATTTCCTCGATACTCTGAGCCTCGCTAGGCATATCGTCGTTCTTGTTTCTGAAAGACGGCTGTTGATTGAGTCGGCGAGGATCTGAATCATGCCTACTAAGCCGGCGGTCTGAAAATGAGCCAGCGGCCAGTTTGCCCGGTCCCTGAGAGCCTGCTCCACCGCCAACGCTTGCTGATGCTGCTACTGCAACGGCCGATAATGCCGAGTGGTGATGACTGAATCGATGCTTATGCCGTGATTCATATATAGGATAGGAATGTACTCTATAGATAAGCCCTTTGATGACGCCAAATGAAATAAACCGTCGAACATCGATTTCTTGAAGGTGCTTCTGATGCTCAACGTACCATTCATATAGCGTGACACCCTGGTGGAGCGACCGATAAAGATTGAAGCAAGGGATGATTGACAAAGGAGGGTTCAAGTTGAAGAATGCTGCCTGGGAATTAGTGGTTGTCGCTCCAGATATAATCCCCCGGTGGTGAGGAGTACGACTGGATTCATTCCCCTCGATCCCTCCAGTAGATTGCATTGTAGAGCTTGATGACGACGACGTGGATAGAACCGACTTGTGGCTATCAGGAGTCAGTATTGGAGCGCTCAAAGATGCCTGACTGCCGCTTCCCTGGCTCGCAGATAGTCGAGATTTACCCTGTGACGTGGATACCAGTATCGATGAAGATAATGGTTTGGGAAGTGGTTTATACACATAGGCCTGGAATTCTTGAAACATATCAGGATCTGTTAGGAATTGCGAAATATCCGACGTAGCAGCATATATGTTTGAGAATTGGAAAATATCTACAATAACTAGACATCGATAGTACATTAAATGCTGAATGCACTGCTTCGTCAGGTCGTAGTCGGCATCGGCCAAATCAGCTATCCTTCGAATCGAGTTAATTCCGTTAATATATGGGATGATTTTTTCCATCGTAGGGTCCCAGTTTTCATCTAATAACAGCTGTAGATGAACAGTCGATATTGGCACATGGAAAGACTCTAGTTCTGGAGGAGGAGGAATCATGGGAAATAACTTCATATCGACGGTGTTTGATTCATCAATGGGAATTTGGCATTCAGAATAATTATTCAAATCCTGATACATCTGCTCAATTATATTGTGAATATTATTAATTGTATTATTGTTTTCACCTGCGCCTGATAAATAATGCGATTGTTCCTCTAGAGCCATAAACATTCTCGCTAATCGTCGAATAGACGTCTCATATACAATCGAATCCGCATTGGCAGCAAAGACAAATGCAAAATTGAATATAAACGAATTCCGTTCGTACTCGCTTCCATAAATATGAACGGGATACCCAACCACTCGATAGTCATTAATTCTCACCGACACCAGTCTGTTGCATAGCTGAGGTTTGGGAATCACATAGTTTTTGACTGAATAGAACGCTATAAGCGGTTCGTTTAAGGCTGAAGAGTCGAGTTTCCTCTCGTCGTCCGACAATGGCACCACTGCTCCTGCGGGCACCTGGCTCAGCACTTTCGAGCCCTCTGTCGGGTGGAACACTGAATAAAACACCGCCAATATAGGACTAAATCCTGAGCTTATGTTAGTATGTGTATTTTAGAGGTAATCTTGTTAAATCATTACATACCATTGACATCCATTTTACGCCTGTGCCCTTAGATATCGAATATAGTTGCCAGTCAAACTCGGATCCGGATACAGACGACATAGAACATATTCACTATAAGGTTGCGACCCATTATCCGCCAGTAGATATTCTGTTAACCGTGTCTCTATAGTATTGTTGTTTCATCGACGTCGGCCTCCCTTTATCTAGTTACCTGAAGTCTACCTCCACTCATTATTTCCACCCGCTCCGCTTCCCCGTGGCATAATCACTTCACTTCAACAAGCGGGTGAAAAAGCCGGAAACCAGCGCCCGAGCCCTCCGCCAACCGCACTCCGCACTCCTGTCCGTGGATTGACCGGGGAACCTGGGTAAGGATGTACATGGGTTGGGGTCGAATGGAAAGGCTGAGAAATTTCAGGAATGAAATTTATAAATACCAGTTCCTTGGGAGGTGTGGAATATATTTCTTTGAGATTCGATAGTTAAATTTTAATTTATTTTTTCTTTGACAAAACCACAACCAAAAAAAAAAAAAATCCATTTCACAAAAATGCAAAGAGTTCTCTCTCGTCCCTCTGCTTCTCATAAGGTTGCCCTCTCAGCAATCCGTAACTATTCCCACAAGGAATTAAAGTTCGGTGTTGAAGGCCGTGCTGCTCTTCTCAGGGGTGTCGATACTTTGGCACAAGCAGTTTCAGTCACTTTGGGCCCAAAGGGCCGCAATGTTCTAATTGAACAATCGTTCGGTGCTCCTAAGATTACCAAAGATGGTGTCACTGTCGCTAAGAGTATTACCTTGAAAGACAAGTTCGAGAACTTGGGAGCTAAATTGTTGCAAGAAGTGGCATCAAAGACTAATGAGTCTGCTGGTGATGGTACTACCAGTGCCACCGTCTTGGGCCGTTCGATTTTCACCGAATCTGTCAAGAATGTCGCTGCCGGCTGTAACCCAATGGACTTGAGAAGAGGTTCTCAAGCTGCCGTTGAAGCCGTCGTTCAATTCCTCCAAAAGCATAAGCGCGAGATCACTACATCAGAGGAAATCGCTCAAGTCGCTACTATCTCTGCTAACGGAGACGCTCATATTGGTAAACTGATTGCCAATGCCATGGAAAAGGTCGGTAAGGAAGGTGTCATCACTGTCAAGGAAGGTAAGACTGTTGAAGACGAACTTGAAGTCACCGAAGGTATGAGATTTGACCGTGGGTATATCTCTCCTTATTTTGTCACTGATACAAAGTCCGGTAAAGTCGACTTTGAAAACCCTCTATTGTTGCTTTCCGAAAAGAAGGTTTCCAGCATTCAAGATGTGTTACCTGCCTTGGAATTGTCTAACAAGACCCGTCGTCCTTTGGTTATTATCGCTGAAGATATTGACGGTGAAGCTCTTGCTGCTTGTATCCTTAACAAACTTAGAGGTCAAGTCCAAGTTGCTGCTGTCAAGGCCCCGGGATTCGGTGACAACCGTAAAAGTATTCTCGGAGATATTGCCATTTTGACTGGTGGTACTGTTTTCACTGAAGAGTTGGATATCAAGCCCGAGAATGCTACCATTGAATTGTTCGGTACTTCGGGTTCCATCACTATCACCAAGGAAGATACCATCATTCTTAACGGTGAAGGTGATAAGGATCACATCATGCAAAGATGTGAACAAATTAGAAGCTTTATCAATGACTCTACCACCAGCGAATATGAGCGTGAAAAGCTTCAAGAACGTCTTGCCAAGCTTTCTGGCGGTGTTGCGGTTATTAAGATTGGTGGCTCTTCTGAAGTGGAAGTCGGTGAAAAGAAAGACCGTTTTGTAGATGCCCTTAATGCCACTCGTGCAGCTGTCGAAGAAGGTATTCTGCCTGGTGGTGGTACTGCCTTGCTCAAGGCCTCTCGTATCTTGGGAGACCTCAAGGCCGACAACTTCGATCAAAAGCTTGGTATCCAAATCATTCGTACTGCTATTACCAAACCTGCCAAGACCATTGTCGACAACGCTGGTGGTGAAGGTTCGGTTGTGGTTGGTAAGCTTGTTGATGAGTTTGGTGAAGACTTCAACAAGGGTTTCGATGCTGCTAATGGCGAATACACTGATATGATTGCTTCTGGTATCATTGATCCTTTCAAGGTTGTTCGTACTGGACTTGTTGATGCATCTGGTGTTGCTTCCTTATTAGCCACCACCGAGTGTGCTATTGTTGATGCACCTGAACCATCTGCTCCTGCTGGTGGTGCTCCTCCCATGGGTGGTATGGGTGGTATGGGTGGCATGGGTTTCTAAATTAACATTAAGAGACCTGACTCATACTGTTTTTTTCTTCTTCTTTGTTATTATTATCTGTGTATTAAAGACCAAATCCCCCCTCCGAACCACTGTTTGTAAATAGCTATATAAAAAAAATTATATGTAATATGTATGTATATGATTCAATACGATGTATCAGATATCGATAGGGTTGTTGGTGAGCATGTATAGTAATAAGCGCGTATTGTACTTGATATTTAGTTCACGATAGAAGCTTCTGTTAGTGTTTTTTTTATTTTCTTCGATGCATGGCTGTCGCCGATCTCTAATTAACCTCGCATGATCACGTCGATCGTTTCTTGCTGAAGAACAATCACACAGGTACGATTTAATCACAAAATCTCATATCCAAGCCTACGCCTACTCAGGACCGACTATATAATAGACCAGATCCATGAAAAGTAGATCGTAATTTTGTTATTTTAATATGCGAGCGTCATGGTCTGTTGTTGATTCGGCCAGGCAACTGTATATTTGCATATGTTTGCGATGCTCCAGATACAATGAAAAGGCAAGATGTAAAGCGTAAATGCGAACCCGGTCGTTGATTTAGATGGCTTTTTGAAGACTCCAGTTATCTTAATCTTGGTAAATAAGACTCCATTTTATTACAACTGTGATACTTGGCATTACTTGGCGAAATCCTCGGCAACCTAGCGGGACATAATATTCTAGGACTCTTTTATTTCTTCATTATGCCCTCGTAACTTCAAAGCATGAAGGAGTAATCGTACCATTTTCTCGAGAATCGATAGACCGGCCATATACTTGTGATCATATAGAGGATATAACTAATTAAGATCTTGATTAAAGTCTAATAAAACAAATAAATTTCCATGACTTATCTATCTCTAAAACCTACGGGATTTTGCTGATGTTTGTAAAATAGAGTTGTGCTCATTAGAATAAGTCCAAAACTTCGTACTATTACTAAAAGAATACTACACAGAAAGTCAAAAATATGGTCCCTGGCGGGATCGAACCGCCGATCCCCGCGTTATTAGCACGGTGCCTTAACCAACTGGGCCAAGGAACCAAGATCTTGATATATAACCTCACTAAATAACTTTCACCTAGACAAAAGGCTAAAACCACCAAAACCGGTTGTCGGCCACTGGGGCCAGTGGCCTGCAATATTATATCCAACGAATTATAAATATGCTCTTGTTCGCTCATATAGATTGCTTTATAGCCCTCTAAATAGTCATTGGAAGTCTTCTCAGGGTTGGGGTTTGCATACAATGCTGCCTCGAGCGCTCTTTGCGGCGCGCCGCAGCAGGCTGTCCGTGTAACTACCAGACGCCTACGCCGTACATTCCAGAACATGTAAACAACAACTACCCGTAACCTAAACATATCCTCTTATAAGAACATAAATATCCGGTTTGAAAATATATTCAAACGAACCCTTTTCTCATTCACTTATCGCGCGTTGTATAGCCGAGCAATCCAGGAAATAAAAATAAACGCGACATCATCATCAATAACAAAAGTTAAGAAAGAGAAAACCAGAAACATAACATAGCGATTTTGAAAATATTGTCGGTTCGTTATTTTTGTTTGCTTTCAAGATTTCGTTGTCTCTGTTTGCATTCTTTGTAGGTCGCTTGCACTTGTAGTTTATTATTAAGATTTGGTCATTTGTTGTGTCTTTCGAAATACATAATCCTCTAAACAATGTCTGGTAAAGGCGGAGGAAAAGGCAAAGGAAAGGGCGGAAAGGATAGTGGAATCCGGTCTCAATCACATTCGGCTCGTGCTGGTCTTCAGTTCCCCGTCGGCCGTGTCAAGAGATTTTTAAAGAAGTCGGTTCAGAACAAGGTCCGAGTTGGTGCTAAAGCCGCCATTTATATTGCTGCTGTTCTTGAATATCTCACTGCTGAAGTCTTGGAACTGGCTGGAAATGCTGCCAAGGATCTGAAGGTCAAGAGAATCACTCCTCGTCACTTACAGTTGGCCATTCGAGGAGATGAAGAGCTGGATACTCTTATCAAAGCTACTATTGCCTATGGAGGTGTCTTACCACATATCAACAAGGCTTTATTATTGAAGGTTGAACAAAAGAAGAGAAAATAAGTCTTTTTTTTTTGTTTGTCTGTTGTATTGTTTTTATCTAGTAATGATTAGTACTCCTGTCCATGTTCACATGTTGTCAGTGGCACATGTTTCTCTGTAGTTAATTTAATTTATTCATCTTTTGTTTCTGTTAGGTTATTTGCCTCTATAATTCGGGCTCTGCCCGGCCTCGCCTGGTGGGCGGTATGGTGTGTCATGTTGGTTGTGGTGGTGACTGACGGAAGATATTTGTGGTGGCTGGCTGGTGTGCTTTGTTGGCGTCTAAGGAGAGATTACGATTCAGTACTGAACATGAATATTCCGAAGCAGCCGCATAGAGTGTGGCATATATTTATTGGCTGGACGGTTATACCCCTGAGCACACCCAGATCCTGCTCTGTTATCGATTTTTATTAATATTTTTCACGGGCACTAGCAGAACTTTGGGCTCATACTTTCCTCAAAGCTTTCTGCCGGAAAAAAGATAGCCAAACTGCGGTTGTAAGCAAACCACAGACTGCCAATGGGAGTTCTCGTACTCTACCGCTATAGCCTCAGTACATATGTATACAGCACCGAGTAACAGACAAGCGTCACGATAAAGCGTGATAAGGAAAACCGAATCTCTAACTCGGGTCTGGCAGGACGGGTTTTTTTTCATTCTCGGTGACAAGGTCAGATTGCATTTTCAACCAGACCTCAACGGAATATAAAGTGGTTCATCTGCTGTTGCTGCTGATATATATTTCTACTGATACTGCTACGTTTGTTCAAATATTTCACATACAAGATACACACACCCGAATACCATGTCAGTGAAACTCCTATCTTCTAAGAACGCGGTCTCTCGCACAAGAGGAGCAGCGATCACCAGATCACTTATCCAAACACGTTTCAATTCTTCATCTACTACTGCCACTGATAATCTCGCAAAGACTGCTCTTTATGACCTTCATATCAAGTATGGTGGAAGCATGGTCCCTTATGCTGGCTTCACTATGCCCGTACTCTATAAGGGCCAATCTCATATTGAATCGCACAACTGGGTTAGAGAAAAAGCTGGTCTGTTTGACGTTTCTCATATGCTTCAACATCGTATTTCCGGTCCTGATGCTACTCAATTACTGGAGAAAATCACTCCTTCGGATCTAAGATCCCTTAAACCGTTCACTTCGACCTTGTCGGTTCTGTTGAACGAACACGGCGGCATCATTGACGATACTATTATCTCCAAACATGGAGAAAATGAGTTTTATGTCGTCACCAATGCTGGTTGCAGAGATAAAGATCTGGCCTTCATTAAACATGAGATTGACGCCATTGGAGCAAGCTCTATTAATCATGAAATCATCACTGGTGGTTTATTAGCTCTCCAAGGCCCTGAAGCAGCCCAGGTGTTGCAAAAGTTCACCAATTATGATCTCAGTCAAATCAAGTTCGGTCAATCTGCGTTTGTTGATCTGGAAGGTGATAAATACCACGTCGCTCGCGGTGGTTATACCGGTGAGGATGGGTTTGAGATCTCCATCACAGATGACAAGGTAGCTCAAGATTTCGCATACAAGTTATTAGAAGCTGACTCGGTGCTACCCATCGGCCTTGCTGCTCGTGACTCTCTTAGACTTGAAGCAGGCATGTGTCTGTATGGCCATGAGCTGTCGGAAGAAATCACCCCTGTTGCCTCGGCGCTGACTTGGGTCATTGGTAAATCCCGTCGTCTTCCTGACGACACAACTCCTTTCAATGGTAAATCGGTCATCCTCGATCAAATTGCCACCAAAGATACACCTCTTCGAGTCGGTCTTACGGTCAAAGGTCCTGCTGCTCGAGATGGTGCGCAGATCTTTGCTGCTGGTCAGTATGATAGCCCTATTGGAACTGTTACTTCGGGCAGTCTTTCTCCGACTCTCAAAGTCAACATTGGAATGGGTTATGTTCCGCGTAAATTTGCCAAAGCTGGCACCAAGATTGACATTTTAGTCAGAGGCAAGTACCGATCCGGTGAGATTCAAAAGGTTCCATTTGTGAAGCCCAATTACTTCCGTTAGAGGGGCTCAGTGTCTCGCAGGTATACATAGTTAAAACTACCATTATGTACAATCGAAAGAAAAAATTGTTAACATTAATTACACTATTTACAGTTACAGCTAGTTGATGAATATTAAATTACCTACTTTGCTGCCTTGGCAGAAGCTACTACAGCAGAGTTCGGTGTCGACAATGGAATACTTATAGGAACAGTCACTCTACTACTACCACCTTGGACAACTTCCTCCTTCTCCTGCAATTGTTTCAGTATCGACGGCTTCATATCCTTTGGTAAATGATATTCATCCTCCAGCAGCTTTCTTTGTTTGAGATGGCCCTTAAGCCACTCGATCTCATCCTGAAGTGCTTGGATGTCGTCGGCTACTGATTCCCTCCTCGTGACCTCCTTTCTATGAGATCTATAGCTTTCAAATAAAATGAGTCCGCCTGCAATTGCGAAAATAAATGATTCCGATAAGAACGTAGCACCGTTGTCTATGGCCTTTGCATCGTTCAGCGGCCGAACTTTGATATTAGTCTCTCCAAGCAGTCTCATACGAATCTGGACGTCATTTCTATGAATGAATTGGGCGAAACTTATACATGTCTGCCTGAAACTTGGATGCTGTTTGGCCTGGCCCTTAATACCATTCTAAATGTCCGACTTAGTTAGGACTGTACGCCACACCCGTTATCATTAAGTGCCACCGACCGGCTCTGCCAAATCGCATATACCCGCTACACTTACAGCAATCGGTTTTGCTAATGTCTTGACCAGTAACGAAGTGAACTTGAGTGCAATAGAGCTCATTGAGCTGAGATGTCATTAGTTATTAAAAAAAGTTGACAATCGAGAGATGACTCGGGCGGTGGTAGTACATGCCCTTGATGATCTCGCTCAAAAACCGTACTGTTATTGGGCAGGTCAAAGTAGGCGGATCTAATGCACAAATTACCCCTGGTTTTACCTTCAGTAGTAACTTTAACTAGGGCGGTGATGGTGATGTCTGTCTGGGTCACACCAGTAAGTTGAATAAGTCGAGCTTTCTGATAAAAAATGAATGAACGGGCTGGATTTATTTGCTGCTTGTCAAAAGCTTTTAAATGAGAATGGGGTTTGAATGGTAATAGTAGCAGTGCTTATTTTGAGAGGGACGATGTAAAGTTTTGACTTCTCAAGTCTCACTATAGACAAAGTAGCAATCAATCTTGAGCTTTGCCGCCAATTCTAGTGTAATTGAGTTTTGTTGACTTACCATTAGACGTAGACAATAATAATGTGCCAATTGTTTTACTGCCTGTATCTACTTCCGATATATATGCACATAATCCAATAAACGTATAATATGAACAGTGTATAGCTTGGCTCTGGTAGTCATACAAGAACAGAGAGATAAGCTTAAGAGGCTCTCGCTTACTTCATATTTTACATAATACATTTACATTGATTTATCTAAATAGAGAATTACTCTTGTCTCGTCTCGTCTCCTTTCTACCTACCTGCCTCTGGTACCTCTTCACCTAAAGCCGCACAGGCCACTCGCGGCTCACATTCGCCCGCGTTATTATCAGTACTTAAGTATATTTGGGAACTGCAAGGCTAGATTTCTGAAAATTAGCAAAGGGCTTTCGTACATATTTGTTTCTTGACACTCATAGGCTAGTCAATTCAGAGTTTCTCTCTTTCTGACACTTTACGCACAAAAGGAAGAGGTACAAAATGTTTTCGCTTCGTTCAGTTGCCGGCTCTACCATGAGAGCTACTCCTGCTAGGTAAGTTTGGATTATAGAGGATAAAAGGGGAAAACGAATTGATGTGGAATTGTGTTGAGTGGAATTTGCTGTTCGAGCCCCGGAATCCACTGTTCTGATTGGCTGGGGTTTTCA
The DNA here is from genome assembly GCA_030579895.1 of Sugiyamaella grinbergsii. Taxonomy (NCBI): domain Eukaryota; kingdom Fungi; phylum Ascomycota; class Dipodascomycetes; order Dipodascales; family Trichomonascaceae; genus Sugiyamaella; species Sugiyamaella grinbergsii. Next base: position 273,446 of record JAKTRT010000011.1, read on the forward strand.
GGAAGTAGGAGAAATTTTGAGATACACCAGCGACAACGGAGATGACCGACTGAAGGTACAAAAGAGTGAGATAATGAACGTGTATGGAAATACGAGGAAGAGAAAGAAAATGGGTAAAAGAAAAAAAATATTAAAGGAATATGGAGAGTCCGCTTGGTCTTGATGGATATCCAATAGCAACATAGGATAGAAATCGACAATTGAGCATTGTTTCCATTTGTTCGAGAGAAAACAAAACGAAAACAGAAACAAAGAAAGAAACAGGCCCATAATTTTATTAAACCGGAATATTCCTAGGCCTATGGAGAGAATTGACACGCTCTAAAGACATATCACTGCACATCAACAACTTTGACTTGACGCCCATCAATACTGACCCTGTTCATGCCCAATCACCCACGTTTCCGCAATCAACTAACACACCTTCCAGATCCTATGCAACTCTTCGTGAGATCGAGACCCGTCTCAAGTCTATCAAGAATATTGAGAAAATTACCAATACCATGATGGTTGTCGCCTCGACTAGACTTGGTAAGGCTCAAAAGGCCATGGCCATTTCTCGTATCTACGGTGAAACAAACAAGGAAGTTTTCGACAAGAGTGAAGTCGTTGCTCCTGAAACCCCTACCAAGAAGTTGTTGATTGTCATCTCTTCTGACAAGGGTTTGTGCGGGTCTATCCACTCTCAACTAGCCCGTGCCGCCCGTGCCCGTCTTGCAGAATTCCCCGATGCTGATGTTGTTGCTGTTGGTGACAAGACCAAGGTGCAGTTATCTAGAACTCATGCCGATAACCTTGTTTTATCAGTCTCTCAGATCGGCAAGGAGGCTCCTACTTTCAATGAGGCCGCCGCCATTGCTGACCAAATCACTCAATTGGGTAAAGACTACGACGATGTCGATGTTCTTTACAACCGATTTGTTTCTGGTGTTTCTTTTGAACCTACCGTTAGACCTGCTTTCACCGCTGCTGCTATTGAGAGTGCCCCCAAGTTCAGCACTTATGAACTTGAAGACGAGGTCGTCGGTAACTTGTCTGAGTTCTCTCTTGCCAACTATATTTTGTGGGGACTTGCCGAGGGCCATGCTGCCGAGATTTCCGCTCGTCGTTCTGCCATGGACAATGCATCCAAGAATGCTAATGATATGATTGGCAAGTACTCGATTCTTTATAACCGTACCCGTCAAGCCGTCATTACCAACGAACTGGTTGATATCATCACTGGTGCTTCTTCTTTGGAGTAAATGTAAAACAATTTGCCGGAAAGTTCTAGATTTGTTGAAAATGTTCAATGGATTTATTTGCAAGTTTAGAATAAAGTATATAAAAGATAACCGAATAATACAAGCATTGTAACTATGTGAATTGTTTGAGGAAGGTGTTTGTGGGAGGAAGGGAGGCAATATATATCTGGTAGTGGTAATCGAGTGACTCTAGAATATATTTATATTTATATTTATATTTATATTTATATTTATATCTACTATTCCATTGTCAACGTACTCTCTCTTATAAGCATATACCGCTCAGGATCTGCTCGCTGCATAATCTAAGCAATATTAGCACTGATAATGCACGCCAGTCGACTGCCTGACAGCAGCTATGTGAACAAACAAATTGACAGGCAAGATATTACTGTCAGTAGGAATAGTTATTGTAACCAAGGTATTGAACAAACTTAGTGGAATAGCCAGTACTGTTATTTTTTGTTTTTTGAACCTTTTGAGATACATTTCAAATATTCTGCTTGCATTCTCACTGCACTCACACATTTATTATGGGTAATAAAAAGGATAGTCAATTGTCTCCTTTAAATTCTGTCAATTCAGTAGAACTGTCTAAGGACGAAGAAGAGTCGCCTTATAACAATGAAATTGACGAGGAAGAAGCTGGTGGAGCCGGGTTAAGAATTGAACAGGGGGAACCGGCTAATGACGATGAAGAGGAAGAAGAAGACTTACCGTTTCCAGGCCCCGTAGCAACAGGGCCTGATGCCACGCAGAGAACTGCCAAGTCGACATCAGATGAGGATGCGCCAGAATTGAATACGCCGCCAGTAATATCAAAGGGCGAAGAGTCAGATTTACCAAATATAGCCTCCACATCCTCTGATGACCCCCCACGTACGCCGCTCAGATCGTTTGCGGGCCAAAAGTTTGTTCTGTCTGGAACCGGAACTGAGGTTTATGTAACCCATTCTCCTTCCCAAAGGACTCCCAGATTAGTGATTCTGCTGACAAATTCCCTCGGTCTTGCTAGCGAGAATAATTTGAGAATGGCTGACATGTATGCGAAAAAACTCAACTGCCCAGTTATTGTTCCTGACTTGTTCGATAACGATCCGATTCGAACATCTGGTGCAGATATTCCACTCGCTGATGACGAAGAGCAATTAGCTACAGAAGCCGTCAGCCAAGAAGGATCCAATGCCGATACACCTTTGCAGACCGAGTCGTATGATCCTGAAGATGATTCCCACAATGATAACAGCGATAGCAATAACAGCCTTCGCGCACCAAATAATAAACCATCAACCACTTCGTTTTTTAGCTACCTCACACTCTCTAAAGTGAAAGCTTTCGCTACTTCCACAATCAAAGGATTCCTGGACGAAATGTGGTTGGCAAAGCATACGGTCGAACGAACATACCCACAATTGACAAATACAATTGCAGAGATCGTTCAAGTATACAGTCCACAGTCTTTAGCAGTGATTGGCTATTCTTTCGGAGGACGATACGTACTACGCTTACTAGAAGATCAACATCACGATGAATGGTCTTCCGAGGAAGATTTAATAACAGTGGGAGCCAGCATTCATCCGTCTCTCGTCGAAGCGTCCGACTTCGACGTCGTTAGTAAACCGCTAATGCTTGTGTATTCCACCGATGATTGCGTCCTACCTGAAAAGGTTGTCCAGAAAGGGATTGCTTCCCTTCAGGATCGCAATGTCCCGTTTGATCGAAAAGTATTCGATTCGTCGTCTATAGAAGGTAAACAGCACTATCAACTGCCTCATGGATTCGCTGTGCTAGGAGATTACCCCGAAGCCGAGGTTGGAAACTGCCCTAATCAAGTCATTGATCTCGTCAGTGACTGGGTCAAAGTACATTTATCTGAATAGTATATATATATATATATATACCAGATTCATCTCGCGGTTGCCTCCGGCGGCCGGGCTCTGCTCGGACCTGGTTGTGCTCGCTGGAAGCGAGCGGAGATAGAGATGTGACGACAACTCGCTTGATTATATTTATTTCGTAAAAAAACGTGAGTAGTTAAGACGAATGATGTTGGTAACAAGCGCAATATTTAACGGTACACTGAAGATCTGGAATGCTTGGAACGGCGACTCAAGTTTGACATCGGTAACTACGGGAGTATCGAGTTCACCTTGTGAATTATCAACAAACTTCCCAGTAGTAATAAACTTGTCGAGCAGCTCGTCCTTCTCATACCAAAAGTTCAGGATCCATTTCTCGAACTCCATTTCGTCTTGATACGGTATCTCCTTGATGGGTATCCGTCTCCAGTACATATCTAGCTTCTCGGGACAGTTTCCTCGAAGGTACATATTTCGTAAAGTAAAATAATCTTCTCCATAGACCCCCTTAGGAATACCGGAGTACTGAATAGTGACATCGTACAGGTACTCAATGGAAGAATCTAATTCTTGGATCGATTTCCGTAACCCTCGTGCTCTGGGAAGAAGAACATGGCGAGGGACTTCCAAATCTGCTTTCTTTCCGTACTCAGTACTCTTGCGTACTCCGTTTCTACTAAAAGTAGTACCTTCTGGAAATAGCGTCAGCCAGGCCGGCCAGTCATGCGCATTGTTAATTCTCTGTAATCCTTCAGTTAAAATCTCTTCATCTTTAGCCCATTTTCTAGTCAGAAATATAAATTTGTAGTTCTGCATGCCCCACCCCAATATAGGGATCTTCTTCAGTGAATCCTTCAATAACATGTAGATGGCGCCATGAGCCTTGGCGGTGTAGGCCATATACCACAGAAAGACCCAATCAGAATATAATTGGTGATTCGAGATGACAATAGCTCTATCAGGGATTCTCGTTTGTAGTGAAGATTGCTTGTCAAGGGAGAAAACCCCTTTCATGGATTTATCTCCACTGACTTGGACTCTGATCGGAGTAAAGTATTGAGTTATAGTAACCAACAGAATACCAAAAGATTGCTTGGTGAAATCAATCCAAGCATGATATAAAGGCTCAGATACAAATTTAAGTGGATATCCAATGACCTGAGTTCCGTAAATACATATTGTGCCAACTAAGAAGGATAGAACGATCGCGAAGCCGCGGAAAATTTCCATGAGAATGCCATTTGATCGGTGGCGAGAAGCAGGGGACGAGGGTACTGAGCCAGACGACAACGATGACTTTATATCTCCGCCAATTGACTCAATGACCACTTTCTCGTCTACCACATCACTAGTCATATTGAAAGGTTGTCCGGGTGGCGGTCAGATGTTCGGTACTCTCGGTCTGTACGTTAACTTTGACCGATCCAAAACCACCAGTTGAGTCTCCCAAAATCCTTTGGAGATGTATTTATTTATATTCACACTTGGCTCACCAGGTTATTCTTCCAATCCAACAATAAGCTAATTATCAGATATAAGAAGTTGAGTCTGGTAAATCACAAATTGCAGATATATCTGATTAGGAAACAGTCTCACATATCAGATCGGGTTTGGGGTCATCTTGCGCATCACGTGCGATGCGGAACGGCCCTGCATAGGGCTATTGTATATTGGCCATTTATTTACACGAAGAAGGGACAGTAATGTCCATCATAGAGAATCAAGCAAGGAGTATTCTGCCATTGGTAGATGGGGCTTCGTTGTATACTGTATACTGTACACTGGGTTATACGAGTATTAGCCCTCCGCAGATATATATATGTACTATACAGATCCATCTATATAGATCATACTATGCAGGTCCACATATATACATCATACTTATACTACGTACCGCCTAGTGAACTATCTGAAATATCAAACCAAAGTCGGCAAGCTAAACCTCCCTCTACCACTGAATACTGGTAGAGATCGATTGTGGGTAATCCTGACTTAGCACCGATGCATGTTAAACAGAAGGAAAGAGCATCGGCGGAATACGACTGACCGAATCTGCAGGTAAAGCGAGCCGAGCAAACGGTCCGAGAACCGTTTCTTTTCGCACGCACGCTCTTTTTTTTTCAATTCTCCCTATTGATTTAGCAGATGTGTACCTACAGACAGCTATAACTGCTGTTTGTAGACTGGCCTTCTTATTCGCAGCCTCCTGACACTTCCATCTCTCGTTGTACTTAACTTCACCCCGGCTCATATTACCACCGATAAGCCGTTCTTAGAGCTGGGAAAGTCGGACTCCGCCGAAATGGCGGAACGCATTCTGGCGCTAATCGCCAAAATATATTGATTAAAAGGCAATGTCTGCATTTACATACATACCGATATATATATCTATCTGTATCTGTATATATATACATATATTTGTAATATATCTTCATTTATGACTTGACTAACAGAAAAACTGGCCCCTTTTTCTTGCATAACGACATTTCCAAATTTTTAGAGACCGCCCGACATTATCCTGTTTATGAATTTTGGGTTCTGCTGAAAATACTTTTTTTTTATTATTTATTTTATCAAGATCTGTGGTTTCTTCGTGGTTATCTTTCTTTTTTTTTTTCATTGTCTTACTAGTATTTAATGATTTATCCCTCCATTCGTTATGCCTACCGAAATTAGTCGCAATGTCGACTCTAAGCAAGATTCCGTCTCCACGGAACAAACCCCTGAAAACCTTGACCTGTGCTTAGAAAAAAATAGGTCTCATCTAAGCGATGAAAAGCATGGCTCTCCAGAGCCTTTCCATCCGTCTGAAGATGAATCGTCCCCCACAGAAGAAGCTGCATCACAACCTCCACCTCTGCGAGCAGAGGATATTGTTACTCGACCTCCTACGTTCACTGTGCCGGTTGGCCAAAGACGGGGTCTCCTTTCAAGATTCACTATTATTCCAGAACAAGAAAATGCCTTGGGACATTCTCATCGAAGTAAAGGATTCATCGTGTGCCAAGTTTCGATTGCTGCTATTATTGCTCCAATGGGTGCCTCTATTCTTCTTCCCGGTCTGACTGATGTGGCCCAAGACCTCAACGTAACAACCTCCGTTGTTAATATATCATTCGGTCTGTATGTTCTCAGTTTGGGTATTTTCCCTCTTTGGTGGTCGGGCTTTTCTGAGCTTTATGGACGTCGTACTGTGTATGTTGTGTCGTTTATTCTTTATACACTGTTCACAATTGGGTGTGCTTTATGTCAGTCTATCAGAGCGTTAATGGTATTAAGAATCTTAGCAGGCGGTGCTGCTGCTTCTGTACAGTCAGTGGGCGCTGGTACTATTGGTGATATATATGTCACCACCCAAAGAGGTCGAGCAATGGGTTATTTCTATCTCGGTCCGCTTTGTGGTCCCTTATTGGCCCCTGTACTTGGTGGTGCTCTTACGACTAAATGGGGCTGGAGAGGTACTCAATGGTTTTGTGTTATTTTAGGAGGAATAATGAGTGTAATTCTTACATTCTGTCTTCCAGAAACTCTTAAAAGAACAACCCCACTAATACTAGACCCACCAAAGCGCCGCGGTAGTATATTTAGTGTTCTTACTAGAACTTCCTCGATGAGTACTACAAATAATGTGCACCATTCTCATGATGATGACAATGTAGTCGCCGATCCTTTAGTACCATTCCCGTCAAGGGTATCAAGGAAGACTAATGGCAACGAGGATGTTGAAAAGAATGGTCACCACGGGGTTTTGAACCATTTCCATAATTTGCGTATTCATCGACACGATAAGTTTTCCACCGATCAAAACTCTGCATCATCCCAATCATTTGGTCAAAGAATACTTGAAGTGTTCCTAAGACCACTTAAATCTTTTAAATTTTTGAGGTACCCTCCTGTACCTCTTTCCATGGTATACAGTAGCTACTGTTTTTTTACCCTATACTTTCTCAACATTGGCATTGAAAGCTTATATTCGACTGCTCCGTATCAATATAAATCGATTATTCTTGGTCTGCTGTATATACCGAATTCGGTCGGATATGTCATTTCAAGTATTGGCAATGGCTATTGGAGTGATCATGTCATTGCCCGATCAATGAAAAAGCATGGCAAAGTCATACCTGAAGCAAGGTTATCTGAAAGTGTTTATCTGGCAGCAGTCATTTTCCCCATCGGATTACTAATTTTTGGTTGGGCTGGCCATTATCATACATTTTGGCTCGTACCTCTGATTGGTACCTTTTTATTTGGATTTGCTTCTATGCTTATCTTTGGAAACGTCATGACCTATTTGATTGACGTGCTTCCTGGAAGAGGCTCGTCTGGTGTTGCATTAAATAATCTGTTTCGAATGGTACTTGCTGCTGTTGCTACATTTGTGGCTGAACCACTACAGAATAGATTAGGATTTGGATGGCTATACACAATACTAGCAATTGGATCCATCCTAGCCTTTTCAAGTATTTTGGCTATTAAAAAATGGGGCCCTCGTTGGAGGGATAATTATGATGTGACGACCTTATATTAACTATAGATTACACTATTATGAATGTTAATTTTTTTATTATACAATGTTTAATTAAGCTCAAAGCGGAGCCCCAGATCTCGTTCCGATAAGTCTGTCACTGCAAGCGTACCCTGAACTGACCTGCGTACTGTATGGTAATGTTTACATCGTTCACCTGGTCTTCGCTCATATTAAAATAACAATAAATTCCAAATTATAGTATTATTAAACAGTTTCAACTAGACCCTCTCAATCTGTGACACACTTTCTTTCGTTAACGAACCATCTTCCTCCGAAACAAGAGAAGGTGAAGTATAGTCAGCGATTCGGTGATTTTTCTTTTCCTTAAAGAATCTGCGTGACGTTTCAACAACATTGAAAATACTGGTAGTGTTTCTGAAAATAGTGTCCATCTCTTCAAGAGATCTACCACTAGTCTCAGGGAAAAAGAAGAAAATGATTATAGCAAACGAAGCGTTAATAACTGCGTATATAATCCAGTACCGATTACGAAGCGAGTCTGTTCCAGGAGGCGTAACTTGAGCGACCATAAACTGGAAAATCCACTGAACAGCATTCGCAATAGCGGTAATTGGTACTCTATAAGGAGTAGGTGAGATCTCTGCTGCGTACAGAAACGTCAAGCCAAGAAGACCAATTGGATAGAAGAAATCAAACGCAAATGTAAACACCACAGCAGCGATAGATTTATGAACGGTTCCGCCGAAATTAAGAGGAGCACCTGTTCCAGCAATAACGGCTGTACAGATGGAAAGGCCAATTGTGGTGAATATAAAGAGCTTTCTTCGTCCAAATCGATCAACCGTGAATAACGGAATAATAGAGCAAAATGTTTGGAAGGTCGCCAAACAAGCGCCAATAACCCGTGCATGAAGACTGGAGAATCCAAGATTCGCAAAGATATCACTTGTATAGAATACAAGAGCCGAAATTGCACATAACTGTTGCATCATTTGGGCAACCATAGCTAACACAGTACGATGTAGAAGACGGTCTGGCCCATTTTTACTTAGATCCCAGATAGACCTCTTTTGAATGGACAGGGAAGATTGAATTATACCCATTTCTGCATCAATCTGAGGACTATCTTTTGGAACATCAAGCAAAGCAGAAAGAACTTTACGAGCCTCATCGTGCCTTTCTTTACTGACGAGCCATTTTGGAGATTCCGGCATCAAAAAGGTAAATGGTATAGCAATTAAAGCGAATAATGCTGGAAATACCAGTGGACCTCTCCACTGGCCTGAGTGGGTGGTTGTGAACGATATCCCAAATGCCACCCATTCGGAAATAGTAATGCCAAGAGAAATACAGAAACCTTCAAAGATAACGAAGCGTCCTCTATGACTAGTGGAAGAACAATCTGTATGCCATACTGGCACTTGAGCAGAGATGATACCTATGGAAGAGCCAATTATCAGTCGTCCGACAATAAGTTGCCCCAAAGAAAACGACGATGATTCAATTGCCAATCCAATTAGTGAAATTACCAGTCCCACAAAGACTGTTCGTAGTCGACCAATCCTTTCACCGTAGGCAATGGATGTTAATGATCCAACCACTGCCCCAAGATCGTAACAGCCAACTACAATACCTAATATTGGTTAACAATTTTAGTCCAGATAGAGTTCTCCCAGAAGAATCGTACTTACCCTTTAGACGCGCGGCCTTGAACTTGACCTCTCCAACAGTATTCACACTATCAATCGATGGAAACTTCGACGCAAACGACTCCAAGGTAAAAAGAGACCCAGTACTACCATTATTATAACCAAAAAGCATAAATGATGGCGCTACTAAGAGAAGTAGCATGTAAAGCTTAAGCCTTTTTCCACGAGCACCTAAAAACCTCACGTCACTAGTTGACTGCATAACTAACTGTCTTTTCAAGATATTCCCCTTTTGATTCTTGAACATCATATCAATGAAAACTTGTCATTTTATATAGTTTCTTTGAGAGTGGTCAAAATCCGGGGTATCTTATCTTCTCCGGAATCTTTCCCGTGCAGGACGTTGGATCAAAGTTACGATCCTCGCCAGAAACAGTAATTTGACAAGGCGCGGAGAGCGGGAAGTTACATCCCGCGGAGAATCATCTCCCTACCAAGCGTTAGTTGCCGCTAAACGGAACCAGATTTCCCAGAACAGAGCTTCAGCGCTTAACTTCCTCGTATTTCATAGTGTTATTCGCCAACAGCAGTATCACATTCGGTAATGAATCATATGAACAGAGCAGTAAAGTACTTCACTTCACTGTTAACTTGATGGTTCACTAGAGATACCACCTGTAATCGCTGTAATTTCTAAATGATTTGAATACTTTTTTTTTTTTTTAGTAAATTTTGAATATAAGATAATATAAGATAATATATTTTATAGAGATGACCTAATAATGGGTAGAGTTCTGGCCTCTTTTGCCCGTGCAGCAGCAGACTTTCCGGCAAGCCTACCGAAAACTGCCCCGGAAGTCAATCCACTGCCTCCTGGATAATTGCCGTAAAATAGTCCGCCAACCATTTCTCCAGCACAATACAGTCCCTGAATCGACTCCCCGGTCGACTCAGATATAACAGTCGCATCTTGGTGGTTTATCTTTAGACCACCAAATGTGAATGTAACTCCACAAGTCACCTTAACCGCTACAAAGGGACTTGTTACAAGCGGAAGGGCCCAGTTGGTCTTATCCAGCTTCAACCCATTTGAAGATGACCTCGTTGAGAGGCCATCTTTTATTGAAGGGTCGAATTTAGCATCGGGATTCTTCAGTCTACTAGCTCTCACTGCTGCATTATATTCTGAAATCGAATTAATGAAGTTTTGGCGATTAACTAGTCCCTCTGCTTCTAATTTTTCCGCTAGTTCTTCAATACTAGAGGCAATGACTTTCTCCACTACCTCATCCGCGTATTCTTCTTCTCGCAGCCATGAAGCACCATAAGAATCCCAAACTTGAAATGCTATGCCATTGGGCTGTTTCAAGATTTCTCGGCCAAATTTGGCATATGTGAAATTGCGCATGTCTACACCTTCGTCTACAAACCGCTCTCCATCTATATTCAACATGAGACCCATTGGATATCCCGATTTTGTGTATTGATTGGTAAGAGCCAGATCTCCTTTTGTTGCAGAGCTGTTTGCATCCCAAGCAACAGAATGACAACCTGACCAGTTTCCTACTGTTTTAGCATTTGAATCGCGTATTGCAATTCTTAGACAATCGCCTGTATTATACGGTGTCCCCCTAACATGTGCAAGATCCCAACCAGGTCCCAGGTATTGTGCTCGCATCTTAGGATTGGCTTCAAATCCTCCACCACACAGAATTACTCCCCCACGGGCAAAAGCGTCATAACTCTTCCCGTCTTTTAATTTGACAGTCACACCAATAACATTTCCAGTACTGTTAACGAGGAGTTTAACGATTGAGCTGTCAAACTGGATTTCAACCCCCTTGCTGAGTGCGGCCCTATGATGTTGTTCTGTAAGGCCCTTCCCTCCTCCTTCAACGGAGAGAACCATACCTCCCCAAAACTTATATCTGCCGTTTAGACGATAAGCCTGCCTATTGAACGAAAGTTGGAATTTGATTCCATTACGAGCAAGCCATTTTATGGTACCGTTTGACTCTTTCACTAGAGTCGACGATAGGTCTGGGTCTGATCGGCCATCTGTTACTCGCTTAATGTCTTTCATAAAGTCTTCTTCGAGATAGGGGTCCATATCGATAACTTCAGCAATATCAGGGGTCACATTATTAACAATTGGGAGAATATCTGGAAGGCCGTAATAGACAGTACGGTATGCGCCAGCAGTGAAGGTGGTATTTCCACCGGCCCAAACCTTCGGTGCCTTTTCCAGAAGAAGAATTTCTCTTGCACCATGCTCAGAGGCAGAAATGGCAGCGGAGCAGCCAGCATTACCACTGCCGACTACTATAACGTCGTATGTGATGAAGGTCATGATTAAACGTAAATCAACGAAATGAGCTATTCTACTTTTTGATCATATAAGGTACATATATATATCCTTTTCCCTATGGAATGACGGGAACTTATATCCCGTGGATAAGGTTGAATCCGAAAGATCACCTTATAATTAAATCCTCGCTATAGAGACAATATTGCCATTATTTAATTATGTTTTATTATTTATATTTCAAAATACTGCATTTGTTATAGATTTTCATTAGAAATAGAGTTTCTGTCCTGTATATCCCAGGCGAGGTCGTCTACAACGGACCCATTGAACCCGAACAGCAAATCAATGAAAGATGTCTCTATATCTCCACTAGCTGTTGAGGAAACCACCGTCGGAAGAATGGAAATAGGTTCAGCTTCAGCACTCCCAGTGTTGACGCTAGACTTCATATTAAACGCCGGTGAATTATCCTGGGAGACAAACATATTGGACTGCTGCCCCCTGACAAAGCTTTGAACAATAAGATTCATATCCAAATCATTATAAATATCATTTGCATTGTAGACTGTGTAATCTGGGGACAAATTGCTCCTTGAACCAGGAGATGGAGTACTTTTCTCTGATTGTTGAGGACTTATTGTGAGGGATTCTCTTGAATGCTGGTTTTCAAGATTGACAGCCCTCTTATTCTTCTTTCTGCCTATATCAGAAATACTGATACCCATTCTTGTGGCCAAGTTCTCGATAACTAAAGACATTCTACGAACAGCCCAATTAGTAGCTTGATTTTCCCTGAAAGTGTCCATACAGGTTTTAAGACAGGTATGTGCATCGGATCCCGATTCCTTCTGGGCCGCCAGCCTGACGAGAATAGTGGCTGAGACATACGTTGAGTATGATATTAAATAAGGTGCCTTCACGGTAGAGAAATAATAATCGTACGCTCTGATAAGTGATACAATCCGTTTGGCAGCTGCAGCACATATGATGAATGAATTCGTTGTTCGTGTTGAAAAATTAGATTTTAAATGGCCATCAGATACAAAAGGTCTGTGAAGAAGAATCAGCAAGACATTGTACATTGCCAGAAGCGAGAACACATGAGGAGGTGGAACCGACTTATCAGTCGACGATGGGATATATTTTAAGTGCTGCGGTAATTGATTTTCCCACTCTTCTAAGTCTGAGTTTAACGATTCAAGTACCTCTTTCAAATTATCGTTATCATCCAATTTTCGTATATAGAGTTCGTCTAAAATCCTGTTCATGATTACTGCTAGTTTACAAAGTTCTTTAAAAGTAGAAACACTGTATGCCGCTGATCCCGGATGCGTGGATGTTTTCAAGGGAGCGGATGGCGACCAGTACTCTAATTCTTCATATGAATCTAAGAATCTGATAGGAACCCTTACTTCGTGTTCCTGTAAGCTAACAGGTCTGCCTTGATATAATGACTGAATTTTGTCTACTACTATACATATTAGTTAGACGGATTTACCCTTAAATAAAAATGTCACTTGTGGAACTTACCAAAGGCACCCCAGAATACCCTTCGCCTAATTTCAAGATCCTCATCAGATAGTTTCCTTAAATCGGGCAGTATGGGAGCATCAACGTGCATTCCTAGATCGATAATACTTCGAAAAGCCCAGCCAGCATATAGCCATGAAGCGCTTTTTTCGTCACCAAGGGCGAATAAAGAAGTTGCCATTAGTAGCAGTGCTTGTATAGTTGTTATCTCACTTCTATCTAGGGCATCGGCAAGAAGCTCTTTGACTCGTTTTCTATAAACCAATCCGGCCGTCCGAACATTATTCTGATCTGTACGTACTTCTAATCTGGAACTAAATTTTGATGATGCGAAATAAATCGCATTCAACAATAATTTAGAAAAATATGGACCATTGCATGCCATATCACGCATGAACGCTGGTCTGTAAGTAATAAAGAAAGAATGATGCTGACGATTCCAATGTAGTTTAAGCAGATGCATTCCAAGATCAGGATCCACTCCATCGAAGTCCAGTTTCCTGGCGGCGTAATTTATAGGCTCCATTTGTCGCTGGTGAGCGGCTTCTGCCATCAATCCCTTCTCAATCCATTCAGCCGGAACTTTTGGACTTCTTTGCGAAGTATTCGGGATAGGCCCACAATCACCCTCTGCATCTTCGAACAATGTACTAGTGGGACCGTAAAAGCTCGACTGTCCGTTTGCAGACGTAAAGATTCTTGAAACACGTTCTGCTGAAACGACGACGGTAGAAACCGGCGGCTTTTTATGATGTCGATGTGAACGTAAAGTTTCTTTGGAGATGAATTGCCTTGTGCGATCTTCTTGAGATATACTGACTCCTGTCTGCTTTACCCGAGACTCTAGCTTCTTCTCTAGCTCGGTAATATTATTTATGAGCTTTTTGTTTTCCTCCTCCAACTCGAATATTCTAGAGTTGGACGGTCTAAAATTAGGGTTAGAAGCGATATTCTCAGCACGCAAGAAAAGAAATAAACATACCTGGGTCTCTTGATGATCTCTTCAAATATACATTCTGCACCGTATGTCTCACAGTTTTTACATTGCGGTGATTCTCCACCGCACTTCATCTGGTAGATGTTAATAAGGTTTCCCGGCCAATGTATAAAGATTGTCCTCCGAATTCTCCCGCCCTGACATACCTTCCTTCTCCGACAAAAAACACAAGCCATTTTGGCCCTACGGGCCGTCCTCACATTTGTCTTGGGCATGATTGATGAATTGCTCCAAAATCCAGGAAAAATTGGCAACTTCTCCGGCTTATAAATTCCCATGGATAATTTCGCGTGCGTGGGATTTACCCCACAGTTTCTTGACAACGGAAACTGTATTTCCGTCTTGCAGATATTAAGCATCCCTAATTAGGTACAACGTGGAAACAGGCAAGTTCGTAAATTTGGATTTTACGAGATGTTTATTGGATCTTAAAGGCTATATACGTCTATGAAATTATAACCAACTAGCTACCGGTCATCCCAAAATATTCACTAATTTCTCGTAGACAGAAAACACAATTCCGCCGCTGAGAATAAGCCTTCCGAGTCTCATGGTGCTCCCCCGCCAGAAAGCACTGACCCCCTCGTGCCTGAGTAGCTGCTTGATCGATTCTAATGAACTAGATCCCGAAGTTGTCTGTACCATAGTCTTGACCGTATCCAAAGGTTGGGTGACATAGACAGTTATTATACCAGCGCAGCTGCCCATTGCAAAAGTAGAAACTGTTGTCTGGGGAATATTATAGGATTTAAATAACTCTTTTAGAATATTATAAGATCCCATACGGACTGCAGAAGTCCCAGCCTGCTTCATTGTTGTTGGTATTAGACCTTTAAATAGTGATTGCGGTCCTTTCTCCTTTACTAAGTAGCCAACAGCGTCTGAAACACCTCGAAAACGCCGGCTGTTCTTTGCATCATCAATACTTGTCTTTGTTAGTTATATTTCTCGCTCTCTAAAATGGAAATGAAGAGACTTACAGAACAGTTTTAATTCGTTCAGTGGGAGTTACTGCTATAATGCTTTCTGCACATCCAGCCATCGCTCCCGCCATTATTCCGGATAAGGAGGACAATCTACCTGAGCTGTCTACTAGAAGGGTTTTAATTGAGTCGTAGCAAGCAAATCGTATTGAAGCTTTAAGCATTGTTCCTACAATCAAAGTAGAGCACCCTGTATACAGGGACCCAACACCTTCAGTCTGGACAACCTGAGCAATCATTTTCAAGGGGTTCCTTGTGAGTGATGTACTGCTACTAGGTAGTTGCATTCTAGTTTTCGAATATTCGAAGGGATACTTGTAAAAACAGTTAGGACACATCAATTGTTTGTTGTAATGTGAACCGACTTACGGTAATGGCTGCTTCTACTCCTCCTGCAGTACCTCCAGCGATTAGAGAGACCCAAGCTGTTGCTTGGTACTTCTTCTTTTCAATCGGCTATACTAGTTAGCAAGGCTACTCAAAGTAATATATCTGTGCATCATACCTTTTCTGAAAGCAGTGTACTAATTTGTGTCTGTGTAGCCATTATACTATATTAATGAAGTATGTATCTGCATAACTGACAGTATCTAGACGTCTTTTATAATTATGAATCACAATTATTCTAGATTCTATTTAACATAGCTGACACACCAACGGATGAAAACTGTCCAAAAAACGGAATGAAACTTCCCGGTTACTATACTTCAAGGATGAAATTTGGCATAAATGTTCCTGCTGAGGTACTTAAGCTGAATGAGAGGTAGCCAATTTATCATCATGAGCGAAGATTCCGTTCACGTTAGCAATGATCTGGGCCATTGTATTGCCCGTCGACAAGACTTTAGCGATTCTAAAGGCAATGAATGGGGAATTCTAAAATTTAAGAACATTAAGTATGCCTTTATACCGTATCGCTGGGCATCTCCTCGTCTATCTGAAGGAAAGTGGTCAGAAACTGCAGACTTGAGAGAATACGGACCTGAATGTCCTCAAACAAATCGGCCATTGTTCAACCTCGATAATATCCCACTATTTGGAGGAATAAATGAGAATTCTATTTCCATTCGCTCAAAGGCACAAGATGAGTTTGAATGTCTGAATTTAAATATATTCGCACCTTGCTCTGATCAATGGCATAAGCCTCTCCCGGTTCTGATATGGATACATGGCGGAGCATACTGCGTAGGGTCCGGAAACACTGACTTATATGGTAAGCATTTCCATTTTCAATACAAACGACTCTCTAACACAATTAGATGGAACTAAAATAGTGCGTAGATCTATACAACTAGGCAAACCTATTATTGTTATAACAATCAATTATCGCTTAGGGGTCCTTGGGTTCCTTCACTCTCCACAACTACTTGTAAAAGCATCTTTGCAGAGTGACGTACCTCCAGAATTTAGGTCGACAGGTAACCTTGGAATTCTAGACTGTTATCAGGCTGTCAAATGGATCAAGAACAATATTAGCTGCTTTGGTGGTGATCCAAAAAATATAACCGCATCAGGAGAATCAGCTGGAGCAGGTATGTCTGAAGCAAAATGCATGCTTCTGTTGATTATACTAACCATGGGAACAGCAATTCTCAGTTATATGTCCTTGGTCCCTCATATACATCCACATGTTCCTCAGATGCTATTGTCTTCTTCTACAATATTTTCCAACCAGCTTCTTCTGGCTTCCGAAGCAACAGAATGCTTTTCTTCGATATGCAAAGGATTTGGACTTGATAGAAGCGATAGTTCTGCGGTAGAGAAGTTAAGCACTATACCAGTAGATATTTTAGTCTCAAAGACTTTACTTTATCATGCTTGGTTTCGTCCTACATGGGACGGTGTATCAATCCCATATGACCCGAGAGTGGTTCTTTTTCAGAATAATTTGTGGGATCCGAGTCTCGAAAGAGTGATATTCGGTCATTGCGAGAATGAGGTAAGTATATCAATAGGTTCTGGTTGACGAGAGTACTAATAGATCTAACCTGATAGTCATGGCTGCGTTATCATTGCGCCACGAAAGCTGTCAATTTTGAAAACCTAATTCTGGGAAGAATCCCACAGTCAACGTTTCGAGAGGTTGCTAAAGGGTATTATCAGAGAGAGAGCGTACATCTTTGGCATGAGGACGTCCCATCATTCAGCGCTCTGGATAAAACTTCTAAGGCTTGGATATCCCTCGACAACCATGCTAGGTACTATGGCCCCCCACAGATGCTATCCAATTCGTTTCTTAAATCTGGAGTAGGAAAAGAGGTTTATAAATATATTTGTTCTTGGAATACACATCATTGGCCAGAATCCTGGCCAGCTACTCACACTGCAGATATTCTCCCTTTATTCTTGCATTCGTCGCTTCTTCCAGATGAAATAGCTATTGCATCCACACTGTTAGACCCAGTAATATCATTCATTAATAACGAAAATCTGAGCTGGCTAAAATATACCACAGACAATAGAGTGTTTAATATTTTGGGGAGAAATGGTACTTGGGCAAAGGAGACATTGGATCAAGGGGTGTTGGGCCTAAGCGACGAGTTACTTGATCTATGGAGTAATATCACAAAAGCAGTTTTATCTCTCGGTGATATAGGATGGGTGGGAATGACAAGATAAGCAAATAAATTCAGTATATATGCTGTGTAAATTAATGGTAGTATAAATAATAACCATCGAATAAACGACGAGCAGTTCTAAGAACTGTGACAGAGTCTATATTATTTCCGTCACTAGAGACAAATGCTTCAATTGGGCCCTGGGGATGCTGCATAACTATTCTTTTCTTATTACCCTTACGACAGATCTCTTGGCCATGTTTTGCTGATAGCTCAGATGGAACAGTTCCAGGAATACAAATGGCTGAGCTCAAACACACACTACCAGTGAGTTGAAGGCTTGGGTGTATCTTTCCCATGCTGTAAGAAGTCACAGAAATATCAGCTACATGGGTTTTACCAGGGGATGCTACAATTGCAATTTTTGGAGTTCCCTTAGTAAGAGCTGCTTCCGCCATCGTTGTGGCCAATCCGTATGAGACAGCACCCGCTCTTCTGATCAATTCGACTAACTCCAGCGACTTCTCTGAATCAAGTGCCTCATCGTGGTAATATTTGGGCATGCTAGATAAATCAACAAAGATGAACGGATTAGCAACATCAATCATGGTGGCTTTTACGGTTATGTTGTTAGCTTTGGACAACGGAACTTGAAGGAACTCTTGGCGAGATCCCGTAGGAAATTGTTTGCCAGTCACACTTCCAGCCGGTTTAATAAATGTAACCTCTATGGGACTACCGGCTTGTTTAACGCCACTAATCATACAGTCCCCGTCCGGTTCGAATTGTCCACTAGGACCGACCTTGATGGTCTCCATGATTACAGAGTTTGTATTTGTGTCATAGACACGGACAGAAACCTTAGACTGTCCGGGATCTGCGCGTACTATTCCTTCGTCAACCGCAAATGGACCTACCCCTGATATCATATTTCCACAAGTACCAGTCATATCAATTCTTTCGCTTCCAACATCGACCTGGACGAAAGTGTAGTCGACATCAATTCCCGGCCGGCATGATACGGATATAATTGCTACTTTGGATGTAGTGGACGACCCCCCGCCAAGTCCTTCTAATTGTTTGGAATCGCCAAATCTAGAGCCAATGGCACCTAATAATATAGGCTTCCAATCTTTTTGGTTTTCTGGCAAAGCGTCCCGATAAATGAATAAACCACGAGAGGTTCCTGCTCTCATGAGCGTTACAGGCAGTCTTGAATAAACCATGTTTATTAAGATAATAAAATAGATCTCTGTCAACTTCTCAATCACATACTTCGGCTAGAAATAATTAGATATTTATTAGTAGGCCCAAGGTGAGTGGGATACTCATGGTCCGTTAGAATACTACCGCGGTTCCTCTGATCCCACGGACAATTACTTCCCGGTCAGATGCAACCAACAACCCGGCTTCGCGACAGTTATCCACACGGAGGTCAGAACACTAGGAGGAGTGTGGGGTCCCATTTACAGTATTTATAGATATGTTTGCTACTGGCTGGTATCATATGGTGGCCCGTTTGGTATGATTGTGGTTTACTGGCGAGTATGCCTGCAGAGGAAACCGAAACAAAATTGAGACCGATTCAACCTCTCTCAAAAAAATTCATAATGATCCGACTATTAATAGATACTTTCTACAACTGAGTAGCGCATTACAGCTCTTCTGATAGTTAATCATACACAGAAGTTGAGCTCAATACTATTAAAAGATAATGCACGATAAGAATAAGATGCGTGATCTTCAGGACCAAACCGTTGTCATGCATGATGGTGCAGCAGATCGTTACTGGCAGGTGAAAATGGTGAGTATCTGTGAAAGCCCAAAATTTAATTAATTAATAAATATAAATATAATAGATTACGGTGGAGATGGTCAGTATTATTTTCAGCTCGGAGTCGTGGTATTCGTTCTTTCCGTCGTTTTAGTCTTCAACGTGTCTATAAGCAGAGTATCTTTGGTTCCCGTTTTCATTACCACTTCTGCTCATGTAGCTCAGCCTGTTGGCTATCTTCTAGATTTCTGCCATGGATGATGCACTTTCCATTCCTAAAATGATCGCTATTCGCTCTATACCAATCAGTCCTTGTATCCGCCTTATGCTTATCACTCATTTATTCTTTCTGATTGCTATTATTCTTTCCTTCTCTCGCTCTTTCTCATTACTATCACCCCGTTCTAGGTTCCTGTCGTAACTCCTTCCATCATCGTTAAAACTTTCATAGTTATATATTATATATTATATATCTAAAAGCTTCTATTCAATTCCTGTTGGTTCAATGTACAATGGGGAGTTTAAATCTCAGAAGTGGTCCTGTTTACTTATCATGTGATGCAAATTCAATTAGACTCGTAACTCGTCTTATGAGAGCCCATACAGGAGAGAGTAAATTAGTTCAATATAGAGAAGAATTTGAAAGAAGCAGAGTGAGACTTGGGCTAAATGATGGAAGTTCTCTTTCATAATGGAGTTTTATATATAATTAACAGTGCCTGACAAGTCTATATAAATATATTCCCAGGTGCACATGCGGCTGTCATATGGATAATATTAATTGATAAAATAATAGAATAATAATAATAATAATAAATGGTAGCATATTCGGTAAAAGGACGTTTAAGCTAGATTGAACTCGACGTCGTGGCGTCGTCATAGATCCTGTCTACCGTGACATCTCCACATTATCATCACCGACCAAAGTATAATATTCCGAATTTTTTTTTAAAATTTTTTTTTTTGCTTGTCAACCAATGACGAGTAAAGATAAATAACAAAACCGATTTTGTAAACTAGAAATTATTTATTCTCATATGTCCAGTAATTCGAGAAAGTGAATGTCATAGACCATATACAAGTTCTTGCTGTTGATCAACATTTTTTGTAATATCATTTAGCGTAAACTCGTCAAAATCTCCGTCAAGGCCGTTGCTTATATTTTATGAGTGGTGCCAGTAATTTGATTATCTAATTCACCCCCTCGTACCACCCACTCCCTGATAATAATTCGACCTCTCAAATGACGACAACGACTAAAATGAGATTTTTGGGTTACATTGCAATAAGTGCGGTCCTAGCATTTGGCGTAGTGGTACTTGCCTTTGTAGAAAGACCAAACTTCTATTCTGCATCGATAGCTATTTCTCAAAATAGTGCCAGTCTCTTTACCCTTATAAATATGGCCATGATACTGGTGTTGCTATTTGGCAAGTTGCTGCAATTGGCATTTTTCGGGCATCTTCGAGCACTGGAGTTGGAACATCTTTATGAAAGAACATGGTATGCAGTTATGGAAACATTCTTGGCCATGACGATTTTCCATGATGAGTTTACATTTCAATTTGCTTTGATGTTCTCGATTCTGACGTTTCTAAGGGTATTCCATTGGATTGCTGCTGATAGAGTCGATCTTATATTCCAAGCCGCTCATCCACCCGGGATCTTTAGCAAGTTAAGGTTATCGGTAGCACTATTAGTATTACTGGCCGGTGATATCAGTGTATTTCTTTACTGTGGATCCGAGGTTCTTGAGCATGGTCCAGGCACTATGGTTATGTTTGCATTTGAATTCGCAGTGCTGGGTAATTCTTTAGTCAATTCAATTGGTAAATATACTTTGAATCTCATTGAATCTCATTATCTTACTGTCAATGAAGATGAAGATAGTTGGGAGTCTAAAGGCACGTTTACGTTTATCTTGGAAGTGGTATCTGATACCGTTAGGTTGACGGCATATATTTCATTATTTATGTTCTTGATCGACCCGTATGGAATCCCATTACATATTTTCAGAGACGTGTATACGACGGCAGTCAGTCTATTTGGAAGATACCGGGACTTTGTTCGGTTCAGACGTGCTAGAGCAAGAATGGATGAACAGATTGCCAACGCCGCCAGCGAGGATTTGGAGAGAGACTCTGTTTGCATTATCTGCCGTGAAGAAATGGTCGTTGACAGAGATCAAGCTCATAGGTATATACCAAAGAAGCTTTCATGCGGCCATGTGATCCATCATGGATGTTTAAGGAGCTGGTTAGAAAGGTCCCAGAGGTGCCCTACGTGCCGTCGGCCAGTCATGGATGGACCTGAACAGCAACAAGAGGAACAGCAGCGGCAGCAACGACAAAGACAACAACAGCAGCAGCAACAGCAAAATGAGCAACATCAAAATCAACACTTACCTCTGCTGCACGAAGCTGGTCAACCCCACACAATAGGCACAGCGAATAATACTTTGAACAATAACGAAAATCATGATAATAGTACAACTGCCAACGAAACTAATATCCAGCAAAACAGATTAATTGTCGATTCCCAGCTAGTGCTTCCAGCAGGATGGTCGGCATTTAGAGCACATAATCTTGATGGAGTGAAGCAAGTGAAATTAAACCAGCATACATGGGCCACTGTCAGTGATTCACCAACCAATTCCGACGGGATTGTTGTACCCAGCGAGTCGTCATCTACAGTATTTCCATCACTGTACAATGCCACGACCTCACCTAACGACCGTTTGGATGTACTTGAAAAGATGCTGAGTAATATGGAGAAGACACAAAAAGAATTCCAGGCATCCATTATACACCTTCGCGGTGCAGCCGACTCGCTTCGAGAACAGGTACAGCGGTCGTCGAATGGTGGTGAATCGTCCGCCGCCAACGACGACGGGCAAGAGCATCAAGGAGATGGTAATCATCAATAATAAAATACTAAGAAAAAGCACTTGCATTTATTTAATATAACAAATATCCTATACAAACCTAACAGCCGTGACACCTCGATACTATCAATCTGTGGTTATGGCAGCTGAAGTCGGGAGATGCATGATAGAAGTGCGACCGAATAAAGGAACCGGCTTCTTCTTGTCGCCTTCCTTGGTATTGAGAAGCTTACCCTTTTCCTCATCCCATTGTTCAAAAGTTATCTTTTCCCAGCCTTTGGAAGCAGCAGTTACTCCAGCTTTCTCCAGCTTGGGAGACTGTAAGCCTTGAGGGTCGATAACGGTGGTAAGAGATGGGTCACAAAAGTAGACCAGCGTCATTCGACGATAGCCTCGCTGGTCGTCAGGAGGGCTAGTGACTCTGTGTATAGAAGACTTGAAGTACCCTCCAGTCAAAAACTTTAACGCATCACCAACATTAACAATCAAAGCATTTGGAGTATGATTGACGTACTTCCATTGTCCAGTCTTATAATCAACGATTTGTAAAGAAAGAATAGGCTGCGAAGTCAAGAATGTAAACCCACTGGCATCGGTATGTCCGCGGAGCCACGTCCGTTCGCTTTTCTCGTCGTCCTCTTTACTAGTTCCATAATATTGCATAAATCGACCAAATCCGGCGCCAGAGTTGCGAAGATCATTCTGAACGACTTGGAAGTGTCTTTCCCACAGAGTTCCCTCAGGAAGTTGTAATATAATGTCGCAAAGAGAAAGTACTTTTTTTAGGACTACGTGATGAAGATAACGATAGTACTCTGCGACCTCTTGTAAATAAGCTCGAATTAGCTCTGGATAGGGGCGCTTGGCCATGTAGTGATCGTGTAGCATATCTCTGAAATTATAATGTTCTAGACTATCCCGAACACCGTTTTGAAAGACCCAGTACCCGCGCGGTTTAAATCCTGCTCCTCGAACAATTCCCAATGACTTGTTCTTTTCCTCTTCAGAGTTTCTGTCTCCGGCAATATACTGGTCTTTTAGTTCTTTAGGCAGTTCGAAAACTGATTGTGTGAGTGCTCGAAGCGTTTCTAGTTTTTCTTCATCAAAGCCATGACCAACAATAGAAAAAAACCCCTGACTAGTCAAAGCGATTTCCAGCTGGTCGGCCAGGTCTTGTCTAGCCTTTAATCCTTCAGGACCCTCTGAAAATTTAGATAAGTCTATTGTTTCAAGTTTTATAATGTTGAGCTCCTCATTAGATTTAGGAGCCTGTATGAACGGGCGAACATTATATTTTCGATTAATATTCTCCTTTTCTTGTTTGGAGACGCCCAAATTAGAGGCTGACCAGATTTCAGTCATGACTTCTTCAGAAGGTACCGCTGGACTGTGAACTGACCATGGATGGCCATTTTGATGAGATTTCGAGGACTAATAGCCGCTATGCTATCTTTTAAGTTCGTCATCTTGAACTGCTATTGTGCCATGCACGGTAAACTCGCCCGACCATGCCAGATAGCCGATAGCGGTTAGGGCAGTAGTCTCGCTATTTGTTTTCAGTTTAAAACAAGTATATTTCTTTATTTGATAATCAGATGTAGCTGGCTTAATAAATATATATATATATATATAGTTATCTCAATCCAAAAGACCCATCGAAGAAATTCTTTTCATGAGTCAAAATGTTTCTTGCTGCGTCTAATACTAACTCTCTACTGCTCTCATCATCGTCGATCAATTGTTTAGTGCTATTGGCGAGAGTTCCAACAAATTCATCAAACTCACGATTATCGCCCCACCAAGAAACAAACTCCTTCATGGTGTTATCAGCAGTCTGATTGAATTTGTCGGACTTAATCACTGAAGCAAATGAGTCTCGATAACATTGTTCGAGCATCCAGAATGAAGCAACTAGATACTTCCAAGATGTCCTTGGGTCTGCAGTGGCCTCTAACAAAAATTTAATATATGATATATTAAAAGGAGAAGCCTCGCTGAAAACGTTCGCATATCTTAGTTCAACCTCCTGTAGCAATTTGACACCCCCATAGGTATCCAATTCCTCTTCTACAGTATCTTTCACTTCTGGGAGAACGGGTAAAATAATGCCATTGGCAGCGGCCCGTTTACGGAATATGGACATTTCCTCCTTAATAACGGCAAAGTCAGCAAGAATTGCCTCCTTAAGAGGCTTATAAGCAACTTCAGAGTCTGGGATTCGGACTCCAGTACCCAAAATAAACGGAAGGCATAGTCTTACAAATATGTAATCTTGAAACAACCAGGTGTTGAACTGGTCGCGATGAAGGGTCCCATCGGCAAGACTTAGAACGAAATTAGACTTGACACTGGATGCTAGAAACGAGTCCTTCAATCCAAGGGACGAGATTAATTCTGACATGGCTAGATAATATAATTGATGAGAGCAATTGCGTAGATATTGGAGGAAGAGAAAAAGATGGGGTCATACGAAATGGTCATCTGACTGAATATATATATTTAGTCTTGGGTGATTCTCTATGCAAGTACCGGAGTGCATATCCCGTAAAATTTCTCCACGCTACCAGGACTAGGGATGGGGCACACAGAAATAAATCGATTCGAGTCAAAATTGATCAATTACAGCAAGAGACCAGATCCAAATGTCAACAATTTCCAGACGACGAAATATCCGGCTGGAACGACATCGAGCTCTACATTCGAAACTACCCCATAGCCTAGGCGTGGTTTGTTTCCGCTGTTAGAACAACATGTTATCTGCTGATGACACTTGGCCAATCTCGCTGATAATGCCGGGCATAGTGACCTCGATAGTCGTCAGTCACATGTCAGTCTCAGTAAATGCCAAGATTCTCCTTTTATTGACATTTATTTGGAATGGCCATTTTAGATTATATCCGACTTTTATAGACCAGCCGGGAGACAGTGGCAGTAGCGCGAAGACAACATCATCGACCAAAGTCCGGAAACCACTAGATTACCCTTCTCGTCACTTTTGGAGTATTATCGGTATCGTTCTCACCTCGGAGTTGATCAGAGTTACTCTTATTGATCTTATAAACGACGGGGAGAATTTTGGTGTACAAGGAATGGTCCAGGGAATTGTTTCATTAGTAGCGGGATTAGTTGGGGTTTGCTTTTTATCAGACTTTGTTCTCGGGTGGATCTTTGGTAAACGAATAACGATTTTTAATTTTAATTAATGTACAAATATAAAATGTGTAAATAAATAACGAGAAATAAATAATTCATGCAATAGGAGGTAATGACTCAACTGTCGTCTTAAGTATCGTTGTCGTTATAATCAGTGTCGTCGTTGTAACCTTCACTGGCGTCATCTTCATCTTCATCGTCACCTTCATTTTCTTCATCATCACCACCATCATCCTCAGCTTGGTCCTCATCTGCCCTATCCTCCTCATCAACCTTCACTAACTGTCGCATTTCAAAATCAATAAATTCATCCGGCAAAACACCATCCAGCTTCTTACAAACGTCAAAATATTTCGAAGCGCGGCTCGCCATTTGTTTCATCTTCTTCGCGATCTCTAAGCGGCCCGTTCCATTCTTATCAAGTTCGGCAACTCTCTGAGCCATCAACTGCATTACTGCGATTCCACTCAATGCAAAATATAACGGATCTTCACTATATGGAGGCGTTAGGACGAGGTTTTCTAACCTGTCCAAAGCGCTTTTCGGATCAGAATGTCGCATTTTGGTTAACAGTAAAAGACTATGAAACTCAACAGAAGATGGGACTCTCCTCCAAGTGGGCGGTCTGTCGTTCCTTCCGGAAGGATAATTCAAAACCAGCCATTCCAAAAACTCTTCATCAGCCTTGGGTATTGTAGTAGGGAGAGTGTGGATATCATTATTATGCGGGATCAAGCCTGTTCTGTGGCCAGAAGTATCCGCTTGATCGTCCAGTTCTCTTCTCCACATCAACAATTCGAGCCCAACTGTCCACACTAAACGAACATCAGTCTCTGAAAAGCGCAGCAA
Source organism: Sugiyamaella grinbergsii (assembly GCA_030579895.1). Classification (NCBI taxonomy): domain Eukaryota; kingdom Fungi; phylum Ascomycota; class Dipodascomycetes; order Dipodascales; family Trichomonascaceae; genus Sugiyamaella; species Sugiyamaella grinbergsii. The sequence goes on from JAKTRT010000011.1 coordinate 299,723, forward strand.
GATAGCAAATGCCCTACAAGCTAGCGGATAATCTCCACGGAGAATAGCAAGTTTCATTAAAGAGTTTACAGTATTTGAGTGCCTTACTAATCTGCCTTGTTTGTTCCCACTTAGATCAACCTCAGCTATGGGCTTTATAGCTAAAGAACAGTTCTGAAATTTCGAAGTGGGTCCAAATTGCAGATTGTTTTTGGTCAAGATTTGCTTGGTTCGCTCACTAATTTGTGATTCCTTATCCCGCCTTGCGATAAGACTCGTAGTGGATTTACAATCAGTAACCAACTCAAGAGGTTCGGTTGGGGTTGGAAAGATATCAAATCCATGCTGCATTATATCAAACATTCTAGTTGCATTATGGACTCCTATTCGTTTGCCCTTTAACTTAGACATACTTGACTCTTCTATATCCGTTTCCATATCAGTCACAGTCTCACTGTCAAGTTCAGTCCCTGCTTCACCATCGGTGTCGATATCGGACTCTGGTCCACTGCGATCCGTCAATTCGTCACTAAAAACATCATACCCTTCGCCTCCTCGGTAATCATTTATCTGCTTCTTTCGCAGCTCATTGTGTAGTATTTCTCCTTTGTAATTGTACGATTCATTAGAATAAAGGCCCAAGTATGTGATTTTCTCCGTATCATATTTCAGATTTGCAAATTCTACGTCGCTATTGCTATCGCTGCCGCCTGTATTTGCATGTTTCTTTCGCTTCCGGATTGTCAACTCTTCATTGTTTGATCTACCTCTCTTCTTATTTCTTTTATTTCTATCTTTTTCGTCTTCTTTTATGGGTCTATCGTCAACTTTGGTGTACCTTCTAATACGGTCATTTTCAACATCGTGAGAAAGCGACCTAATTTCATGTTGCTCGACAGTTATAAACCTGAATCTAAGACGATTCCTTGTACTCTTTCTAATGTAATTGTTTGGTCGAATGAGAGGGGACTCAAACATTAGTAGTGGTTTGGTTGAATCAGAATTATTATCCGGGCATGTCCTGCTAGAAAACTGGAGGACTTATGGGGCTCATTTAGCTGGTTACCGCGGCCGCACGATGATGGTGCGGCGGAGAAACTATCTATCGCCCATCATGGCTCTTTACCTAGTCTTGTTCTCCGGAATTTTTTTTTTTTGTGTATGCCACTGACCGTGGTTGACAATGGCAAGGCGTCTGACTACAAATCAGACGATCGTGGGTTCGAATTCGTAGGGGGGAAGTCTATCCAGGCTAGAGAGTCTTAGGCGTTAATTGTTAATTTTTCCGCAGGAATTCGCTGAACTAATAATACCGTCAGTAAGCATGTCAAACATGCATATAAATAAATGATGTGCCATTTATATAGCGAAATTTAAATTTTCGCTCGGCGATTTTTCCTCTCTGCGGATTACTAAACCAATAACAAATCTTTTTTCGTCATATTTATTAACACTAATGTCTTCTACTACCGCTGCTCCCGTTAAAGCCACAGAGGCAGAGCTTAAGCTCGCTAACGAGTTAATTAAAACCCAAAAACTTCTCTTCGTGTCCAAAACTTGGTGCCCAGATTGTGTATACGGCAAAAAAGTATTTGCCGACCTCAAGTCGTCACCCCATTTTGTTGAACTGGATCTAATGGAGAACGGTAAAGAACTCCAAAGTGCGTTTCTCGAAATCACTAATCAAAACACCGTTCCCAATGTTTTCATTGATGGAGAACATATTGGCACTGAACATGATATTGCCAGACTTTTAGAATCTGGTGAGCTCAAGCAAAAGCTCGAGGCAGCTGGTTTGGTAGCTTGATATGCAACATGTATCGCGGCACCTGTATTCAGTCCTTGATAACTGGGCTCTGCCCAGACCCATGGTTCTTATTCTGAGCACACTATGATAAAAATTACAAAAATATACTTTTAACTTTCATTTATATGATTTTCAGTAAGAGTTTAAAGATTACCTCTAGCGTCTTGTTCTCTTTCAATAGCTTCAAAGAGAGATTTGAAATTGCCAGCCCCAAACCCATCGAAGTTCCGGCGTTGGATGATCTCAATAAAAACCGTTGGTCGATCCATCAATGGCTTGGTGAACAATTGCAACAGATATCCACCTTCGTCAAAGTCGATAAGAATATTCAAATCTTGGATTTCGTCTAGGTCTTCTTGAAGTCGAAGAGAGGATTTAGCTAGACGCATCTTGATAGCTTCATAATACGTCGAAGGAACGGAAATGAATTCCACTCCACGAGCTCTCATACACCGAACAGTATGAATGATATCATTGGTACGCAGTGCTATGTGCTGAACGCCAGGACCGTCATAGAAATCAACAAATTCTTCAATTTGCGATTTTTTCTTACCAACGGCTGGTTCATTAATGGGCATTTTGATTTTTTCATCTGGTGAGGCCATTACTACAGACTTGAGAGCAGAGAATTCCGTCGAGATATCTTTGTCATCAACCGACCAGAACCGATGGAATCCCAAAGTCTTTTCATAGTAATCACATGCGTCATCCATTTGATTCCAGTCTTGATTGCCAACACAGTGGTCAATGGCTTCAAGACGGATCTTGTCGTTAATAAGACGGTTGAGTGCGTCTTCAGGATTCACGACTTTGCGGAACCCTGGTAAAAAGACGCCCGAATAGTTGTTTCTCTGGATTAAACTATGGGTAGTCTCACCATAGGTGCCGATTTTGGCGCAAATGGCCGACCCGAACTCATCAGAAAGCTCTATAGGAGACTGAATGGGCTTTGCTCCGTTTGCTACTGCCTCTTTATAAGTAGAACAAACATCATCGACTGAAAATGCAACATCCTTGACAGCATCCCCATGACGAGAAATGTGATCGTGAATCTCCTTGATCAATTTCTGATCCTCAGCATCGTCGGATCGGGCTCTCAATGCAGACATGAATACGAACCGCACGTGGTCACTATTCTCAATGACATGACATGCTACAGATCTAGATCCAGTCTCGAGTCCTTTATATGCAATTGGGCTGAACCCCATACGGGTGATATAATACGAGGCTGCTTGCTTAGCATTGCCTACATACCAAGTAACATGATCGTAGCCTTGGTATCCACCAACATCGTTATGGTTCTCGGTTGAGAGGCCTTTGGTGGTAGTAGAGGTTGGAGCAGGAGCCATGTTGGATTAATAAGTGATCAGTGATAATTATGATGAATAGAATGACAGTTGGGAAGCCAGCCCTTGTTTTAATATAAAAATCTTAGTTATTGCCGTATTAGCTTTTAGTGCGTCCGAGCAAAATATACTATAGGAATGAATAAGAATATCATGTACTTACATATATATATAAATACCCTAGGTGCGAAATCTATGGTATATTTATAATAATCTAGATTAGGTGTATAATGGCGAAATGGAGACGGAAAAAATAAAATAAGCGTAAAAGAAAAAATAAAAGAAAAAAAAAACTTAAACAATTCTCTCTGATTCCCCTCGTTTTGTGTCTCTTGTTCAAGTTGAGCTCCATTCCGTCATTACGCACAAATATAGAAAGGTCCAATCCCGCCTGAAGCCTACCGGGAAGGCTCAGGTTCGCAAGTTAAACTGCCTATTTTACTAATGTATTCTTTGACTTGTCAGTAGATCATATAGATATATAAAATATCTTATCGCTAGTCCCCGTCGACATCCGCACCGCGTACCGTCATGTGATTACGATAGGGAGAGAATAGCTAGCCAGCAGCTCTGGTTATGGACCTAGCCCTGGGCGTGCCACCGTCTATTGCCGATGGGATTTTAATTTAAATTGGAATGTTAATGCCGTATGCGAACGAGCGATGGCGCGGACCTTCGGGTTCGTATTGAGAAGAGACTGACAGATATAGATTGGTACATCTATAGATTGATTGATCTATTGATTGATCAAGTGTTGTAACAGCGGAGTCTGATAAGTGGTTGAGAAATCTGATATATGGACTATGTTTTTAATTGTAGATATATGGCAGATGTACACCTATATTCAGAGCTGTCCAGACTACTATATATCATTCATGTATCAGGCATAATGCAAAAGATCAGCAAGGAGCGGATATCGAACGACTTTTGACACCATTAAGGGGAATGATAAAATAATATTAAAACATATTTATTAATGCAGATTCGAAGAACGTGTTTGTGTCGAAAAATAAAAAATAAAAAAAAAGTGTTCGGCTCTCGACGGTAACGAATATATTACTATCTATTCGTATACGGTTTGTCGCAAATGCCTCCTGAACCATGTTTCCGCACAGTTTCGGGGAGGGCATAATCAGTATATTGCTATCTATTCGTATAACGTTTGTCGCTCTCTAGCAAGTGCCTCTTGAACCATGTTTCCGCACAATTTCGCGTACGGATTTACTTTGGATGCTAGCTCCTTAGCGAGCTCACTGCCATATTCGCCTGCACAGTATAGAGCTTCACTGGCTTTTTCTTCTAGATGCCATTTTCTGTCGCCGTTTTTGTCGCCCAGTTCTGCCATTCGTATGTACACGGCTCCTAACTGCGAGTAGGCGTTCTGTAATAAAGTAGCCTGCATTTTAGATACCTTGACCACAGTTCCAATTTGCTCTTTGGGTTCTGCCAAGGAAATGGCTTTTTTAAGGTCACCTATGATATTCTCGAATTTCGATTGATCGAGTGGATCTTTGGCTTCGTCCATCATGATCCGATTCAGCTGGGCTCTATTATTGTAAGCCGATGCATATTGTGGCTCTTTCTCAATAATGGTATTAAAAATACCGTCTGCTTCTTGATAGTTCCCTCCCTGTTCAATAAGTTTAATAGCGGCCTTTTCCTGAGCAACCAGAGGTTCCACATTCGCGACGTTCATGTCTGGAGGTAGTTCCACATCGACCTGGATCTTCCGGCCAGTCATTTGAGAATTACTATGATCTATGGCAGCTCCTTCGCCACCGGAGAGGATCGTGAGAAGGACCGACTGGTCATTTTTGCTTAACGAAGATGTTGCTAATGACATAATATTGTTGGTATATATTGATAAGATAGACAAATAAATAAATAAACGAATCAGTGAATTAATCCTATATATATATATATTACCCCAGAATCGAGCCGCGCCACGCCCGTCCGTCAACAACCGACTCTTTTGTCACGTGCAACTTTTATTATCAGCAATTATAGAAATCTTAGCAACTACTTTTAAACCGTCTAGAGAATGGTTCTATTTGTAGCGATCTTTACGCGAGACCGAAATTCCCCCACCGCGTGAGTGGTTTTTGGGACCACCTGGAATAAGACCAACAGCTGATCGATGAGACGAGTTACTTTGAATGGTTCCTTCAAAAGTCTGAATGAGCTGTTTGGACGAAGATAATGGGACGCTAGGGGAGTCGGTCACTGACGGCTTGATTTCCGAACTGTCTGGATCAGAGGCAGTGGCAGGAATGCCAGAGTCGACCGCCGCATCGCCCAGTCCTATTTGCACCTTGTTTTCTACCTCACTCACAGTAGTAGTAGCATTTGGGAGACCACCGCCAGTTTGTTTAACTTCATCTATAGTACCGCCATCCAAATTTACATTTGGAGGATCAGAAACAGAACCTGTGCCTCTGGGAAACATTTTACCATTTCTTCCAAACCGAGTTTTACTCAATTTGTCATTCGAGTACGCGAATTCAACACTAACGATAAAGCTTCCAACTTGACATCCATTCATACGAACCAAAGCGCCTAAAGCCGATCGATGGTCATAATACTCAATAAACCCGAATAATCTTTGTGGTTTAGTCCCAAACCGATCCAATGGGCTCGGGTGGAACGGTCTATCATACGGGTGGCATAGTTTGGCAGACTTTACTCGGCCAAACTCCATGAAAAGACGCTTGAAATCCAGATTGCATGTAAACACTTGATGGTCGAGGTTTTTAACATACAATCTACAGTTATCAGTGGCAGCTACCGACCGTAACGAAGCCTCATCTGCGGGGACTCCAATGTGACCCAGTGGTTGTGGAGTTATTTCCGAGTTGGATACTGGTGTGGCTCTATCACGGTTTGTGGCCGACGAGCCTTGATTATACCCTCGATTCATGAATGCGATTCTTTCCATTTGTTCCAGATTCAATTGACCATGATCTATAAAGTGCATATTATTGGTGGTACTAGTATTATCTGTTGGATATATTGGATAAGCACTAGATGCTCCAGGGTATATTGAGTGTGAGTATGGTGGAAATGCCGACATTGGATATCCAGATCTCATTCCATCGGGGCCAATGAAAGGCGGAACAATGCCATAGGTTGGGTATAACATCATAGATGGTCTAGTTTGCCAGTGGTTTTGGTGTGACATGGGGTACGGATAGCCGGAATAAGGGATTTGAACAATCGTATTGGAACCGGGGGTGGTTCCAGCAATAGTAGAAGTAGCAGTGGTAGTATTAGTAGCGGCAGTAGCAGCAGGAGAAGTCGAAGTCTCAATAGCAGTACCAGCCTCCTTAGGCTCAGCCTTTGTCAAATGACAATAATAATTTTGCTCGTAATTGGATGATAAATTGATATACGAGAACACATCTCGGGTGCTGGAAAGCTCACTTGGGAATATTTGAAGGATAATATTTCCGACCATAATCATTTGACCATTTTGGGAGAAAGATTTAGCCGATTCTCCAGTGGCCATCTGAACCAGTCCCTGGCGTTTCCCATACTCATCTTTATCATTATAGATAAAGGTACTATCGACCTTGTTGTAAGAGGAGAATACATCGTAAAGGCTTTTAGGATTCCATTGTTCGGGAATCCCTGCTACTCTTAAGACGCTTCCAGGGCAAGAAGGGCTTGTAGCAATTGCAATTGCCGTGGTGATGGTTTTAGTAGCGGGGGTCGAACCACGGTGGTCGTCTTTCAAGTTGCTGACGTCTAATTTGTCTTCATTATCAGTAGCATCATTAGTTGTTGCCGGTGACCCTGACACAGCAGTTTCAGTTTCGGTTTCAGTTTCAGTTGGTTCGGATTCCAGACCAGTAGATTTTGCCGAATAGCTATCAGAAGCGGCAGAAGGAGGAGGCAACATCCGAATGGATGAGGAGGAGGATGAGGAGGCGGAGGAGGAGGAGGAGGAGGTGGTGGTGGAGGTGGTGTTGGTGTTGGCAGTAGTTGGTGTTTGAGCAGCCGTATTAGATAGGCCATCCAAGTGCAAGAATTTATCAGCCTGAACATTCACTTCATTCTTATCTTCACCATCACTATCATAATCATCCACATCACCTTCATCAGAGATGGATCTGGTAACAGAATCATTTTCGTTACTAGTGGACCCACCAGAAGAAGAGCCAAACGGCTGGCTAGACACTAAGTTCGAGGACGAGGTGGACGACAGGTCACATGACGACGAGTCGGATGCGTCGCTTTCCTGTAAAACCGCGGCAGTTTTTTCCGGTGCCACTCGTTTATTATCAGCCAGATCAGTTTGCGCCCCGCCAGTGTCAGTGGCAGATGGAGATACCTTCGCTCCAGCAGCTCCTGCCGATGCGGTTGATCGATCGACGCTAAAATGGTAGTGATGATCCGTATATCGCTGTTTGCAGAAACTAGATAGGGGTTAGGGCGGACTCTTCGAGGACGTGCATAATCTTTTGACAACAGTAGGCATGTCGCCAACAGTCACGTTTTTTTGTCTGAACTTACACTCTCAAGTTGCGGAGAAATAAAGGCTCGGTTGAATTGATTAATTGCTGGGCAGATTCCGGGTCGGAGAATTCAATAAATGCGTAGCTGAATCGGCCTGTGCGGTGGGTTTTTATAGCAATGGATTGAATATGGTCTGTAAAGGGGAACTGTTAGGGTGTGCATATTGGTGAGATATACGCCTGATCCAAATGAATGGCACTTACCGAAGCCGTGAAGAAGACTTTTAATATCCTGTTCTGTTGATTGAACAGGGACATTTCCCATGTAGACCGAGTTCTGAGCAATTGCAGGCGGTGGTGGTGGGATTCTGGGATTATAGGCGGTTGTCCGTCCATAATATTTGGTATCTCCAGTATATTTTGGTAGTTGCATGTGTTGTTGGTGGTGGTTCTGATGTTGCAGTTGCAGTTGCAGTTGTGGTTGTAGTTGTAGTTGTAGTTGTGGTTGTGGTTGTTGTTGTGGTTGTGGCTGTTGTCGCTGTTGCTGTTGCTGAAGTGGCTGTTGCTGTTGCTGTTGTGGCTGTGGCTGTGGCTGTGGTTGTGGTTGTTGGTGGTGATGGTTTTGATGATACTGAGATTTTCTGCCTTCACGGTCACTCGCACTTCTTGGTGGATAACCGTATCGCTGATTACGGTTGACATTTGCGTTACGAGCATGAGGGAAATTATTGGCATGTTGGTCATGATCTCTGGCGTAGTATCGACTGACCGGGCTTGTAGTTGAATTACGGTTGTTGTCTGTTTCGCTGTCGGCGTCGTGGCTTGACGAGGTCAGAGGGAGAGCCATGATGAGAATACCAATTAGACAGGAAAACAGAAACAACAACACTAGGTTTATAGAGATAGAAAACAGAGTAGCGAAAGAAATAGCTGGCAATGTTTAAAAAAATAAAAGAGTAGAAAATAACGAATAATAGGGGGGGGAAGGAGATAGAAAAAAAGCTTTTTAGATGAAAAAGGAAGAACTAAAAAATTAATAAAAGAATAATTTTTGAAATTTAGATATAACAGATAGTTTGTCGCCGTGGTGGTGATGCTGGAGATGGTAATGGCCCAGTAGTGCTGGTACAAGCCGTACATTATTATTATTACATTATATTTATACATGTAAATTTTGGATATGGGGTTTTCTACAGTGCAAGGCTTGTGATGTACGGTGGGTATAAAGTGAGTGAGTACTTGGACGACTGGACCAAACAGGGATTGAATTGTATCACGGATATGCCGATCTATTCCATAAGTTAGAAAATGATTGAGCAGGATCAGTGTTGGCATGGTGAGTTGTAACTTAAGGATTGGGATTATGCGATATTAATATAGCAGGGGTAGTAGTAGTAGTAGTAGTAGTAGTAGTAGTAGTAGTGAGTGAGTATAGTGTATAGGTTACTGGTAATTTTATGATTCCGGTATCAGATTTCCCAATCTACTAGTCGTTTGTAGACTGATTATTAGGCATTTTGCTCCCAATCGATTATTCTACAGCCTGAATCTTCCTCTACTGGCTGCGTTTGTTTCTCCCAATCTATTACTTTCTCGCACTTCTGCTACTGCTACTACTACTATACTATTACTACTGCTACTGCTACTATAATATTACTACTACCATTGCTACTATACTATTACTTCTGCTACTGCTACTACTATTATACTATTACTACTGCTACTACTACTATACTATTACTACTACCACTGCTACTATACTATTACTACTACTATACTACTACTACTACTACTACTACTACTACTACTACTACTACTACTACTATCCTCTCTACTCCCAATTCCCAGCTCCGCCTCCTTGGCCTACTTTCCAGCTCCGCCTTCTGGACCCGCTTCCCCACCTGCCCCAAGCCCAACCTACCCGCATTACTTCTACCGCCATTATCATCCCTGCTATTTATTGTTACCCGAATCTCACAATCATAATATAATATTCTCTCACTCCCAACTGCCAATTCTGTTACTTCCATAAATTAACGTCATGCAAGGCTGTTAGTGGTTGTTATCTACGCGCCTAAAATAACATCGGGCGCTGATCACGTCAATAGATAACAAATACCAAATTCTCCCAAATAAAACGACCCGCCAAACACATTACCCGTCAATTTGTTAAGTAGTTCCCACACACATTAGCCATTTGCAAATATATTTTGTAGCAGCAGCAATAGTAAGCTGGTCGTAGCACATTGCTGTAGCAGCAATAGACTGACCAATCAAAATAGAAATACTTTACAGCCTTGATACAATTACCTTTTCTCTCACGTCGACTGTCAAACTTGCCGAACACAAACGAACCAATACAGACCCTTCCCAATTCAACAACCTACGGAAATTTCATCTCCGAATTTTATGGCCAAACATCACTTGTCTTACCTATTAATCTCAGCTCTGGAGCAAACACTAATCATTGCCTAGTAGTACTATTGCGCTACCCGCAAACTCTCGCCGAATTACTCAGTCATCCTGCAAAACATGTTGAGGCGATCTGCAGACGTAAATCCGCTTATGGAAAAATCGCATTTTTTTATTTGGCCCGCATCACCATCAGATTCGAAAGTGGAGTGAAACGGTACATAGATAAGGCTAGACGATAATTTATATATATATAGGTCTGGTGGAAGTGAAAATTAGATAATCCTCTTTATTTATAATATTTTACTGGAAATCAACAGGCACGCCAGCCTGCTGTATTATTAGAATAGGGTTTGAGACTGGGAATAAAACGAAGAAGACCTACTAGAGAATAATATATATCCACTGGCAATACATATCGTATTCGAATAAACGTGAAAAACAAAAAAAATATAGAATCAACTGACTTATTTTTGCATTTCATCTTTAATCTTATTTTCCTATCTATTCACTTTCCCTCTCCAGTTAATATGTCTTCTACTATGAATACCCAGGTTGAACTATTCAACACCTCTCTAAACTTAATATCCATTCCTTTAAATGCATACCCTTACTTTTGTCAGGGAATCATCCGCCTGGCAATGGGGACTTGGAAAGAGGATTTCAAAAAATTCAAACAACAGGAGGACGAAGTCAATAATGGCAGTGGGAGCTGGACTCCGTTCCAGCCTACAAACACTCCTCCTAGCCCGGCCGTTTCCGACATGACCCTTCCCAATATTAAACGACTGTCTGTTCCTAGACTGGAAGACAATTCAAATGTGTCCAGTCCGACTACTTCGTGCCCTCCAGTAAAAGATATTGATGAACTGTGCGATCTGTTAGAGGATTTTATCAACATTTCTTTCACACCAATTGAATGCTCGGTTATTTGCCCCACTGAATTAGTCAAGTTCTTATTCGGCAATGCCCTATCGACAATTGGCAAATCAATGAAAGTACAAGTCCTCAAAGATGAATACGTGGCGATCAAGGTGGATTCCGATGGTCAGGATACTGGAACCAGCGTTTTGAATATCAGTTATCCGTTATCTTCAGCGGGAATCCCAATCTTCTTCATTGCTACCTATTTCTCGGATTATGTTCTTATTCCTGTCCGAGAGCGCCATCGAGTTATCAAGACCCTCGAGTCTCAGAATTTCATTTTCTCGGACATTTCCAATTCATATATTTCAATATCAGATGACAGTTCACCGGCATTAAAGGGCTACGGAGAAGTAAAAAATAAAAGTAACGACAATAATGACGATGAAAATAGCAAGAATCATAAAGGCACCACCGAAAACAACGATGTTTCTTCACGAGATGACGACCCTACATTGACATTGAAATACAAAACGCTATCATTATTTCAGGCTCACGAGGTCGAACCGCTATTACATGACGGAGTTCAATTATTATTATCGGGAGCCCGTGCCGGGGTCTTGTCTGGAAATAATAGAGAAGGCAATGATGTTTATCTGTCAATAGTACGAATATTAATTTCCCCTCCTCAGTTTTTCTCGTTGACAGTAATATCCGGGTCGGAGATCTCCTTTTTAATTGATACTGAAACCGCGTCGCTGTTTCCATCTCACATGCTTCTAGGCTCGCCAACCGACTTTGTTCAGCCTGTTTCCTTTGATCTACGCAATTTGCCAGAAGATTCAACCGGTATTGTATCTGGTCTTGCGAGCATATTTTCCGATACAGACAAGCCGGAGGAGACTGTTCATATGAGATATCTATCAACGGCACTAACAAGTGTCGTCCTTGTTAGTGATGATGACTTTGAAAGCGCATTAAAATCTTTTCATTTATGTTTATGATTAAAAAGAGACGAGGTTTTTTTATCGGATACTTTTGTAAATAGATAATACATATATATGTAAAATTAGGTACCCCAGAATTAAAAGATAAGATAAGATATCGCCCGGCCAGCAAGGCTGAATGTGCCGATTTATATGTACATTATGTACATCTTTAGTCCCTGCACATTTCACCCATCTCTACTAACCATCATCGTTAAATGAATAAAAACAGGCTGATTGTTAGTCAAGCCAAGGACCAACTTAACCTCGACTTTGTCAAATACCTCACGTCAGCTGGGAAACCACCCGTGACCTACGATCTCTTCTCATCCATCGACAAAGTTGTATATCAGTGTACAAACAGAAACATTCGAATATGTCGAAACCAACTCTCCCCATTGATATCGACAGACAACGATGATTTATTCGATTCTCTGATAAGGTACCTTACATCAATCTCTAAATCCTTTGAATCTAGCAAAAAAAGACAACTACATGTGTTATATTTAATCCACGACCTTATTCATCAACTGAATACCCGACCTATTCCTAACGACCTGCCTGCCTACTGGTCGGATCCAGCTAAAATATTCCCTGTGTTTGCGTCCGCTTGGGGATCTACTCCTAATCGAATAAAACTAAGTGAGTTGATCGAGATCTGGGAAGAACAGCATTTGTTCTCCACGACGGCTATGTTTAAAGACGAGACTGCCCTTCGTTATTCACATCCTCAAGTATCTTCGTTATCGACAGTGTCTGAATATTATCTCAGTAAATTACGGAATAGCAACCCTCCGCTGTACACGATGCCAGTATCATTCTCATTATCTTCGCAATATCAGACAGGATTCCTACCGTCATCACCTCAAATCAAGCAAGCCTTACAAGACTTTCACAGAGGGTTAGCCAATCGCAAAGCTCAATTCAGAGAAGCAGATGAGGCCGTCGATGGGGTCACACAAACCGAATCTCCTAATTCTTGGACCTATAATGGCTGGACTGCCGACTTTGAAGCTACCCATTCCACTACTGTATCCCACAACCAAACCGCCATTGCAGAGAAAAACTCGTCTAGTCATCAAATGATTTCTGAAAATGGGATTCCATTCAATGCATTTAAACCTCCTGAATACTACTCTTAATGAACTATCTACATTATTCCACTCTTCTCCTTCCGATGCTGGGCCCTGCCCGTACCGGTCTATCTATATCAGCTGATATCGACTACTCATAGTCATGGAATGAAAGGAATCCACTAAAAACACAGTTAGTACGTCTACAGAAACTATCCATCACAATACCAACTTACCCTCTATTAGAATGCCGTGAAAAATAATCGAAATCAATGCTGACAGCAGTCCCCAACATGACAGCCCGCTGGTCCAGCGTAAGAGGACCGCCTAAATTAGGATAGGTATCACGCATCTCATCAAATGATGACGGATCCATACGGAGAACATACACACCTGTATCGGTAAACAGTTCACGGCCAATGCCTACCCAATTACGGTCAACGGCTCCTAGGACGTTTCCTTCTCCATCAGTAACTGGAAAGCTGAAAGCCAGAAACGGAGCGTCCACTTTGCCAAACTGATCATAAATATCTTTACCTTCAGCAGACTGTAGGAAAAGGTTGTATTTACGGCGAAACACATGCCATTGTTGTTTGGTTTCTCCAATGACGATCTGGTTGTCCGGATCGCTAGTTGAGCCAGGAAGAATAGCCTTGATATGCGAATTGATGAACGAAAACGGTCGCCGGATAGTCATTATGTGATTCTCATGCCTGTCTAGTACCCGCACACTGAATGGACGGTGTAACCGATATACCTGTCTCATAATGGCTTTGGTAAACCCAAAGTCTTCTTCTTCCATATATCCTAAATGGACTCCATTTGTATCCATAATAGTATACCTGTTAGCCTGCTCGAATCCCAAAAAGACATTCATCATTTCCAGTTTCCGCTCGATGACGAGGCTAGGATACGACAGAAGCGAGACAATGGCATCTGATGGCTGAAGAATGCCTCCCGGGTTTGCAACTGGAGTGTCCCATTGCGCATATCCTTGTGAGGAGTACCCGGTGAAGTTACTGGAGTAACCATTCTCAGAGGGCAGAGGAGGGGAGGATTGGTCATACTCAGAGGGTGGTGGATATAGCTCGTAGTCAGATTCTTTGGTTGGCCTTTGCTGTCTTGTGGTTCGTCTTCTAGGAAGCGGCTTCTGATCTCTCGGTCTAACTGGGGTGTAGTTTCTCAATTGAAGGAGATTGCCAAGTCTGTACGAAGCAGGTGTGACAGCCGGTACTAGGCACGTCCGAACTGAGCTGTACGTTCTTGCAATATTCATTTTGACTGATTAAGGGGAGGAATGGATGGATGAGTATGGTGGTATAGTTTAAGTAATCGCCTACCGGCGATAAGCGCCGCATATGCGGTGGCGGGAAACTAGTGTTTTGCCTCTATGAGTATGTCAAGATAGAAGAGAATCGTTGTCTAGCAGGCACACTTAGACGTGTATAGTTTGGAATTTCCAGCTCACCCAAATATTTTCGACCCTCGGCAAAGTGCTGGACCTGGCCTATGAACACAGACTCCGAATCAAGTCTCAATCTTTTACTACTGCCAGTCGCATCTTTGCACAGCCGTTCCAACCCTAATATCTGCAAGAAAATGAAAATTCAGTTCTTCACCAACCAGTCTCGAATTGGCGACTCCACTCACTATTTATTACATTAATATTCACTGATATCGCCTCAGTAGCGCAGAAAAAATGTTCCTAAGAACGGCTGGTAGAATCAGCCAAAGAGCAGGCATAAATAAATGCCCACAAAGACTGGTCCATTCTGTCCCCACCTTGAGGAATCAACATCAATACGAGCAAGTAGGAATCCCAGGGCTATTCTCTCCTGAAGGATTCAAAACTGCATGGAACGACCACCAAAATCAATTGTTAACTAAGCTAAATAATCTCACTGTCGATACTGATAACGAAGCAAGAATCCCTTTTCATATTTTACTTAATACTGCTACAAAGTCCGAACAAGCCCATGTTTTCAACTACGCCAGTCAAGCTCATAACAATCATTTATTTTTCCAATCATTGACATCGCCAAATGCCAATCAGACCAAGCCTAGCGCTTTACTGCAATCTCGAATTAACAAGTCATTTGGTGGTCTGGACGGACTTCGTCAGCAGTTTCTATTAGCAGCTGATTTACTGCTTGGCAATGGATGGGTGTTCCTCATTGAAGGACCTGATAAGACGCTTGGAATTATGTCTTGCTATAATGCAGGAACTCCGTATCATATTGGCCGTGCTCAGCTATTCGATCTTAATGGAATAGTCAATGATGAGGTTCACCAAAGCATCCAAGCCATTTCCGGAGCAGTTCGTTCCAAGGAGAAGAACTTCAATATCGCTCTGCTTGCCGTCAACATGTGGGAGCATGCATATATTACCGACTACTCAGTTGCTGGTAAAACAGAATATCTCGAGAAATGGTGGTCTTCGATTGACTGGAATGTGGTCAGTTCCAGATTGTACTCCAGAGACTAATTAGCATATATAAACTCTTGTAAATAGCCCAAAAGATAGAAGCCTTTTTATGTCCATAGTTCGTCATCGAGAATGTCTAACTTTTCCATGGTCCCTTTTCCACACGCTAGGACCAGCTTCTTCAGCTCGTCGTCCTGTGCCCAATCTATCCCGGTTGCTCCTATGACAGCTACGGTAGTTTCATTCAACACCGATTCTCTCAACCGAGACTCTTTTAACGATTCAATGGCCATCTTGTATCTCGCTCTTTGCTCCTTGGTAAACTTTTTCTGCTGTTGTTCTTTTAAACTGCTAGTCATACTCGTAATGAGTTTGACTACATTGAGGTTGACAGTCGTTTGTTTCCGGTTTTGTTCTTGAACATGCATGAGTTCGGATTCCAACTGAGCATTGGTTTTGGCTTGTAGTAAAATCTGTGTGGATAGATTGTCTCTTTCTTGAAGAAGTGGGATCAATGAGCTGTAAAATCAGTTAGACGAGAGCTACAGACGTCGCTGACGGCGAGCACAATTACTGACCTATCGACAGAATTACGATCACCAGACGATACAGCGTTCATCGCTGACAGGGCACTCAAGGTCGAGTTTAAGACCAGTTCATGAAAGCGTGCACGATGCAGTAATGTCTTTAGGTGGTCGGAATTGCCTAACTCAATTGACTCGATATCGACCTCGAGCCTGCGGAGGTCCTCATACAAATTGAGGTATTGCAGCTCGTCGTCAGAAAGGGCGGTATCGGAGTTTGAAATGCGAGGAATCCCTGATTTATGGGCCACGATTTCGGGGATTAGCGATGAGGAGATCGCCAGAATATTATCTAACGACATTTTTTGAGTCTGACCTGAGCGTTTATATCTGGATGGACTTAAATAAGTTACGCGACCGGATCGCTCTATACTAAGAAATGCCACATACAATGCGGCTTTGATGTTTAAGATGAGAGAGCCTGCCGCGGTTAATTATCAGTGTGGAATCCACTTCACAGTTATCTCGCACTCCCGCTTCTCTATCTAATATGGAGGCTAGTACGTCAGCATTAGCATTCAAATTCCCATCAATATTTGAGTTTCCTCCGTTCTTCACTCGCCAAGTGAACGAACAAACGTGGAAAGCACAACTGTCGTCGTGGGACTCTTTGATCCTATCTTATTGCAAGCATTATAAGGTATGGAAGTTATCAGTGGGCAGCACCAAAAGCAGCAGTAGTGAAAGCGACCTGATTGACAAGTTTGCCAATTCATCTATCAATGAAACTTCAGACGACAATGACGTTAATAACCAACTATTCACCAATACTCGTATCAACAGGACACTAAAGCACAACACGATTCGAGCTATTTTCGAGTATATGGTGGATCAGGGCCATGCCGAATGGCAAAAGTCGTCCAATAAAAGCGAAATCTACGTCTATTTCAAGAAACCTGACGAATGGGCTAATGAAATAAGACGGTGGGTAGGCTCGACGGGACAAAACGGCACGGTTCTGACGTTTTATGAAATCAGCAATGGTGATCTGGTGTCGTCTCAAGATTTCGCAGGCATTGACCGGGACATCCTCCGTAAGGCTATAGATACTCTTGTCAGTCGGAACCAGGCGGTCATTCTCAAGGCATCTGACGGCCAGATAATGGGTGTCAAGATAACATAAATCAGTGCTATAGAGGAGTTCAGGGTCCAGTTACCCCTTCCCCAATCGCCGAACCTAGCCTTAATCTATGATGTAGAGGAGGGTGCATGAGAAAGATGGTGTTGGATCGGTCGGTCAGAGACTGGTAGGAAGATGATAGGAAGATGTGTAGAAAGATGGTTATATTGATAGGGAATGTAGTTAGGGATATAACCATCATGAGAAAATGACATTTATAGGGGCACTGTAGGCTATGTATATTTGCGCATAGTGTATAGTGTGCCGAGGAACCAGCCATAATTTATACTGGAGAATAAGACGAGATAAATATTGATCTGCTGTATTTCTATCAAGGATGGGAGGTTTCGATTCTCACTTCTCAGTTAACTATATAAGTGGTATTTTAATTTTTATTTCTATATCGCAGACGGGCCGATTTACAGGCCTGGGACGATGGATCGACATGAGTACAGCTGGGGTAGTTCGATGGATGTATATCATCGGGGATCGATAGACATGTACTTTCGATTCATTTCGTGTCCTAGAAGGCGACACGATTTGCCTTACAGTTGTTGGATATCGCATATAATATATAATATACGACATATGATTGTGTCTCTGGCTATATCACTACCGACTGGCTTGGAGTTCTGGCTATGGTCTCGTGATTCATGCCGTCCACCAACCACCTGTACCAGGCCCTGCCTACCTACCTGCGAAATAATATCTTGACAACTGTACCTATCAAATGCGAGTATGCCACCACATCTGGTATCCAGTGACACGTCCATTGACAGTTTAGACTTTGGATGGGGTTGAGAAGTGACGTGACTTTGGCTGGCGGCTGGGATTCGCCGTTTCGTTGGTCTCCGAGCCAGAACCCAATTGACTACGGAAATACCCTCAGATAAGGTTCGGCACCGCAGAAACGTTCAGGACTAAATATAGTTCGAGGTTTGGAGAGTAGTTGGAACGGGACAATGGCGGGCTATACCGATCTGGGGCCCCGATCCCGAGCCCATTCGTCATGTTCGTCATGTCCTGCATTCATCAAACATCCCATATAGCTAGCTAGCTACGCAGCAACGATCTTTCAGACCTGTCGAATAATGAGTATTTCATCATCAACCCGCGTTTTATGCTACCGTTTGGTCGGGTCCACCCCAGAACATCCATCTGCCAATGGCGCATCCACATAAAAAAACCTTAACCAGTCGGGCGAGCCCTTACCGAAACAATGGCAGACATTCGTTTGCAAAAGTCCGGGGCACCGCCGCACGCAAGCTCACTCCACAATTTCGTGTGTCCACGAGAACTTTGCTTGTCTGTCTACCCGGGCTGGCGGTATTGTGTGCCATTGACGAGAACTTCATACTACGGTTGCGACGATCCCGGGAGGCCATCGCCTGCTGCCAGGGGTGGATCTGGTGGAAACCCGGTCCGTTTCCCCGCATCACATCGAAGAATGAAATATTGCTCGTCCGTGTCCTCTCAGCGATCGAATGTTCGCCCAGGTCGTCGTCAGGTCAGCATTTCCAGAATAGGTTGCTCAATTACCTAGAATTGCTGATTCCTGATTCCTGAGCAAGACCAAGCCCCAGTCCATCGAGTTCTTTATGTGTGGGGTTAGTTTATAGCCAGCCAGCTCAGACAGACGGGCCATATTAGGCATCTGCGAGTAGCGGGTGAGTTTGGGTTGTCTCAGGAATTGTAACAACAAAAGACAGTTGGGGAAATGTGGGGGGGACGGGACAAGACAAGCAGTACAAGAGCAATTTCAAGAGCCGGCCGGGCCATTGGGAGCACTAGGCCCTAAGACCGTTCTCCTTCCCCATTCTCCTTCCGCTCTCTTCGTTCTCTTCGTATCGCATGGGCTTGGGCTTGTTTGTTCTTTAATGGGGCTATGCCCAATCGGCATTTAATCTCTGCTGAGTCCTCCCCGGAACGGCACAAACACAACCCCCCATGCTTCGAGCACTGGGAGACGCCGGCCGGTCCAGCCCATCCGCCCATTCATTACACCCTTCTTATTTCCCCGCAAAACCAGTCCTCATATTTGTACAATCTGGCAAACCAGACCTCCGTAACCTCCCTCCTATTCTAGATCCTCCCCCCCACGGCTGGTCACCGTTTCCAAACAATCTCTACCAATACCGCATGTGTTTTCATTGCATGAGCTGCCTCTGGCTCTGCACAGGACCTGCCGTCTTATGTTGCAGCAGAAAAGAAGGACAAAAAAAAAAAAATATTATTTCGGCTGGTTACGGACCAACCCGGAACTTGGCGTCCGTCTGGGGTTATCAACCTCGGTTAAACGATATTCTCCCAACGGGTAAATATCCGGCACACGCATACACCCGCATACAGCAATAGGTCTCAAAGACCCTAAATAAAAAACAATCGTGTTCCAGTTAGTACGAATATTCCCGGCTCATCGCCAGCCAAACCGTTAAATCGATGTAGCAGTACCGTTAATTTTCTCCACTACTACCCTACTACTGGTTACAGTAATATTTGATGGGTTTCACAATTTTTATATCTTTATATATTTTTTTTTATATTTCCATTTTCACTTTATAACTTTCTGTTTCCCCACAAAAACCTCCCTCATCTCCACCACCGTCGCTACAAAGGACCTTTTGGCCAACTGTTGTTGTGGTTGTGTGTTTATTTAAACAAGAAGGCGGCCAACAACGATTTGTCGAACAAGACCGGTTTACCGTAAGTATTATCTGACCCGAGTGCTAGAAGGTCTGTTGGTGTTGGCTTGTATATTGGATGGAATGTCCCAAGCCGAGATTATTGGTTTCTGGATACAAGCCACTTCCTGGCTCCCGTTCCTCGTCTTTGCTTCTCCTTCTCCTTCTCCTTACCATATTCTAACAAACTTTCCCCAGTTGACTTCTACTTCTATTTCGGTTTTACACCTGTTACAACTATTAAACCCCTTATCTTCATCTCCGGTACTTTATTATTTATACCCTAGTCTCAAATTCCATCTACTCTGTTTGTTCGTTTTTAATAGCCGGTTGTTCTCATCTTCCTGTCGGGTCCAATTCGGCTTCTTTTTAACCCCTTTTCACTAATTGATATCCTCAAACTTCACCCCGTTTCAAGCCCGATTCTTTGATGGTTCCTCCTCCTCAAATCGCTATAAATAATCTGGCTCCTCAACAACAACCAGCTACGTCCTCTCCTCCAACTTCTCGCTCGTTTTCTGGCAACCGTGCCATTCCTTGTTCAACTTCATCCACCGCCAGCTCTTCTCCTTCGGCCGGCGTTGCATTACTCTCGCTCGGATTGAATCCTATACCTCGTTCTCCAGCAACCGACACTACTACCTCCATTACTCACTCAAAACCCGTGGTACCGACTGTAGCCCGCCCTAGATCGTCACCATCTGCATCGCCAAACCGTAGTAGCCCTATTTCTCCTGCTCCACACGGCGCTATCGAATCTCACAAACACAACCACCTCCGCCAGCCACATAACCCCAGCCCTAGGAACTGCCAAATTGACCAACCGGTGCTGTTACCAGATCTGCCAGTGCCAGTGCCAGAAGTTGCCTTAAACATCTCGAAATCAAGACCCAAATCTCCTTTGTCATCACACTCAACGTCATCATCCCATCAGCATAATATGATGAAGAATGCGCCGGGAGTATTACAAGTGGCCAGCTCGGTTAGTATACCTACTACTGGTAGTACTGCCGCTTCTAGTCCTAGTCCTACCGACGTTCCAGCAGTCCGAAATACCAATCTCCACGAGATTTCCAACGCCGTGACCGCGGACTGCGAAACGTCGTTTCAGAAATCGTCGTTTGCGCTAAAAAGAACAAGAAGTATGGGCGTGTTTGATGCTTCAATGAGACCAAACGTCGGTGCCGAATTACTGGGGACAATGGATGATTATCCACATTTGAATCCTATGGGGGGTTCTTCTGGTAATAGTGATAGTAGTAGCAGTATCAGTATTAGTACTGCCACAACCGCTACCACTATTTCTCCCGCTACTAATGCAACCTCCACCTCTACCTCACAACTACCACCTCCACCTCCGCCGAGCATAGGCTACGTCGCAAGTACCACTCTAAAACCTGAAGGGACAATGGCAGACCGAGGTCTCGATAATACTCCATCTCATATCCATGTCCAACCTCAACAACAACAACCAACTGCCTCTCAGTTATCACCTGCTCTACACTCGGTTGCGCCGACTTTATCAACATCTTCTTCGTCGACCATCGAAGACGACGCGTCCTATGGATCCTCTTCACCGTCTATTCCAGGAACCCCTGAACTCATTGCTCCACCGCTTGATGACAGCGTCATTCAATACGAACCGTCTCGTCATGTGGACTATCTCTCGCATAATTGGAAGGAAAGCGATATCTCCTCGTCCTGGAGATATATCGTCCTTCGTAGAAAGGACATGGCAAATTCCGCAAGACTAGAAAATGCTTCATGGAGAACCTGGACAAAAGCCAAATATAACCTCAAAACAGTGGCTCCTGAAAGTGTCAATTGGCTGAAAGATTATGACGTGACATGGTTATATGGGCCCCTATACGATGAGCCTCATCATACTTATTCTATCTCGCCAAGTAACAAGATGAAAAAAGGACCGGGTTCCAAAGATAATTTGACTAGACTACAAGACAAGACCAAAAATCCATCTGATATTTCTTCATCTGCTAGTTCTGTAGGTACTACCACTGCAGACTGTAGAAATGCTTCTCCAACAAGCATTACCACCCATCCATCTAAGCCGATTTTGAAGAAGCGTAGCGTTTCGCAAATGATGCTGTCACGCCCTCCTTTGATCACCCACAACAGTTGTAACGGCACTCCAACCTGTAACTGTTCTCATCATAGAAACATGACACATGAAGCTGTAAATTCCAACATCAACACCACTAACAACCACTCATCGACTGGTGATGGTGTTTCCACTTACTTGAGACATCATAACTACCGGCATCGGCCTCATGCTGGTCATTCCAACGAAAACATTTCTCATCTCATCAATCAGCAGTATTTCCATGCTAGCACGAATGGTCCTAGAGTAACAGACGATCTGATATTATCTCCAAGTATCAGTGGAGGTGATAGTAGTTCGATTTCATCTGTAAACTCAAACCTACAAGGTACCACTGCTGCACCAGTCGTCCATGATAGCAACGACCCATCCTCACCTCTTCTTCAGCCAAAAGCAAGGCATATTCATTTCAACGATCGAGTCGAGCAGTGTATTGCAGTGAATCATGCGTTTTCAGACGACGAGGATGAAGATGGTGATAAGAAGATGTCTGATAGAGGAAGATCTCGACACAGCGTCAAACATGCCAAGAAACCTCAACCTCAAGGACGTCCTAAGTTTGGATTAGGAAACGACGATGATTCAGATGATTCGGAAGATGACGACGAGGATGAGGATTATAAAGAAGAAGATGATGATAAAGGTTATGAAGAAGATGGCGAGGAAGAGGAAGAGGAAGAAGGGGAAGACGATGAAGAAGATGATGCTGGGTTCTTTTTTATGGTCCGATCCGCATCATCTGCTTCTCTTCACAACATTCCTAAAAGCAGCTATCGAAATATTGCACTATTGCCAGCAACGACTTTGAAATATCAAGTCGATGATGCCGAAAGAGAGGCTCGTCAACTGGCAGCTGCTAATTCGGTCGCGTTTGCTATGAGCCATAATACTGTGAATCATCGCCATGCTTATAGTACTTATGATTATAACTCAGTCTATGTATCGCCAGCGCCATCACCCAGTCATTCCCCTAATCATTCACTTAGTGCATCTGATATTCTTCAAGCTTCATCCAGCTCTTCACCGGCTCCTATTAATCCTCAAACTGACAAGACTAATGCAGTTGGTGAGCTGCTAAACAATTACCCCGTCTCTACTTCTGTTCTTTTAGATAGTCTGCCAGCCACTGCCGAGTCGTCCAGTAATAACTCTAGTGCTAATGGTAGTCGAAGTACTAGTTATAATGATATGACCGTTCCTGAAACTGAGTTTGTTGAAGATACCTCGACCACAAGCCCATCTACAAGCACCCATATTAGACCAGTTCTGTCTCTCGGATTACAAGCACCGCCTTCCACCACTAGCAAAATCAACCCAACGACTGACTCCAGTCAAGTGACCGCTACCAGCACTGACAGTTGTACTCCACCATCCGGCAACGACGAAAACTCTGCTACCACGTTGCTAGAAGATACCAACCGACCGAAACTCGGACGAATCAACAGTGCCGTTAGTAGTGCTAAAGGACTGGCGAATTCGTTTTGGAAATCTGGTTGGAAATAAGAACAGAGTAAAAAGTATTATGGAAACAGAAAACCAAGAAAAAAAACTAAAAAAACTGATTGCATGTTTTCCCACTTATTTATTTAATTATTTATCATTACTTTAGCATCTTTGTAGCATATAAATGCTTTATAAAGGTTATAATCAATTACATCTTTGTTATGGAGTGATTTTCGTCTAGTGGTACTAGATAGTGATGAATAAAGTTTTCGAGTTCACGAGATAATGGTGGATATTTTTAGATACCTTTAGATACTTCATCCACCGATTAATATTTCCGACCGTAACAGGGAACTGCTTGTGTCGATCGGGATTATCTTATCTTATCATATCACGCAGAGTCAGAATACGAGGTGACTTCTGACAAATATAAGAGGCATAAAGTGCGCACTCGAATTAATTATACAGCAGAAAGAGCGATTCATCGTCACTTTACTGAAAATATGACAATTAATATTAATGACTTGGTTATTCCAAAGGAGCTCGCAAATAGCCGAGCACACGCTCGGGAAGAGTCTTCAGTCATAACTCAATATGGACTTATTAAGCACCCCGAGGGAGGCTACTTCCTTGAAACAGATCGAAGTCCATTTGAAATGCCATCCCCTTATGATGCTACAAAGTCAAGAAACTATTCGACACTGATTTATTACTACTTGGATTCAAACTCGCCGCTGGGTAGGTTCCATCGCAACAAATCCCGAATCATCCATATCCTTCAGAAAGGATCAGGAACATATGTCTTGATTCATCCTGATGGGACCGTGGAGTCTTTCAAAGTGGGGTTTGGTGAGAATCAGCGGGCTCAATGGGTCGTCCAGGGCGGAATATACAAGGCCAGCTTCACCACCGACCCTAACGGGTTATTAATTAGCGAGGTTGTAGTGCCAGGGTTCGATTTCGATGATCACAATTTCATGGCTAGTAAAGAGGAGTTGATTGATTTGGTAGGCATTGAAGATGCCCATAAGCTAGAGCCATTAGGCGGATGGGAATGATAATTTTTTCCGTATCTAATTCTACCCATGCACCGGACTCTGCCCAGGCATGTTTGAATACTGAAGAAAAAAAAATGCAGATTGACATGAGCCATTTATCTATCTATTCAATACAGCCAATATTAGTAGACCTGGTCAGTGCTATTCCTCGGCAGGGCCTGTCTTATACACCGTCTTCTCGTTGCTCTATAAAGCGCTTGTTTTGATAACGGCCAGGGTTAGGACCAGCCCGTTCAGCTGGCTATAATTTCAGACGTACCTGCTGGAAGAACAGAAGCAGATGCCAGTACTAGCTGAATACAAATATCATCAGACTAGGAACAAGTTCATCCACGCTATTCATTCTAGTATCACACCGAACAGGTTTCGGGGATCCTTGGTAATTGGTATTTACATTTTGTACGTCTACTGGTTCAATTGGAACATAGAGCAGTATTCTCTGCTCGTAGCAGGCGTGCCTATCTATCAATAACACGCATATACCCCATCTCTCCGTGACTATGCTTCATCTTGTCACAAGAGTATAGGGAAATCAAAATCAAGTAAAGGATCTTTTTAACCTAATTGTTGTGAAGAATTCTATTGTGCCTTTTTATTATTATTTCATTAATAGTCGTCGACGTTGGATCTTATAGCCAGTTCGGGAATTCATGTCTCGAAGCCCTGGTAGACCTTCTTCAGAAGCTACAATCATGTCTGGCTCTGATTCTCCCACTCCGTCAACGCCTATATTTGCGCCAGTTCCCACGGGGGGTCACTCCTCGGTTGGCTCTGCAAGTAGGCGTCCAAGTAGTATCATGAGCGGAGTGTCAAGCCTAAGTATTAATGGTGCTGGCACATTCGGAACAGGAACTTTCTCTATATTCACGCCAGCCGGATTGAGCGAAGTTGGGCATTCACAGAATAGACTCGGTCCGAACTCGATTTCGGATCTAGTCGATGGTGCTGCTAATAGCAATAATGAATCATTTGCATCTCCTGCTCAGGTAGGACGACGGAATATTGGCTCCGGTAATGGCTCGTCAATCCCGTTCAAAGCGCCTACTTCGAAAGACATTCCTTCTATTGTTCTTGCCCCCACCCCGAGACTTAAAAAGGAGGAATTAAGAGAGCAGTTTAATGACATCTCCTCGGAATACGAACTGTTCTACGGGGCCAAGATTTCAGGAGGAACCGGGGATGACTACGTTAGTGGGTCTGCTGGTTCTACTAAAGTTATCAACGATGACGCGTTATCGGTGTTTTCTGGCAAAGATGCATCTGTAGTTTCGGCTTCGTCAGGGGATGGAACTGGACCAGCAGTCTCTAGTGGTCCTGTTTCCGGCAATGAAAGCCCAACTTTCACGAGCCCACCCAATGATAACAACAACCAAATATCATCTGTCTCAAACCTGACTCCATTATCAACCATTCCTGATGTATTTTTCCAAGAGAAATTTCAGCTGGATAACCCCAAAGTGTTTGGAATTGTCAGTGAGAAATCAGAGATTATCCATGGAGGCCACCATATTGACGATATGGGCTCTCCAGTTAAAGTCTCAGACGAAGATGATGACGATAATCCCGCAAATGAAGTGCCAAGAATCTTAGCTTCAAATTCTATTTTGCAAGAGAAGCTTTCTTGGTATATCGATACTATTGAATTGCATTTAATCAATGAGATCTCCAACGCTTCCAAATCTTTTTTCTCCACTTTAGGAGATTTAAAAAGCATCAATGAACGGGCATCCGAGTGCATAGTACGAATTCAAGAACTAAAACAAGAGCTGGTTGATGCTGATAGCAACATAGCACTTCGCGGTATCGAGCAGATCAAGCTCCGTCAAAGACGCCAAAATGTGGCAGTTCTTTCCGAATCGTTACTACAGATATCCACCGTCTTTGAGCAAGCTAGTAATGCCGAGTCAATCTTACTAGAAGGAAATGATATTGACCAGTCTTTGGAAATTGTTGATGCTGCTGAAGCTTTACTGGAAGGCAATAGCTCAAACGTGTTAGTCAAAAAATGGACTTCTCTTTGG
Source organism: Sugiyamaella grinbergsii (assembly GCA_030579895.1). Taxonomy (NCBI): domain Eukaryota; kingdom Fungi; phylum Ascomycota; class Dipodascomycetes; order Dipodascales; family Trichomonascaceae; genus Sugiyamaella; species Sugiyamaella grinbergsii. The sequence goes on from JAKTRT010000011.1 coordinate 326,095, forward strand.
TCTTATCCACTAGTCAATCTGAAATCTGTCAATGGAGTATCCGATTTAAGAGAAAGCTTGTGTACTTTACGGTCGAAAGCAGGCGAGATGTACAGCAATAGATTTTCAGAAATATTATTACAGGATTTAAAGAGACATATGGAATCCGTACCTAAAGTTGATACATTGCAACGATTAGGGAAAATCTTGGATAGAGATCCTTCAACAGCTCCTACACCTATCAACACGAGCTATCTAAATATTGATCCATCGCTTCGAGAATCTCTGAATCAACAATTGTATGGTCTCGCTCGGTCAGATAATATAGCTACTGCTTTTAATCAGTACAAAGAGTCAGTGGTTAAAATGGTCAAGAACGTTGTGCGGATGAACCTACCTTCTAAAAGCGATGCTGTGTCAATGAGTTCCAACAGCACAGACCGATCAATGGTTGATAAAAGCATGTCATTAGCTACCTCTCTTCGATCAATGACTATTCGAGAGGCAGAAATGATGGTTTCTGATATTTATGTGTCGCTGTCAGAACTGTATAGAAGGTTGTCGGCACAGCAGAAGCTCTTGCTTGACTTGACTGCATCCTTAAATGACTCGCGAGGCTCCGCCGTGATCGATTTGAGCGACCTACTTCTTAGCGTCATCAATCATTCTGAGAGCAGAATGACTAAAGTACTCAAAGTGCGCCGTGAACAGACTGTCAATTACAGATTGCAAGACTTTATCAATTTTTATGCATTAAATGGTATCTACCTTGCGGAATGTGAAATAATCTGTGGTGACCCTTCGAATGAATTAAGAGGCATGCTATCGACATTTATTAAACAGTTCTTAGACAGGTTTTATTCCAAACGAGAGTCGGAATTGGCAGAATTGATGGATAAAGATCTGTGGAAAGAAGAAGAGATTTCAAAGGAGTTCCAAGCGCTTGTTGATAGAATAGTCGAAAGCGGTACTTCAGGCAAAGATCCTAGTTCGTGGGTTTCAGCTTTGAAAGTCATTCTGAAACCACATGAATCTGAAGATGACATTCCGTTATCACACATCGTATCTACACATTCTGTGTCAGATGGTAAGAAGTTACCCCGTAACGTTTTTGTTGAGAATTCCAGCTTTATCATTTCCAATCCTGCCATTTGTATAGTAAGATTTACGGAAGATTATCTCAAACTGATGATTCTGTTACCTCACTTATCGACAGAGGTTGTGACAAATTTAATTGATTTGATCAAGAAATTCAACTCTCGTGCTATCCAATTGATTCTTGGTGCTGGAGCCACTCGTTCAGCTGGATTAAAACATATTACTGCCAAGCACCTTGCGCTGTCGTCTGAGTCTGTCAACATAATGATAGCACTTCTACCATTTGTCAAACAGTGCGCAGCTAGACATCTCCCTCCTTCTTCTGCTGTACTCAATGATCTAAATACTCTCCATGATGAATTAGAGAACCATCGCCATGAAGTTCATCAAAAGTTCATTTCATTGATGAACGACAAAATGACATTTCATTGTAATGCTATCATGAAAACCGATTGGGCACAACCGGGACCTGTTAACAAGTATATGCAAGATTTGGTCAAGGAGACTTCAATTCTAGTTAAAATTCTGTCAAAGATTCTACCAAAGCAGTCATATTTGGTAAGTTGAAAGTTGAACGGAGTTTGCCAATGTTTTATACTAACGATTTTAGCTTATTACATCACAAATATTTGACAATTACAAAAGAAAGTTGCTAGAGGCGTACATTCAGATCGAATTCAAGTCTCAAATAGAAAAGAAGAGAATGCTGCAAGATATTGAATATTTCAGGGATAATCTTGGAAGTGCCGAAGGCGCTGGTAATTCTGCTCAAGTTATATGGGAGAATATTAATGCTATACCTGCTCCAGAGAAGGGAGAGGGCGGGCCACCGACTGTCAAAAAACAAGAGCAACAACAAAAGGCAGTGCCCGAGCCAGATTCGGAGTCGAAGCCTACGCCGGAACCAGAGTATGTACATGAGCCACAACCAGAGCCAGCAACTGAACCTGAGACAGAGAGAGAACCAAGTGAGGAACTGAGAACACCGATTCCAGAACCCGCACCAGAGTCAGAGGTTAAATTAGTAGCAGAAAAAATTGCAGATGAAAACGATCAGCTCAAGGAAGCCAATGGGGTGCTGACTTTTGATGAGACTTCTGATTCAGTGAAAGAATCTGTTCAAAAGCAGAGTGAGGAATTGGAACCGGAACAAGGTCCTCGAGATGGAACAGAAGTCAATGCTGAGCATGTTGAACCTGCGTCGAATGGTGGATCAAGGGTTGATCCAGAATCTGAATCGGGGAATGAGATCAAGAGCGAACCGGCAGAAGAGCAAAGTTCTAATGGCGCCGCGGCTGAATCCCAATGTGTAGTGAAGTCAGAAGTGGAGCCAGAAGTAGAGCCAGAAGTAGTGCCAGAAGTGGTGCCAGAAGTGGAACCTCCAACTGAACCTCAAGTAGAGCTTCAAGTGGAACCTCCAACTGAACCTCAAGTAGAGCTTCAAGTGGAACCTCAAGTAGAGCCTCTTGTGGAACCAACTCCTGAATCAGTTGCGGAACGTCAGGCGGAGGTTCATGCGAAAGCAGCGCAAGAAGTGGAAGTGGAAGCGGAGGTCGAAGTGGACGTGAAACCAGTAGTTGATCCAGCAGAAGAGTCAACTCCGGAGCCTGAAGGAAAACCTTTACTCCAACCTCAAGTGGAAGCTACCATGGATCCAACCCCAGAACCTGAGGTGCAAGCGGAAGAAGATAAATCCTCGCTATCTGCCGCTCAATTGGCCGCCGTAGCCACTGATGAATTGCCTACTCCTGTTGAAAAAGCGGCTAACGAGCAACCCGACATTCCGAAAGCACCGCCTAAGAAAGCAGACACACCCAAAAAAACTTCTAGAAACAAAAAGAAGAAATCCAAAAAAGCATCAAAATAACAATAGAAAAATTTAATGCCTAGAACATAGTAATTTAATAAATAATATATATGTACTACTGTATCCTTGAAATCCGTGGACAAGCGGTAGTATTATTTTTAGTCACCTTTTCGAATGATCAGTGTTTGATCGTAAATTTTCTAGTTGCTCGTCGCGATGTGCTTCCTTTACACCATAAGTAAACTTGTGTACGCTTCTTCCTAGAGCATAAGCATCGGCTTCTGTTTGACGAAATTTATCATGTGCTTTCAGCAACAGCTGAACATTTGATTTCAATTCATCAGCAATACTGGCCAGTACTGTGTAAGGGTCGTCGTTGCCTTTTGAAGAACCAGGTAACTCCATAATTGTAACGCGTATTTATCTAAGATTTAGACAGACGAACGCAAGTACTGCTTACCGTGAAGTTCATATCAACAGTGTCGCGATCCACGTCTTTTATATAATAATATTCTCTTAGTAGTCTTATTAGATGGTGCGTGTGCATACATACCTGCAAGTTCTTATCTAATCTTTTCAGTTCTTTTTCGTCATTCTTTTAATTTCACTTCTCTAAACATTATTACCTTTCCCTAATAAATCAATAAAACTCTAAAATAGATTATTTCATTATAGATTTGATTATACTTAGGATAACAGCTGCTAGTAGGGATCAACTGTTTCTCATTAAGGCAAGAATAATGTGCTGCAGGTAAGCGAGCCTAGGCATAAAAGACTGATACCTCCTTCCTACCTCACTTTCAGCAATCAACTCCCTTCAAGATGGAAGTTTCAGAAGTATACAGAATATTGAAATCGAGCAGAGAAACAGGTAGGCTAGTTACTGATTTCGTTTGTTTTCTGGCCAATAAATATCTGTGAGTACAAGGGCCCTGACCTTTTCCTACCTACCATCTAACATATCCAGAACAAATTTTAGAAAAGCTACTAAAAGATCCAAAAAGTACTGCGTCAGCTTTAATAAATATTAAATATGGAATACTTCAGGAAACCGATCGTTCAACTCTCTCTCACAGTTTGAAAGCATGCTGTTCTCTCCTCACCAAAGACCGGTCAACGTGGACTATAATAGATGCAGCCTTCGTTGAAAAAGTATGAAATCCAATGTACAGGTGAAGCCTGTCCGTACTCTCTATATAGCTAACTGAATAACTAGATTTTGAATATTGCAGGCAAGCAAAGTGACAGCCGTAGAGTTCTCGCTAATATCATCTGTCCGTCATTGTCTATTTTAAGTCTGATTGCGCTTGAGTCTACGAACAGAAAAAGCACATCCCACTCAGAATTGCTGGCAATTCTCGGCAGCCAGATATGCGCCAATCTTAATGCAATGGAGTTTATAATTGCCAGACTACTTTCTAGTAATATTGAAACGGTGACTGTCACTCTCCAACTTATCATTTCTCTACTGTTACCTGCCGATGACTTGATCAAGTGTGGAGTAGACATTTATACAATTTTGCGAATATGCGGTTTGTTGCACCATATTGAAGAGATAATACACGACAGAGCGATAACTTCTGTGTGTGGAAATCTGCTTATAGATCTTCAGAACTTATTATCTTATACAACAAAAAAAACTAGACAGAGAGATGGGACTTCTGAATTTAGCCTTCACCGCCACGTAATTAAGTCAATTATGAGAGGACTGGATACATTAGTTGGTCCTATGAAAGACATCCATTCAACAGTTATAAGCTTGCAATGCGGTAGTAATTTTGATAGTGAAGGGACTCTACTACTGAAGTTTATTAATAGTACCGGGGGATGGTCGGGATGCCTTGACTTGTATGAATTATTTCACTATGATAATCTGAATCTGGTAAAACAGTACGCTGAGGTATCTAGTGTGGCTAGATCAGAAAATGCTTTTCCTCTACTGAGAGCAAGTCTTGAGGTTTCTAATATACTGGCGAACCTTTTCGATACCCAGAATTCAGTGTTGGCAAAGCATTTGGAGAACACATCTTCAAGTTTACTCATACCACCCAATTACATGGAGAGCAAAAAGGAAAATATAGAAGAGAGTAGATTGAAACCTAACTCTACAACCAACTCAACCACCTCCAATTTATCAAATAACAGTCCAAATATGCTTTTTTTGAATTGGGGAACCCTTCATTTCACCGGTGTAATGAACTTTATGCGCATGTGGAAGACGTCTTGTGCGTGCCTTGATGATATTGATAATATTAGCATGCTGGTAAACAGTTTGTTCTTCAGGGCAATGGAGGGCAATGGAGGCAATGCTTCTATTGAAGATATAGTTAGACATATGAGCTCATCTACATATCACGATACAAGAGTATACCAATTGGCCAAGATCGAATTCGATATGAAGGAGTGTTGGAAACAGGATATAGATGTTCTGCATCAAAAATATTTTATCGAGTCTCAAAGCTTTGTTCGCGAACAGCGCATCGGGCTACTTCTTAATGGAGACACATTTTGGGTTCATGATCCGACGGCAATTGTATCTAAATATCGACCGCGAGAGACGACGACAGCACGTGGGCCATCACCTCCTGTCTCAAATCAAAACAACCCAAAGTATTTCATTGTTCTGTCTCCAAGTAAAAGCACTCTTCACTATAGAATTGAAGATGATCAAGATGTAAAAGGGAGCCCAGTCCAGAATATTGATTTGTCGATATTACGAGAAGTTGAAGTATCATCATTATCTATGCCCTCGCTTAGTCAACATGGGGAGTTGCCATCAAAAAGTATAAACTTAATAAGCCGAATCAGTTATGCAAAAATAGCTCTTATAGACAAAAAGGATTCCAGTGGACCACTCCTCACAATGTATTCAGGTACGCTAGACAAAGCAAATGTCTGGAGAGATGGAATTATGATGGCAAAAGACCGTGAATATCAGTCCGAGTACTCTCGTCAACATGCTGAATTGCTTGCACAAAAAAAGCTTCGTCTTCAAATGCTGACGTTAGGACCGGGGGATCACAATATAATTCCTGATTTGAGTGATACTGATGACATGCACTCTAATAGTCTCTCTACTGATTATTACTATCAATAAGCAGAGTGCTTGATCTTAGAACATTTATTCAATATACTAAACAATTATATCGGATAATATATACATGCAAAACCAGTTGATCAAGAGAAGCCATAACTTTACTTTCTATATTTCTTAGCCCGTTTGATCTTCTCAGCCAACTTTTTGTCATTTTTCTTATTACTGTTACCAGGTGCCCCTTTCTTATTGGTGCCTCTCTTTTGACCGTCTGATCGATCCTTTTGTGTCTTTTTGTATTTTCTTGAACCGTCTTCCTCCTTGTTCTCAATTTTTCTCTTTTTCTGAACTACAGATTCTTTCTTAAGCTGTGCTTCACTTTTCTTGTCCTTTTCAGCTTCAAACCAAGTTCTTTTAGGTCGGGAGTGGATTTCATCTTGGTATTTAATGAGATTTTCACCCTTTTTGATATCCCTTTCTGCCTGAGCCAGTAACTTTTCAGATTTTTCTTCTTCAAGAATTTCCTCAATGATGGCCTCTTTGGACTGAATGCTCTTATTAATGTCTTCAATTTCATTCCAATCTATATTTCTGCCCATAACTGAGCTCTTTGTCTGTGCATCACTAGCGGCAGCATATTTGATAGCATCTCTCACGATACTACGATCAATGGCTGCTTCTCCTACAAAAGATATACTCTTACCCTCTCTTCCAGCACGAGCAGTACGACCAACTCTATGTAAATAAATCTCATGAGATTTGGGCATGTCGTAATTAATAACGACTTCAATCTTGGGAATATCCAAACCACGAGATGCTAAATCTGTACAAACCAAAACGGGAACTTCCAGATTTCTAAATGCAAGCACGGATTTTAAACGTTGTTCTTGTGACAATGAACCATGAAGCTCACCAATTCGGATTCCAAGCAGTCTTACGATGATTCTCAATTTATGCGCAGTCTCTTTACGAGAAACGAAGACAATGACCCTTCGATTTGATCCAATCTTCTGTAAAAGTGACACGAGCACTGAAGGTTTCAAGCTCTCTCTCTTTCTGATTCTTACAAATTCTTGAACCAAACCACCAGCAGCCTGTTTAGGAGGATCGATCATGATTCGAACAGGTTTATGTAAGGACAATTGAATTAAGTCCTTGATGCTGTTGTTCATAGTAGCAGAAAACAATAAGGTTTGTCTCTTTGTGGGAATAAGCGATAGGATTTCAGTTAATTCCTTTTGGAAACCTTCTTCGAGCATTCTATCGGCTTCATCTACAACCAAGATCTCAACTCCATCTACTTGAAAACTTGGTGAATTTCGTACATGATCAATAAACCGACCAGGTGTAGCAACAACAATATCTGGCCTAGTTTTAAGCTCCTGCTCTTGAACACGAAGATTTAGACCACCAACGGCCATTCCAAATCTAAGGCCCGAAATGAATTGCCCCAACTTTCTACCAACATCACAAACTTGAATTGCTAATTCACGGGTAGGAGTAAGCACAACTACACGGGTGGTTGCAACTTTTGGTCTATAAACCAATCTTTCAAGAATGGGAAGAAGATACGCGGCGGTCTTACCGGAACCAGTCACAGCTCCTGCAATGACATCTTTACCTAGTAGAGCAATAGGAATAACTGCTCCTTGGATAGGAGAAGGCTTTGTATATCCTAAAGATGACAGTCCACGATGAATGGGTCTAGAAAGAGAGAGGGTTTGAAAAGATTGGTGGACTGTTCCTTTAGCCTTGTCGGCCTCTTCAGTAGGGGCATAGTATTTAGCCATTTCTTCAATAGTATCTTTTTTTTCTTCACCATCTTCTTCTTCTTCTTCTTCTTCTTCTTCTTTAGCTTCATCTTCAGATCCAGGTTCATCGTCGTCTTCATCATTCTCCTCTCCTTCTTCCTTTCCTTCTTCTTCTTCGTTGTATTCTTCATTTTCAATCTTGGCACCCATGCCAAATCCGTCTAAGGCAAGTTCATCGTCATCTTCATCGTCATCCTTCACTTCTGACTCTTCGTCAAGACCTCCTTTTCTTTTGATAATTTCATCCAGATCAACCTCGCGCTTTTGAGTTTCTCCCGAGAGTTCGTTACTTCCTAAATCCCAGCCTTCGAAAGCGGATGATGTTACAAGACCATCTAAGGTAAACTTGAATTCAGGATCAATGTCCTGGGCTTCTTCTTCTTCTTTGACCCTGTTTTGTAGATTCTTTTTATTTTTCTTTGCATCTTTTTTCGAATTAACACTCGATTCATCCTTTCCACGGAGTAAAGCTTTATTTCCATCTTCATCGTCCTCGGATTCTTCATCAGTGTCCATATCTGGGACGTTTTCATCTTCATCGTCAATGGTCAAGATAAAATCATTCCCGATAGAAGATGGAGCCGTCACAGAGCTACTCTTTATAGAGGGCTTTGTAACACTCTTTGTTTTTGACTTTGTAGTCATGTTTATTTTGTTTATGCGTTTGATTTGCCTCTTTAAATTTGATCCCGAAGTTGTCTAGAAATCGAAAATAAATTTATTCAACGCTTCGCACCTTCTCTTTCTGCCTAGATAAATAAAAAAAAATTATACATGAAAGATCTGCAATGCACCCACAAATATATCTTGATAGCTTACGGTTAGGGAGGAAAAAAAAAATTTCAGCCGTGCAGACGGAGAACTGGTTCGTTTATTTTGGATGGAACTTTTTTTTTTTTATCATTTTGCTTTTATAATATTTATTTTGGTCATTTTATCGGCGTCATATTGAATTCCCAATATGTCTCGTATAATTATCAAGAATCTACCCTTGTACCTCACTGAGGACAAGCTGAAGAAACATTTTGCTCAAAAGGGAACAGTAACGGATGTGAAGCTCATGAAAACTCGAGATGGTAGAACCCGAAAGTTTGGCTTCATTGGCTACAAAACTGATAGTGAAGCTGCTGATGCAGTCAAGTTTTTTAATGATTCCTTTATCGATACTGCCAAGTTGGTGGTAGAAATCGCAAAGACAACAAAAGATGATAGTCTGATTTCTAGCGAGCAGAGGCATATTAGAGATCGGGAGAAGAGGAGAAGACAAGATCAAGAAGCGGAAGAGATCCTTTCAAGGAAGAGGCAGAAGAGTAGCAAGGAAGATAGAAACGGTGGAAAGAAAGGTTCAGAGGAAGAAGATCCTCAATTAGCTGAGTATTTGGGAACCATGAAAGCGAGACAAGGCATGAAGTCTTGGGCAAATGATGATGTTGTCCCTGTTACTGATTCAGGTATGACCATGGCTGCCACGGTTCCCGTTATCCAAGAGGATCCAGATGATGATGAATATGATCAACTTCCTAGTTCTAATCATGCGAGTGTTGACAAGATGGAGGGAGAAGAAGAGAAGTTTGTGTCATTATCTGCATTTGAGGGTACCAAAGATGAAGCAGATGAAACCGTACAGGAGCCGGAGGAAGATGAACTAGCCAGAGATGAAAATGTATCTGATCTGGACTGGTTACGAATGAGGCGTCAAAGAATGATAGAACAACGGCCAGACGAGAGTGAACAGGTTGATTATGCCGGTAATGGGGCCGAGTCAGCGGAAACATCAGCACCAGCTCCCGTATCAACGAGACCATCTGAAGGTACTCCTTCTGCTAATGAGGCCTACGAAGAAGAGGATTCTGAAAATAATAAAATCAAAGAAAAGATTCTTGGAACTGGACGTTTGTTTCTACGTAATTTACTTTATTCGGCTACAGAGCAGGAGTATCGGGAGCTCTTCAGCAAGTTCGGTCAACTTGAAGAAGTACATATCCCCGTGGACCCAAAATCAGGTAAATCCAAAGGATTCGCATATGTTTTATTTAAGAACCCCGAAGAGGCAGTATCAGCTTATGAGAGTGTAGACAAAACCATTTTCCAAGGTAGATTGCTTCATATTCTACCAGCAGATGCCAAGAAGGAGCATCGACTAGACGAATTTGATTTGAAGAATATGCCATTAAAGAAACAAAATGAACTTAGACGTAAAGCAGCAGCTGCCAAGCAACAGTTCAGTTGGAACTCTTTGTATCTTAACACCGATGCTGTAATGGAGTCGGCAGCGAGAAAACTTGGTGTCTCGAAATCTGAACTTATCAATCCAGAATCGTCGGATGCTGCCGTCCAACAGGCATTGGCAGAAACGTCAGCCTTGAATACTGTTAAAGAATACTTCGAATCAAAAGGGGTGGACCTGTTGTCATTCAACCAAAAGGAGAAATCAGACGTTGTCATACTAGTGAAGAATTTGCCTTTTGATACGTCGCTTGATGAAATCACGGATTTATTTGCCACTTATGGTGAACTTCGTAAAGTTCTTATGCCTCCAGATGGAGGAATTGCTATGGTAGTGTTTAAAAATGCTCCACAAGCAAGGGCTGCTTTCACTAAGCTGGCGTACAGAAGAATCAAGACATCAATCTTGTATTTGGAAAAAGGTCCTAAGGGTATATTGGAAGACGATGACGACGCGATCAAGAGTAAATCAACCGAATCTTCTACAGAAACTAATACATCGGCTAAGGTAGCGAAACTATCAGCATCCGATATTCTGGGTACTAGTACCACGAGTGATGAGGCGTCATCTAATTCTGAGGATAGAACCTCGCTATTTGTCAAGAATCTCAATTTCAAGACGACGTCCACTGATCTTCATAATGCATTCAAGGCTATAGAAGGCTATGCCGTTGCACAAGTCAAACAGAAAGCAGATACCAAGAACCCTGGAAAGAGCCTTAGCATGGGATTTGGTTTTGTGGAATTCAAGACTCTGGAAAGCGCAAATGTAGCACTGAAAGCCATGGATGGATTTATCCTCGATGGCCACAAATTGCAATTGAAGATCTCTCACCGAGGACAAGACAAGCAATCAGATACTACCGTTTCCAAGTCCAGCAAAGCTCAAAGTAAGATTCTCATTAAGAACATTCCTTTCGAAGCGACTAAGAAGGATATTCAAAAGCTGTTTGGAACTTTCGGACAACTACGAACAGTACGTTTACCAAAAAAATTCAACAAATCCGCAAGAGGTTTTGCATTTGCAGAGTTTGTTACTGCTAAAGAGGCTGAGAATGCCATGAAGGCCCTCCAAGGTACTCATTTACTGGGTAGACGGTTGGTTATGGAATACGCCGAGGCAGAGGCAGATGCAGAGAACGGCGAGCAAGAAATTTCCAGAATGGAAGCCAAGATGCGCAAACAAGTTACTAATGAGACGCTCGCGGGCCTGAGATTAACTGGTAAACAGAAGAATATCGATCTTGAAGAAGAAGAGAATGGAGGATTGAATAGCTTTTAATTTATTAATAGATAATTGCATTTTAAAAGATGATGACGGGCAACGTGGACCAACGACCGTCATTGAGCTCTGCTCGTATCTGTTGTGCTTGGTCCTTGCGCGGTGAGCAGTCTGGTACGGCGATTAACATTCGATTCGTATAGCAAAGTACCTCGATAACGGTTTATTCGATGGCGTGCGTGCTCGCCCTAGACTTATCGGTCTGTATCCGGGAGTCCAGTATCGAGCCGTGCCGGTACCATTAATGTGGTTTTGCATTTGACGCAGAGAGAAGCCCTTCTTCTCCGCCTGTCTCCGCCTGAAGTCGGAGCAACTATCCGCCATGCTCTAAATCCTCGGAGTTATCTTGAGGTATAGTTCGATTGCAACCCCAGAAATTGTATATAGTATTCCATAGTCGCCCGCCACTGTTTTTTGTGTTTTTTTATTAAGAGAGCAAACGAATATTGATATCCGAAAAATTAAAATTAGCTTTTTTTGTCATTAAATCATTTAATTCACAAACTATACTGAACCTAATTAGTACTACTCCAACTACTACACTATGAATACTATTCGAATGTTCAAGGACTTTGTTCCTAGGTCAGCCGGTTATACTGTAGAACAGTTTCCGGACTTGACTGGAAAGGTCTATATCGTAACCGGGGCTTCAGGCGGTCTTGGTCTTCAAGTTGCCAGAAGACTTGTTGAGAAAAATGCCAAAGTGTATTTGGTAGCCAGAACTGAGCTAAAATTATTGTCTGCTGCTGAAGATTTAAAGAACGAATTCCCTGGCAATGCCAAGAATGTTCATACATTGCTTTGTGACTTTGCGGATCTCGCGACTATTAAGCCTACTGTAGACTTATTTCTAAGTGAAAATGACCGATTGGATGGCATCGTCCATAATGCAGGACTGAATTTTGCAGCACCTGGTGCTAAGACTGCTCAAGGGATAGAGATGACCATCGGCGTCAATGGCGTGGCACCTTTCTTGTTCCAAAAATACGTCGATTCGATTCTTGAAAAGACCGCCAAAACTGCTCCTGCCAATTCAGTAAGAATTGTGTTTGTGAGCTCGGCCGCTCATCGACTTTCGAGTCCTAAGGGAGGAATTAACTTAGAGGATATGAACAATGTTCCCGATGGATATCATAAGTTTGGTATCTATGGTCATAGTAAGGCGGTCAATTTGTACGAAGCAGTTGTGTGGCCTCGAATCCACAAAAATTCAAAGGTTGTTTCAGTCTCTGTACATCCAGGACTTGTTGGAACGGATCTGGGCAGAAATCTCGATCAAAAACAAGTTGGTGTTTATCGTGCAATCTCGTATACTGCGGAAAAGGCTGCCTATGCTGAGCTTTATCCATTATTACACCCTTCAATCACCGTCAAAGACAATGGCAATTACTATATTCCATTTGGAGAAGCTGAACATCCTAGGCAGGATATCTATGATGGTGCACATGGAGAAATTGGACTCAAACTTTGGGCGTGGTTGGAAGACCAAGTAAAAGACTTTGTTTAATGATATCAGGGATAGTAATTAGAAGGTGCTTAGATAATAATTTAAAATAACAATCAAATGTATTTGTCTATTGAATCAAAAAAACAACTATAATAAACAAGCAGTGGTATTAGTCGGACAGAGCTCCAGGAATAGGTGTAACTTGGCAGCCGAAAACGAAGTCGTTGGCGGGGTTTCGTAAAGAATCATAAATGCTGATGTTCTTAGAAATACGGCTTTACTTGGTCTTCTAACCAAGCCCAGAGCTTTTCACCACCTTCACCATTGGCAGCTGTCTTAATATCCTTCCTGATCCTGCCTCGATGCCCAAAAGGAATGGTAAAGGTTCCATTATCATCAGTAGTAAACGATGGGTGAAGGATTCCAAAAAGTTCACTATAAGCTCCGTAATGAGTTGGGTACAAGATCCACTTCATCATAAACATTTCTATTCCACTCATATGCCTTTGCAGTTCACTGGAAATATTACCGGGATCACACGACAGAGATACAACTCCTGAATCGGGATGGTGTTTGGCCCATTGGATGGCTTCATAGATATTGATGGCCTTTGATTGTCCATATACAGCCCATCTATTAGCTGGTTTGTCCTTGAAGTTTATGTCTTTCCAATTAATGCCACCATCCTTAGGAGCTACGGCGGCCGCTGAGGACGAAACAAATAGAACACGACATGAATTGGCAGGGGAACGTTTAGCAGTAGCAATTAGTCTCTCATCGAGATACTTTTGGAGAAGAAATGGACCAATATCATTAACGCCCAGCATTTGCTCGTACCCTTGTTTTGTAACTGAGTCAGCCGGGGGATGCATCACACCCGCGTTATGAACAACACCATGAAGGGAATCATTAGAATCGAGGAATTTCTGTACCCCATGTTTAATTGTCGTAAGATCACCCAAATCTACCAAGAAAAAGTCCACATCAGCATTGGGCAATTGTTTTTTTAGTTCTACAATTGCTTTATTAATTTTGTCTTCACTTCTTGCAACAAGCCAAACTTTAGCATTTTTCTGAAGAAGAAAACGACAAACATGGAAACCGATACCAGTTGGGCCACCAGTAACGATATATACCTTACCGGTCAAATCCTCGTAATCATCCTCGGTATACGTTGGCTTGCCAGCACATAAATTACGAGCTTGTTGTAGAATATCGGCTAGTTCCATTATAGGCTATTTAATAGTGACAATTGATATATTGAGGAAAACCGCGACCTGAAAACAAACGAAAGAGGATATACTCATGTTTATATAAGTGCAAAGGACGAACTGAAACCTCTGGCTAAAGTCCGAGCAGAGAAGAGCTAGGCGTACCTAGCGCGGCTCCGACGATAAGCCCCTTGGCTAACTAAAGTCCGACTAACTAAAGTCCGACCGCCGAGGAAGCCGCATCAGGGGTCGGGTTCTATACAAGCTGAGAATACTAGATATTATAGAAGTATTATTATTTTCAGGAACCGACGTGGATTTACCTATTAAGTTGTTCCTTTATCCTCAAAAATTTCTTCTCCTGTGAATAATCTTTGACTAATAATTTGTCAATTATTTGCTAAGCTGTGAATCGGGCATTTGCGTTATCTATAGCTACCGCTGGCCATCGGTGAATAGAACAACACATAGCAGGAACTCAACTATTTACTATTAATATAATTGTTTTGAAAGCGATAATTGATAATTAGTACACTGCTGCGTCTAGTTATCGTGAGTTGTCTTTAAAAGTAGAGCTTCAAGTGATACACTATACTGATAATGATAATGATCACCCTTCTGCTACTTATATAGGATATAACTACTTCCTATTTCAGTATAAAGTGCATGTTGTTGAAATCTCGGTAAGGGCCATCAACATAGCTTCGTTATACAAATATGTTACCTATTTTCAATAGACCAGGTATATTCAACAATTAGCAGTTAACCACTATACTCTCATTTTACTTATGTCCATGAGACATTAATTGCGTAGCGTCTACGCCATGGATGGTATATTATCAGCAATAATCTGACAGGCTAACTACTCTCAGGCATGGTATGACCGTGATCTATCGATGTCTTGCGCAGCCGTGTCACCGCTCATTACCCTCCTTAGCCCTGAAAAATTCAAGAGTAAAAAGAAACGATAGAAAATTATTATTATTGATCGGCAATCAACCTGAAAAAAAATATCCACCTTACAATTATCTTCAAAGGTCGTAATAAGCAGTTGGAAATATCTTCGCGAGATCTTTCATATCCAAATTTGGACGACCTTAAAATATCAACTAAAATGCCCGACGAATATGCTCGACGGAAGAAAATCGCT
Organism: Sugiyamaella grinbergsii; assembly: GCA_030579895.1. Classification (NCBI taxonomy): domain Eukaryota; kingdom Fungi; phylum Ascomycota; class Dipodascomycetes; order Dipodascales; family Trichomonascaceae; genus Sugiyamaella; species Sugiyamaella grinbergsii. Next base: position 341,140 of record JAKTRT010000011.1, read on the forward strand.
GGCCCAACATATACCAGCTCCCGAGCTTGGAAAGTCACTTCAACAGTAGGTGGTAGATTCCCAAATATTAACCCCATTTTCACTCCCGAAAAAGACCATTTCATAGCACTTACTTCTCTGGAGTTACGAGTTTACTCAAGGGCTACCAACCAAGTTGTTCGTAGTATTCCTATTGATTCGATTAACGAAGTCTCCGATGTCAAGCTTTCCGAGCAAGATGCTTCAATAGTTGTAATTGCTAGATCCACTGGCAAATTAGAACTTGTTAATTGGTTGGATAAGAATGCTGAAAGAGTTATCTTTGATACTAAATTTCCTATACAAAAAATCATTTCTAAAATATCTGATTCAGAGATTGTAGTTCTCACCGAAAAGCACGGAGTTCTATTATTGACTAAGAGTGATGATTGGGAAACCTCTTCATCACTGCTACACGTTAAAGGAGCCCGTATATTCGCTATTTCAAATTCAAAGCAATATATTGCTTTCTATTCATCGTCTAAGGCAGGCGAGATCATTACTATTGGTAAACTTGACAAATCTCTTAAGAAGATTGTTTCCGAAAAGGTTATCAAGCGAACAAGACCTGTCGCATCAATTGCTATCTCGGACCAGGGCATCTTGGCAGTTGGTTCTGTTTCTGGTGTTATCGATCTGTACTACGAGATCTTCTCGTCCACTGCTGACAGTCCTTCTATTAGAGCGCTCAAATGGCACGTAGACTCTGTTCTTTCTCTATCATTCTCACTTAATGATGATTATTTATTGTCCGGTGGTAAAGAACGAGTTCTTGTTTTCTGGCAGCTGGAAACTGATAATACACAGTTCCTTCCTCGTTTGGAAGGGGATATTACTGATATATATGTTGATCCAAATTCCGAATTATATGCTCTATCATTACAAGGAGATCAGCTGGTGGTGTTATCTTCAGTTGACCTTGTCAGTCGCTTCCAAATATCTGGTATTAAGGCTGTATTTAGCAAACTGCCCGGCGACGCTGACAAAGAAAGAAAGAGACGTAAGAATAAAGATTGGGAGAAAATTAATGTTCCTGATTATACTACAGCTTATTACGTCCATCCTCAAACCAAGCATGCTTACTTTCCCACTAGAACTGGTTCTCAACTTCAAGTGTATGACACCGTAAGAGATCAGCAAATCATTGTTTTCTCAACCGCATCTACCATTCAGACTGGTAAAGTCCGCAGTGAAAGTGCCATTGAAGATCCAGAAATTACTCATGTAGCATTCACGTCAGATGGTAAATGGATGGCTACTGTCGATGAACGGTCATCGCCAGTCGTAGATAGACTTTTATCAAAGGATGATAAGGAAATCAACTTGAAATTTTGGTATAGAAATGAAACAAAAAATGATGTTAAATGGGATCTGGCAACAAGAGTGTCTGCCCCTCATGGATTAAATAAATCCATTGTAGATATTGTTCCTACGGCTTCTGGTCAAGGCTTCATTACTGCTGGCCAAGATGGAGGTATTAGACTATGGAAGCCCACTAATATTGATGAGATTGCTTCTACTGCTAGAACCGTGTCATGGGGTATTCGCAAATTCTTACCATCTAGTGCTATGACGTCATCAGCGGTCTCAATCACTTCCTCTAGCGATTCCAGCGTATTAGTTCTTGGTTACGAATCTACGTTGAAATTAATTGATGGGGTTAAATTTCAAGTCATTCGAACGCTCCCTAATGTGCTAGGCTCTAGAGTCCGACACGTACAGATTGTTGGCACCAAACTGGTTGCTCTATCTAAAACTAGACTTCTCGTATGGGATCTTCTTACCAACAGACAAGTGTGGTCTATTCAAGTACATTCAACTACACACGGTAAAAGATTATTGGCTATCGATAGTATTAATGAGAGAGTAGCATTGGCAGTGAACTCATTCGCCAGAGATTTTAGAGTTGTCTCAAGATTATTTATATTCCGATTAGATACACCTATGCCCATTCATATTGAAAGTCATCCATTTGCTATTAGTGCACTAAATCATGTTTCCGGGACTGCCAACTTCAGTTTTATTAATGTCAACGGATGTATCAGTCAATTGAGTTCTGGTACAAAAGCGGCATTATACAAGACCGGAGGAGGCGTGCTGGTGGGCAGAGCTAATAGTAACACTGGTGAAGATTTCAATAGTGGGCTGAACTTATTATATGAGGCTCAGAAGAGAAACGACATGATGTTCTCGAGTCCTGCCGACGGCGCAGACTTGAATGCTAATATTCATGATCGTGTGCTTAACATTCATTCGTTTGATAAGATATTTGATGAGACTCTTCAGGTGACCAGTTTAGAGAGGCTAATGGAAGGTGTACTATCTATTACCAGCCCAAGTGTGAAATAGAACATGGTTTGCTTTATAGATACATTACTAACGCATTTATATATTTAATATATATTAGTTCATCAATAAATCGTGGCTGTACTTATTAAGGTTCACGACCCACAATTGGTTCTACTTGTCGGAACGGCCTTCGGCATACCCCAGGTCTCGGACCGCAGAACTTGATCCGGCGCACGGCGTTCTCACCATTGATAAGATTAGATATATCATAAGCAGGCACACAGACAGACCTATTTCCTCTACCGAAACTACCGACCAGAATTTGGAAGTTGACTGCTACCAATTCATATCAATTGTTTGGGATTGAAAGATAATAGCTTATCAAAAATGGCTCTACCATTGATATCCTCGCTTCTCGATACTGACTTGTATAAATTGACCATGCAATCAGCAGTTCTTGATCATTTTCCAGATGCTAGTAAGTCATAGACCCAACTCAACATAAAAAGTGCTTATTCTTACTAATCCGCTAAGATGCTGAATATGGTTTCACGAATAGAACTCCTGAATTGAAGCTTAATAAGGAAGCAATTGAATGGCTTAAAGAGCAAGTTAAAGGTAAGTGTATAGTGGGCTGATTTGTAGCTGTGCTCGTAGAAAGATACTAACAATTGTCTCAGCGCTTGGTGAGCTTCGGTTTACTGAAGAAGAATTGGGGTTCTTAAAAACTGCTGTTCCATATCTCAAGCCTAAGTATCTGGATTATTTGAAGAGCTTCAAACTGTCTCCATCAAAGCAAATTACTCTTGATTACAACGAAAAGACTGAAGACTTGCATATTAAAGTGTCTGGGTTATGGGTAGAAACCATTCTATACGAAATCCCTCTCTTAGCGCTTGTATCAGAGGCGTTTTTCAGATTTGTCGATAAAGATTGGACTTATGATGGACAGCTGGAATTGGCGTCTACAAAAGCTGAAGAATTGATTGGCTACGGCTGTACATTTTCTGAATTTGGAACTCGTAGAAGACGTTCATACAAAACCCATCAATTAGTCATTGAAGGTATAATTCAAGGTGCTAAAGGGACCGCCAATCCTCAACTATTCATAGGCACCTCAAATGTTCATTTCGCGCACAAGTATAACCTCAAGCCCATTGGGACTGTTGCACATGAGTGGATGATGGGAATTGCTGCCTACACTCAAGATTATAGAGGTGCTAATAGAAAGGCTATGGAGCTCTGGGTCGCAACCCTGGGAAAAGACAATGCCGGTGTTGCCTTGACTGATACTTTTGGATCCGATGACTTCCTCAAACGTAAGTTGTTGTTATTCTCTGTTCTGTCTTTAAACTGAGATACTAACAGATGTAGACCTCATTCCGCCATATTCAGACATTTACCTTGGAGTGCGCCAAGATTCTGGTGATCCAGCCACTTATACAAAACTTCTTGGTGAACATTATGCAAAACTGGGATACTCCAGAGGGACTAAAAGAATCGTATACAGCGATAGTCTTGACGTGGAGAAATGTAATATTTACCAACAAGTAGCTAAAGAGAATGGGTTAGTTCCTTCTTTTGGAGTGGGAACCTTTTTCACAAACGATTTCAAAACATCCGTTGGCAACAAGTCTAAGCCTTTAAATATCGTTATTAAGATCTCTTCTGTTAATGGGCATGCCGCTATTAAATTGAGTGATAACCTAGGCAAGAACACTGGAGACCCTGCTGAGGTCGTTCGAGTCAAGAAGGAGCTTGGTTATATTGAGAGAGATTGGGAAAGTGGAAACGAATCTAACCGGTGGGTTACTAGTGGGAACTCAAAGTCATGACAGATATAGAGTGTATATTTTCTGTAGTTGAATATTTAAATTAAATCAAATTAAATTAACTGGCCCATTTGAATAAGATTTACTGGACCGTCCTGTAATAATTACCCCTGAATTTTAGCCGTATATGTTTGTACACGCAACAAGATGTAAACGGCTGTACAGAACTAGTAGACTGACAAAAATCTCGCTCATTCCCATTTCCATCGATTCAAAGTCTATATAGCTATACAGATCTCAACTATGTTGGCTGATCTGACACCAGATAATTTGCTGTCAGCTCTAGAAGCCGCTAGTTCTCAGCATGATACTATTAGGCGGGAAGCTGGTGAAAAACAATTAAAATTATGGCAGAATGTGTCTGGGTATCATGCTGCTCTACAAAGCGTGTATTTAGATACCACAGCTGATCAATCCAAACGATGGTTGAGCATTATTCTATTGAAAAATAGTACGCTATCGCATTGGAGAAAGACCTCTAAAACACGCATGAAAGAGGACGAGAAGTTGCAAATCCGTAGTCGGATATTCAACAACTTGGCAGAACCGAATAGACAGCTGCTTATGCAGAATGCCATGACAATAGCTCAGATAGCAAGAATCGACTATCCTAGAGAATGGCCAGACTTGTTTGATCAAATAGAGTCAGTTATCAATGAAGCCGTGGGCCACCAGGATCTAGTCAAACTTTACAATTCGTTATACACTTTAAATCAAGTGTTGAAGATGTTAGCATCAGTAAAATTCGGTAGAACTAAACCTGCGATGCAAGAAAGAGCCACGAATTTGCTCAGAATGGTCTCTCCAGTTTATATCTCATTTGTAAATGAATGGGGATCGGCTCCTAATGGCTACGATTTGGCAAAAATGGAAGTTGGCTATTTAGCACTAAAAGTATCTTCGCGACTAATGTATGATGGGCATGATTATATTAATAGAGTGGAGGATACGGTTAGTTTTTTCGGCACTGCTCATGAACATCTGAAATCATTTCTATCTGCTTACGATTCTCCGTCCTATAGCTCATCCTTTGACCTATTAGCCAAATATATAAAACAGATCGGTAAGATGTTTCTTAGCATTTATGATAAACAAGCTGCCTCGTTTGTTTTAACACCAACTTCTCCTGATGTGCTGGAAACATATATCTCAGTTCTCATCTCCAAAGCCTCATTCTTGCATAGTTGCGACACTAATGATAATAGTGATAACGGAGATGCGAAAGAACTATACGAAAGAGTGGTCATCCAGGGACTAGAACTAGTTCAAGGTATGATTAAAGTAGCCGATAAATCACCTGCCACTAGTGTCAGGGGCCGAACTGAACAAGACCGCTTAGAAGCTGGCCAAGCGCGAGAATTCCTTAAATCACATATTTTCTCTAAACAAGTTGTATCCCAAGTAATGGACACAATTCTACACTGGTATTTCCGTCTAAACAATTCAGATCTCGAGAATTGGACCTCAGATCCAGAAGGATTTTTTGTCGAAGAAATGGAAATGGTTGTTTCTCCATCTCAAGTAAGGCCTATTGCAATTGGCCTGTATCAGACCATGCTGTCAGCTTTCAAAGAAGAACTTAGTGGGCAAGTCCTCCACTTTATAGAAAAGACTATTAATATGGAAAGCACCGATCTAGATACAATTCTCATTAAAGATGCTGCACTACAAGCATTTGAAAATGGCAGCGGGCCATTTGGTGATGTCTGTGATTTTGGGGCCATGTTCAAATCAGTTCTGGCTCCGCAAGCATATGTCACGTACCCAGATCATTCTAGAATTATCCGTCGTAGATTGTGCTTATTATTACCTGAGTGGATTTACCGCATAACGGACCAGGAACTCTTGGTGGAGATCTACAGACTTCTAGCTGGGTTTCTGAACCAATCTGATCCATTAAATGATCTCGTTGTTCAGCTCAGTGCCATTCAAGCATTACGATACTGTGTTGATAACTATGAATTCAAACCTGAATCATTCGTGCCTTATGTTGACTCAGTTTTCACCGCCATTTTCTGTCTTTGTAACCAAGTAGAGTCCATTGAAGCGAAAAATAGTCTTCTTAATGCCCTGTCAGTCATGTTTGAACAATTAGGCTCCTATATCGTACCCTATATTGACGGAGTATTAAAATTGTTGCCACCATTATGGGAAGAGACGACTGATAATTACTTAATTAATGGAGTAATTCTACAAACGTTAACGAATATTATCGGTGCTGCTAAAGAAAAATCAGTAGCATGTTATCCAATGGCTATACCGGCCATTAGAGTATCTATAGACCCAAATTCTGAGCTACATGTATATCTGCTAGAAGACGCTTTGCCACTTTGGAAAGCTCTAGTTGAAAATGCACAGGAGCCTAATGAGGATTTGCTATCATTAACGCCAAATTTGTTGAATCTATTAGAAAAATCAACAGAAGAGCTTGCATATGAGTTAAATATTCTGAAAAGTTATATTTTACTGGCGCCCCAATCGACACTAACTCCAGATTTCACATTGAAACTATTTACCATTTTAGCTGAATATATCACATCCATGTCGAAGGATGCTTTCTCAAAACTTGCTGAATTATTGGGGCTGATTTCACTCGTATGCCCCTTGGCCAACTATATCCACCAATTTTTTGATTCTGGCTTGTTTGGGGAGATTCTGAAAACTTTGTTTGACGATGGAGTGATTACGATGATTACTGTATGTCAGATCTTGAACGTTTTTTCCAAAATGGCGTTTGAAAATGGCCCTATGTTTCTAGATCTGTTAGCATCTACTGGTCAGAGTGAAAAAATCATTAACCTCTGGCTGGAAAAGTGTAACCATATGGGTCATCCTCGTGATCGTAAAATGAATGGCCTTGGTCTAGCCTCGCTGGCAACCACCGGAAATGCTGTTGTGTTAAGTCGATTGGCTGAATTGGTTGATTTATGGTGTCAGTTATTAGATGAAGTGAACGAAACAGACGGAGATTCCGAGGTATATTATGGAGCGTTTGAATATGTTCATCCAGGTGATGAAGAATTGTCTGCAGAACAAAAAAGACTCAAAGAATTGTCATCTAGAGACCCTGTTCATATGATGTCATTAAAAAGAGCCATAAAGTCTACATTACAAACATTTGATAATATTCCTGAAGAATACAGAAAGCAGTTTATTCAACCACTCGATCCTAAAGTGCTGGACGCAATGAATTCCATATTAACTGAAAATTGAAAGAGTTATTGTTATTTATATATAGTAAATCAATAGTCAATAAATAATAATAATAATAATAATAATAATAATAATAATAATAATAATAATAATAATAATAATAATAATAATAATAATAATAATAATAATAATAATAATA